>JAODJW010000019.1:1259433-1288363 GCA_026777045.1 Hyperopisus bebe
CCGGATAAAAAGACTGATACTGTACTCAGACCCTGAGCTTCACTCTCAGCCCTGTGTGTCTGTCCGCGCCTCAAAGGAGAGCAAGTTGGCAAATGTGAGAAGAAGCATTCCAATGTACCTTGACTTGTGCAAATGACAAATAAAGCATTGTTTCATTTCAGCAATATATGTCAATACCTTCATGCATGTTACATAAGAATGTTTTTATCAGTCCCTTTTTAATTTATCAGTTCTGTGTTTTAGTTTTAGAAACCCGTGCACACAAATTCTAATTCTTTTATCAGTACTTTTATCAGATCTTTAAAGCTCACTGAAGCTTGCATTGAATTTAACTATTACTAAGTCAATAAACATCCCTCAGTATGGTTATACTGTTATTAGCAGTGTTGCTGTTCTCCTGAAAAACTGCTGGGCGATGCAGGTCACCGCATCCAGGTTGCATCCTTTCTCCCTATCAGAGGCTTCTCATCAAGCCCTCTGACAGTCTGTCTCGTCTCAGCGTGCTGGAGACTCACTAAGAGTAATTATGATTGAGTGTCACTTTATGTGCCTTCGGGAAGTAGAGCGTCAGGCGTGTTCTTACAAGAACATGAAAGGCAGCTGTGTTGTCTGGGAACCTGCGGAGTACAATAAAAGAAATGAGAGTGATTCACTGCTGCATTCACCCATCAGGTATTGAATGTCAGGGAACAGGTCCATCACAGTGCCCCCGATGGGCAGTTTGGAGTGACAGCATGATTAATGACAAAGGAAGATGAATCTTTTCATCCACTTTGAGTAAAAATGGTTTGGTTATGACATTCTCACTAAATACCCCTTACATTTTTTGAGTATTTTGAGTATTGAGTTGTGGCTCGGTTAAACTTTAGGTTAGTACTCCTTCCATGGCACTTGTTATACTCCAGCTCTCGAAAGAAGCATCAAACATTTAAGCTTTTAAAGACAATTTGTATTCAGTCGCAGCTGTTGCCAAGCAGGGATGCAGACCTTGTCAAGCTGCACTCACTCAGATCAGGCCTAAAACAAACCCACATGATATGTGGCGATTCCGATTCCCTTACAGACACAGCTGACGCTGGCTGTAGCAGAGGACGACAGCTGTGAGGAGCAGCGGAGGAAGGAGGTAGCCGAGGCCCTGCTGCCAGCCCTCACTGAGCGCCAGCAGCACAGACTCACCTGGAAGGAGCGGTAAGCAGCAAAGGATTCTGGGATTTCTCAGTAGTGATGGAAGGAGCAGAGTATGAGTGCATGCGTCATTAGAAAGTGATGTTAAGTTTTTGTAGGTGAACAGTACACACGGTGCCTGCCGTTGGTAGCTTCATTGCGATGTCCTGTATGCCAGTCTTAGGAAATTGGTAGCAATCACTATGGAAAATTGACCCCATATGGTTCTTGGTCATTTCTTTCCTGATGGATAACGTCTTGACAGATTGAGCCTCCATCGGCTCGGATAAATTGCCCTCCATCAAGTTTGGATATTTTAGCGCCATCAGCTCCGCCCTGCCCCCTTTCCCGCTGCCGTGGCTCCTCGACACACGCTCTGTTTCTAAATGTTTCTCCGGAGTAATTAGAGAGACTCTAACCTTCAATGAGACCCTCTTACAAATGGGTTTGACCTTTGTGCTCCATGGACAGCTTAATCGAGCTTCGGAGCCAGTTGTTAAGTGCGCCACGTCTCGCTGAGGCTAAAATCCAAGCCTATGTGGCAGACATGACCCAGACCCTGCAGAGGGTCTAAACCTCTGAGGGTAGGGGAGGGGGGAGTATTGAGATGCTGGATTCTGAGGAACCCCCCCGCCCCCACCTATCCACTCTCCGCTTGATGTTTCACAGAGATCCATCAAACACATTGAGGTATTTCTTGTAAACAGACCATCGTCATAAGGCAGGGGCAGGGACTTGGGGGTGACAGGTGCTGAAAGCTGCAGACCATCCCAGCCCAAGCAGAAAAGAGCTCCGTCACGGAAAGGAGCCTTCACAGGACAGGGCGAAATTAGTTCGTCAAGCACCATTATCATCGTCAGCAGAAGAATGATGATTAGACTGTGAGAGGGTGAAGCACAGACATGTAGATAATGTGTTTGAACTCCGATTGCTCTTTAAGGTGATCCGACCGTTAATGTGTACGTCTGTTTATGAGTTGCCTGTTCAGTGCATGTTAACAGAAAATACATAACACAATGACTGAGTAGAAGCACATGGAGCTGAGTCATGTAACGAAACTGTCAAGATTCTGGAACGGTAAAGTGTTTAGAACATAACCATATTTGTCAAATATACAAGGTCACAATAAGCCATTTGACTTAAATACTGTGTTATTTATTGGACTGTCTGTTCTTGAACTGAAATGACAGAAGACATTCAGAATGTCTTTGCTTTAAGCTTATGAAAGGTGATGGATTGATTTTTGTTTATTGTATCACATCATGCATTTTCACCTTGGATTCTTGCGTACCAGAAACTGCGGGTCTGTATATTGTATGTAAGCCTCCCCTGCATCTTGCATGTCGACTCTCGTAAGAGTCAAAACCGGCCTAAGGAGCGCAGGCAGGTTGATCCTGCATCCTCCCTGTGACCCCTCCCCTCCCCTCCCGGCCCTGTGCCCCCTACGTTCCACCCACACTCACTCTTGCTCATTCATTATGGTTCTTGCGCTTCTTTTCTAATTGCGTGTTTACCTTGCACTCAACCCAGCCCCGATCTGCGATTTACAGGCACCCTAACCGCTGTTCCCCGTAGATAAATCTCCGCCACTCCTGCCTCCTCGCAGGATAATTTGCATCCCTGTCTGAGTGATTTAACACTCTGTGACACGTTGGTGCAGTAGGTAGCAATATTTAAAGGGACGGTCACCTTTTCTTTCTTTGAAACACCCGCCCACCCCTCCACGCCGGGTGTTTTTCAGGCTGAAATTATTTTAAATATGCCATATTTAGCTATTTGTAGCTCTTTTGGAATTAAACTTTGAGAAGAGGTTGCCCAGGGCAAATAGCATCTCTGTTAAAAGTTTATCTGTATTTAGAGCGGCCCAATCCACTGTAAAGCTGGGCTTTCCGTTCGCAGCGCACTTGGACACTTCAAAGCTCACCTCTACATGGCCCTGCTATGCTGTAGAGAGAGCAACGGTCAAGCATTGACCAATGAGATCCCTGCATTAACACGGCCAGTGCACAAGAACTAAGGGACACAGCTGTGGGTGTTGTACTGAGTGTGCAAACTGCTGTAGGGTCATTATATGGTAATGAAAATAAACACCAAACTACATGGAGTTTTATGACTGGACAAGGCTATGGAGGGGAGGCACAGGAAGGTGCAGTCTGCTGGGTTTGACAAATGGAATGTGGAGGTGCCCATCTGGCCCTGTCCTTTATACATTTCTGTCATTCATCCCATCTCTTCCATTGTTGATCGTTCTTGTTGTTCTGGTGGTAGCAGGCAAGGAAATGTAATTGAAAGAAGAAATGGCCTCCTCACATGTGTCAGTGGTACCTTTCTGAGTGTGTATTTTAACATCTCACTTACCAGAAAAATATTCTTTCTTTCTTTCTATCTATCTATCTATCTATCTATCTATCTATCTATCTATCTATCTATCTATCTATCTGCCTACCTACCTGTTTGTCCATCCATCCATCCACCTACCTGTCTGCCTGCCTGCCTGTCTGTCTGTTTGTGTAGTCTATGAAATAAGAAAGATACCGTTCTGGCCCGTATCACCATGAGTGCAGCACGATCATCATCAGCTTGCTCTGTTTATGACGCTGATAGGCTCATGCCAGCTTGCCCCTCCCCCGGTGGCCCTATGCCAGGGAGCAGATGCTCTCCCAGCTCTCCTGACCTCCGACCTGCCCGCTGTTCCAGAGCCACCATATTTCTTTTTGTTGCCTGCGATTGTTTCCCCTCATGTCCCCTGGTCTGGGTCAGAGTCCCTAGAATAACGAGCAGCGGGGTCATTAAACACAGGGATCGATAGGAGCGGCGCTCAAGGCGACTGCTTTGTGGCGGTAGGCCGCTGATTTAGCACGTCGCTTAATGGAGCCGCTTCTGTGTCTTTGTGGGCTTTGCCGTTTCTGTTGGGACTGCCTTTGGAAACACACCCCCCGAGCACACTGGCTCCTGACAGATGTTGTAGGGTCAGCTCTGCAAAACAGGCACCATTTTTCCTATTGAAAGCACCAAAGATTTTGCTGGTTATTAATTTTGCACATGCATTTATGGATCAGTGGGAAGCCCCCACCAAGCACTGAATGCTTGACGTTTGGGGGTGTGTGTATTTTTGCATATTTTACACCAAACAGATAACATGGCCATTCTGTGTGTGGTAACACCCCCCACCACCACCACCATGACCCCTAAGGGGCCCAAGCACAGCGTCCCCACCGGTAACGGGAAACTGGAAGACAGTGCCCGTCTATTTTGTCAGCAGCAGGCCCAAGCCTGATGCAGCTTGTTCAGGAACTGGCAGTGTGGATGGATGGGATTTACATCCTGCCACTCATCTCTAGTAGTATCCCAAGCTATGGACTCTATGGATTTTGCCTTTTACGTAGCTTCCATAGCGCTAATCTGTTTATCAGACGGAGTCACAGTCACAAGAAAATGAAATTGTCTGAAACCAAAACCTGCCCCTCTCTGGTCATCTACGAAAACCATGTCTCAAGAGTTTACTGTCAGTGGAATAATGTAAGGGAGTACATTTGCACCAGATCGTACTTGTTTGTTAATTTAATTAGCAGCAGTGTTTTCCAGAGTAAGAACACTGAAAATAAAGACCGGGCAGTTCTCCGTGATGTAGTCCCTCAGGGGGATAGTTTAATCAATCTCACCTGCCAGATGTTGCAACACACTTAAGATTACAGTTGTATTTCTCATGTAATTCCTCTGGTGACATTTGTATTTCCCAGCTAATGTCTCAGGTAAAAGTTTTTCTTGGCATTGTTCTGACTTTCTGTGTACAGTGCCCGGGATTTGCACCTGCATCTGGATGACAGGGCGGTTCATATTTTTATCTTTGGAAAAACAAACACAAGTACAGCATCACTGAACTATGAAGTAATAAGAAAAGCTTCAAACTTGCATCACAAGCGTTTTCATGACCTGCATTTGATTTTGCAGGTCATGAAGTAAGAAGGTTAGAAGGGAAAAAACAGAAAGGAAACTGTATGAGCTTCTCTGCATTTAACCAGATTAAAACACGGCTGCAACAGAGGAGGGGGTGGCATTTTATAAGAGTAGTGGCTCTCAGGCAGGTCGATTCAGCCAAAAAGAGGATCCCATGCTTTATGAATTCACATAATCTATTTAGACTTAAATATATGATTTTCTTATGAAACACGCCCTAGGCTCTTGGTTAAGTTTCACTCCTTATTTAATCAGTTTCCTTATTTAACCATGTTTCTTCATAAGAAGTCACTTTTCCATAGCATAGCCCAACCTTTCTGATGCTTAGGTTCCTCTACAGCATCACTGCTGTCTGTCAAAAGGCAGCATAGGCAGGATCTTTGAGCATTGGGATTGATTAATTTTGTTTTCTGTGCCTAAGTGCAGTGAATTTTAACGAAACGTTTTGAAATTAAGTTATCCCGCCAGTCTGAAGGCTTGTCTTTGATTCCTGACAAGGTGAGGTTACCTTGCGCAGCGTGGAACGTTCCGCATTGGGCCTGTCCACCACACTCGCAGGACCTCTGTGAGGCCTCCACCATCGCTAAATGTTCCCTCCTGGCATCACGAGACTAGGGGGTGTTTTCATCAAATTTGGTCTTTGATTTCCCCTTGTGTATGATTGCATTCCCCGTACAGGAGATGTTTGAGGTTTCATCAGTTGAATAAATCCAGCAGCTCAGTGATCACCTCTTTAGCAGTGAACTTGTGAATCAACTGATCCGTGCACAGAAACTTTCACGAGTGCTTGCCCTCTTCTTCAGCTCAGTGAGTCTGGCATTTTAAAATCACGCCCGAATTGGTGAGAGAAGCCTTCAGCTGCCAGAATAGCACTGATGAGGTATTTGTTTCATTTTTGTGGTGATTGTCTACTTGTGGGTATCTAAGCAAGTCAAAGGTTCATAGACCTTTAATCATCAAGATAAGAATTCTTAAGTTCTGATGAAGTGATATGTGTTTCCAACCATTTCTAACTTATGTGCTGGTAAATTAATCTTGCAGTTTCTGCTGGACTTTCTGGTTCACTGCATTCCCTCCTCACAAAAAGTTCTCTCCAGTTCCTGACTGGAAAGGGGAAAAAATATCCCTTTTTCACGTCAGTTTGTTTTTATCACCTAATGAAATCTGTACTTTTGTAATCCACATTTATTCTTAGTAAAAGTGGACTGCGGCGATGCACAGTAGGGCTAATGCGATCGAAATTCCTCAGACGTTAAACGGCACATGTTGCATGGGCAGTAGGCTATTGACTGCTATTTTCTTGTGCTCAGTTTCAACTGAGCCCAGGTGAAGGACACTTTTAGCACACTGAAGGACAGGTTGGCGGGGGGGTCATGGAAAGGCCACAGTCGCTAGCATTTTTTTTTTTCCCCCAGCAGACTCTTCATATGACTCTTGGGCCCGTCGTGCTCAATTTGGTGAAACCTGCCTACTAATGGGGTAGCTTTTCCCTTCCGTGACTTGGCGTAACTCGTATCCCATGAACCTTTTTTAACGGCGACCTGTCATGTCTATGACACCCCTGTGGCTTGAAGCATGCTTCCAGTGTAGGCTGACGCAGATCCCGTGTTTAGAGCAACCTTGTGTAGGAAGAAAAGTCAGTTTTATTTTTTCACGAAGAGGACGGCGATGTGAGAAAATAAGATATCTTATTAAGATACCTAATTGGTATCTTGTGAGGAATGGGGTGGAGCAGGGAGGGTTATGAAGGGTCTAAAATGTTAACGGTTAGTGGTATTTCTAAGAATGCCCTTTTTTTCAGCACCATAGCAGTGAAAGTCATCGGAAGAGGCAGCCTGGGAAGCGACCCTTGATGAGTGAGGGAGCAGGTCATCGTGGGCGCCCGCGTCCGAGAGGGCAGGCCGGCAGCCCCACTTGACGTTTCCGTCTCTGAGGCCCCTCAGCCCCCATGCCTCCCTCCAGCTCCAGTAGCAGCTGGCACGGCAGTCCCGCATGGCGGCCACTTGGCCCAGGTGCATTCTGAGTCTCACGCTTGTCTTCTCCTTCGAAGCCCTTTATGGCGCTTCAGCTTTGGGGCAGAGGGGCTGCAGGTCAGGAGGAGAAGGGGGGATATTTGTAATTAACACTCAGAAGCCTTGACTTCAACAAACTGACACGTGCAGTAATGATATTGTTAGCTCCTCTTAATATGCCCGCATCACCATCAATTACGCCATGTGTTCCCATCTCGTTGGCAGTAGCCCTTCCACTATTGTTAATTATAATCTACAAGACTTATCCAGTTAATTTTATGGCAAGCATATTGTCTCTTCAAGGCCCCTGAGCAGGTCATAAATTATCCTGAAGGTGAAACGTAACTTGGGGGAAATAGTTATGAAAATTTCATCCATCTCGCTTTGGAGCCGCAGCTGCTGCTGTCAGCGTACGCGTTGTGAAGGAATTACAGGCGGGTCAGGCCTGGGGGGCCGGGCGGGCCCTGTCACCGTGCAGGACGGCCCTCCTGGCCCTGTCAACCCCCCCCCCGCCGCCTTTCGCTGCGCTTCCCCATGCCTCCTGCGGGAGTCCAGCCGCCACACGGACGGTCCCCAAGCTGTCTCAGTTCATTACTTAGCGTAAACTTGGTCAAGGAAGGCAGGTGGTGAGTTCTTTTGTCTTCCTTTACTGTCATCAGCAGAGAGCATATCTCGGTACCTGCGCTTGTATGTGTGTGTGCGTTTCTGCCTGTGCGGGCGTGTGTGTGTGCGTCTGCGCACGTGTGTTATCAGAAGGCTGAGGATGCCTCGATCTGAACGCCGCTCTGTAAACAGGCAGAGATGGAAACAATCACTCACGGTAAAAACTAGGACTGCTGGACTCATTTTAGTACCTGTGCTAATCTGGGAGGCTCTTGATTGGGCGCTCCATACAGGTTACCAGTTACGTAAAGTCACCCTCTAGTGGGTCTGAGTCAGTTTACTGGCTCCACAAAATTTAGCAGCGTAAATTCTCAGGCAGTACATGTGACCGTAATGGAGGGGTCTAAAGTGCCTCAGAAGACAGCCAGACATCAGTGTTTAGACAGTCTACAAGCCACCCTTGAGCTGGATCGTGCTGTTAGGACTCATGATGCCTTCTGAAGTTAGGATTGCCTTACATCAGCAGATTATTATGAGCGCTAATTCAAGCAGCGCTTTGAGATGTGGAATAAGTGGCTTGGAGGTTGCGGTTCGAGCAGTAGAGCGTACGAATCCCCCTGTGTTTCTCTATGTGGTTGGCGGGGGGAAGAGAGGCCCGTGCCCTCCCCAACAGCTTCATTAGTATCAGTAATTTATGGACAGGCCACAAATGGCTTGCTGCTCCAGAATGAATGCTCTGTTGGTGTGGACATGTGGGGAATGTGAAGGCCTGGTGTTAAGACCCCAATTTCCTGACACTGTTCATTTTTCATCCCCTAAGCCCTCCTCATGCCCCCCACTTTGTGAGGTCTGCTTAGGAGGAGTGTGGGGGGGTCAGCAGGCACAGGTGCTGCACACACCCCCATCCCCAGCTTCATCGCCCAGCTGCGCTCTTGCTGCATTACCTGAACTTTGTATTTTTGTTTTTGCTTTTTTGGCCCCGGGGATGACGTGCAGCATGACTCCAAGTGGAACAATACCCGCACCTCTCTGTGTATAATCAATCCATCAATCAGCTGCTTAATTGGCCACAGTCAATTGTCCAATTAATCGGCTCCTGATCAATCCAGAAATGAGTCTATTGGTCATGCTGTGCTTGAAGCCTGCCTGAGGCCCCGTGCTGCTGGCCCCGGATCCAGCAGCTGGTCCACCGTGGGGAGGAAAGAGTAAACAGACTGTCTGCTCCCTCCCTCTCTCTCTCTCTCTCTCTCTCTCTCTCTCTCTCTTTCTCTCTCTCTCTCATTCCTTCCTTATAAGCACCTCAGTCTTAGGTCCCTTTATTTTTTTAATTCACAAAACTGATGTTGTTCTTTATGTGAAGGTTTTAAAAATGAGGTTTTTCTCTAATTTTTTGTAGCTATTTTCTTCATACCCATTTATTCATGCCTCACCAGCATAAGCACTGAAGCATTGTGTTTGTTAGTGGACCCATAAGCTTAATGAAATTCGAATGCATCGTTTCTGAAATCTGTGCATATCACATGCTCTTATGTGTAGAAACATCAGCACGACACTGCCGAACAGAGTGTAAAGTTGTGCGGCTAGTTAATACAACAGTATAAATCGCGTCGCCCCAAGTTTAAGCACGGGGCCTCGGTGTAACGTGAGCTCAGGCGTTCAGAGATTTGACTTTGCCGAAAGTGAGAGAGTGAGATGCTCTTTATGTAACAGACGCCCCCGACTCCCCGATGGCACCGAACGTGGGACAGACAACTGGAGGGTGACCTTTCCTGTCTGGGTCCCTGGTCTTAGCGAAAGCTGTCGTCTCCGCAGACGGGCTGGGCCTGGCATCTCTGACAGACGTGTAAACAGATGCAGCCATGGTCGGTAATGACAGGTGATTATAAGCGGCACGGGTGCCAAGGTAATTAAAGCCTCCGCTGACAGTAACATTTGGTGCTGTGCTATTCCAGCATTAGAATAATTGTTGCAGCACATTTTCACCTGCTAGGCTGAGGCTCTGAACATCATTAATTTTGCACAGGAACATGCCGTCTGGAGAGGTAAGCTGGCATCAGTGGCGCTTTTATTGTAACGAGCTGGCTATCCAAGGCAGGGACGCCTCTGTCCAGGCCCTGCCCGACAAGAAAACGGACCCAGGAACAGCATCAGTGTACAGGCGCTGAGAGGGGAATAAATTGGTGTCATTCTATCCCGTGCCACCACCTGGGAAGAGGCCCTAAGACGGCCGCCGGTAATTATTCGCCAAAATCTGGATGCTAGTGCGTCGCTTCCGTTTCTCTCGCAGCGGTTGGGCCGTTTAGAAAACGAGGCCGTTAAGAGCCGACCGGGCCCCGCTGTTTGGAAGCCGCTGGAGCCGCGGACTGAGTTATGGTACCGCCATGCCCCCCCCCCCCCGTACCGCAGCCTGGTGGAATTTTTGTATGTTTTCGGTGAGAAGACAGGAGCTTTTCATTGAATCTCGGCGACCATCTTACCCGAGGCTTGTAGAAGCGGGACTGGGGCACCTCTCCATGCCAAGGCGATGAGGTCAGGGCTCCAGATGGAGCATTAAGATGACTGCTCGTCACAACGGCCGCAGCCGTGCCAAGAGCAATTTGTAAGCCCTCACGTACACAGGCAGAAAAGCCGTGAGCTGCCCGGATTCGGCTCCGACAGACCGGGAACCTAAGACACGGTCACGGCACAGCCGTTCCGGCTGATTTATGCCATCGTCATTAGCCTGTTTTCGGACCAGCTGCCATCAGCGGCAAGAGCGTGGTGTGTGTTTGCGGGTCTGTTAGCATGTGCCACGTGTGTGTCTCTTCTCTTATGCCTGTCATCATGGTTTTAATGAGTGCCATGATTGTTCGAGTCATAACCGGCAGTCGTTGTGGCGTCAATGCCGGTATGAGGTCTTTGTAGTCTGCGAGGAGACAGACGGCTTCACGTTGGACTGGAAGCTCATATCTTATCGCTCCTCATCTACAGCTTCTCCCTCTTTCTTTTTATTGTTTTTTGTTGACACATCCATCATATCTCCTCAAACCCACACATTACGCCAGTCTGAGCTACGGGACGGGTTCTGCCCCTGCCGTCACCCACGCAGCTAAAGGCTGGATGAGATGTGCTGCGTTCACTTTTCTCAAAGCTCCTCCCCATGGTGCTGATATCTACCGATTGCTGTCGGCCATGTCGGGGTCACCGCTTGACGTTCACTGACCAGCTCCAGTGAGACACTAGCTCAATCCCCGAAGCTCCAGGGAGGGGAAGTCGCTGCACCGCAAGCCGGAGGTGCCCCGTGCCAGAGAGCGCGTCATCGCAGGGAAGGACTTTGATTACTTTAATTAAAGACCGGTGGCATTCGATAATTCAGGCTGAGCCCTGCCTCCTGTCAGCAAGCGCTTCCCCGGCTTGATTAAAACATACAGTTTACTTAGCGAGACGCTGCCTGAAAAAGCCTGCAGGGCAATATTTCTGTTATCAGTGTTTTCTAGCAGACGCAGATACAGTAATTAAAGGCTGTATTTGCTTGCGTTCTTTCATCCGCTGATATTTTTCTCTGGGCCGAGGTTTTGCACAGAGGCCTTCTCATTAGCAAGCTGATTTGTTGCCCCTGATAGCAGCGGCACTACTGGAGCCAGGAGTGTTTACGCTAAAAGAGAGGCGATTAACACGTGGCCGAGATTACAAAATTTTGTATTAATTGCTCTGGTTAAAGCAGGGACTTGCAAAGGGAGCTCATTCTTCAGCTGTTAACACCTTGTTGGAGGACCTGCGGGCAAGAACGTGGACTGAGAAACGGCCTGTAAAACACTTTTATTATATTTCTGCAAATTAAAATTCACTCGTCTGTGCCATTCCTGCCATCGCGCGTCCGTGAGCTGTTTTGATCCGATCCGATCCGATCCTCGTCCGTAGGGTACCATCCTCCATAGGCTTTCATTTCCTGCTTCCAGATCCGTCTGTTATTGTGTACATCAGGGCTTTTCCATCAGATAAATATCTCCACATTCAACTCCTGACATCAAAGTGCTTCTGCTTGAGGATCCGGCACTGTTTCCGTACACATTGTCACTGATTAATAGGGACAGGAATGCGTCGTGTTGCATGGTGGTGGTATTCTTGCGTCCCCCCCCTAGCTGAGTTTAATGCTAGGGGGCCGGCTACACTTTCACAGGGCTGTTAGCCATGCTAATCGGGGTGGCAAATCCTAAATGGCTAAGCGGCATTCGTTCCAGCAGTGGGCCTGGGAAGCAGGCGCTAGCGCTTGCGGTCCCAGAATGCAACATGCTGTTATTCTTTAATTATAATAGCCTTAGCAGTGTGGGACTCGGTTGGCCTCGGTTAACAACGTTTAATCTGCCGAGCTTTAGCAGAGAGCGTGCCATCCTGGAGGAGCAGCAGTGAGCCACACACACACACGTACACACACGCCGTGTGCCAGGCGGATCCGCGTGCCGGGCTGAGTGGGGGGGGGGGTCAGGCACTTGGCGCATGGCTGCACTGGCTGTCCTCCCCCCGTCCCTCGAGTCCGGCCCCTCTCACCCTAATCTGTTATCTTGGGTACCCATCCTGTCGTGCAGAGCCTGTCCGAAGCTTGCGCAGGCTACCCGTGCTCTGTGAGCTTGGCATGGACTCCAGGAGGCTGACTGGGATATAATTATAGCCAAGTGGGCAGCCCAGGCGAGCAGGCGGCCTGCGAGGCAGGACGGCTTTGTTGGCTACTGGGATTCCGTCTCAGCACCACCGGCCAAAGCTGCAGCACTTCCTCTTTTACGACGGACCTATTTCCTCTCCATCCGGCATCCGTATCAGGTCCCCCGACCCACCATGGCGCCCCTACGCATCGCCCGGGTTTCCTGGCATGGTTCACGTGCCTGCGGCCTATTAGCTTGTCTGATGCGAACGTACACTTTCTAAGTGAATCACACATGTGCTACAAAGATATGCTCGTTTGGAATTTTCATCTTTTTCATCGAGGCTGCGGGCTCTCCATTAAACCCACAATCAGATTTAAATGCGCTAAAGGACTGTTAATTTTTTAACACGTGTGGCCCATCCAAGGAGCCGGACCTTGACAGATTCAACTGACATTTGAATAATTGGACTAATTTTCCGCCAGGCGTCCCTGCGTGCCACACTAACCCCTAAACTGCGTTTTATACGTTATCTGGATGGGTACACCGAAAACAGAACAGTTGAATTTTTTAGTCGACGTGTCTCGCAAAATGAAGCGTAAACGTGTTTGGATTGTCGCCGGGAGGAAGTGGTTTACTGGTAAGCGTCGCCTGAGAGGTGCTTTGGCGTTAAACATCGGGGCTTCGGCCTAATGGAAACATTTAGACATTGGGGATACTGTTAAATACAGACACATTCTTTATGTATATGAATGGATTAAAGCTGTAATGAGATTATTATTTTTATGGAAACGGGAGCGTTATCTGTGGTTATCGACATCGTTGAAGGAACCACCCAGAAAGGGAAGTCATGGCATGAAGTAATCTGGAGGGAAAATACTGCATGCAAAATTTTCATCAGCCAGTGATTGACGTTGGACACATTATACTTAGTTACTACATTTTCCATAAAGGCATTTTACAGTATAATTCAGTTTAACGATTTATTAAGTCTTATGTTTAATTAAGTGTTTCATTGTTACATAACCTTCACTGGCCTTTATTGAGGCTTGAACTTTCAATTTTCCGGTGATAATTTTTTAGTGCTTTAACCTCTCAAATTGACCTGATGTCCATAATCTGGATGGAGACATATTATAGATTGCGACCATGTTCCGTGGTTGTAATAGAAATTAAATTCTCAATATTGTCCGAAAGTTAACGTGATGCCAGAACTGCCAGCTAAATGGGCACGTGTTGGAAACAGGCCTTTCACGGTGCGTTTTATTTCATCGTAATATTTCCAAACTATACATGTATAACGTCACATTAGGACTCACACACTGGTATGTATAAAACGGGATATGAGGGGCGATTAAAATGAAGAGGGAGCTTTAGTTCTGCTTCCAGAGGAAACCAGTGAACAGGTAACCAGATGAACTGGAAACATTATAAAGCCACCGCTGATGCTCCCATAAAACAGTGTGACTTTTAAACCGTGTCCTGTTGGGAGTTTGTGCAACCTTGAGCTAATTGGTACCCACTGTGTGTCTGAAGTGCCATCTGGCCTTCAGCGGGGAGGTCATTTCTTCCGTACAATAAGGGTCCCCCCCCCCCCCCGATAAAATGAGTTCTCTTGCGCCGTACATCACACACATCATGTACATGCAGTTTTCTGTTTCTGAACCTTGGGGATAGGGGCACCATTGGCTCCTTCTTACCTTTTGGTGTCTTCTGCATCTGTAATATAATGTGAATGTTGGCAGTTTGCTGAAGTCAGCCTCAGTGGATGCACGCGGCTATCTTTAGAAGTGCATAGGTCCTCTCCGTCTTCAGGAGAAAGGAAACAAGGCACTCTTTCCAGCAGCTGAATTTGTATCTGGGATTGGATGGTATCATGATAATACGGTATATCGAGGTATTTCGCAAATACAGTCAGTCCCCTGGCTAAGACCTTTCGACTTAGGGACAACCATAAAGCCTATTGCATTAAAAATTTGAGTGGTTTATAATACCAAACTCATGCACTACTTTGTAACTCTCGTGAAAATATTACGCGGCTTGAGCGGTTTCTTGCCATAAGTTACAGTACAGTACCGTGTGTAGTTTTATTATTACTATATTAGCCATATTTCTATTATCATCTCATACTGTGTTGATATTGTTCTGACTTACCTAGAAATTTAACTACAAGACCAGCTTAGGGAACAGATCTGGTTCGTAACCTGGGGATTGTCTGTAGCACAGTATAACAGTTATTGCAAAGGAACCTTGGCTAATTTTATCGCCAAGATTTCAAAGTGTTGCTTTTAAAAACACTGTATACCACAGTATAATCTCTGGATGGTATGACATATGAACAGTTAGATACCTCCCCAGCCTGTTTGTAACCCTTCCTAACTGTAAGCCACAATTCTTATTTTATTTTCTTTTCCACTGTTTATTATGGTCATGATGGTTATGTAAGTTATTTTGGGACGTATCCTTAAGAGGCCCCTGAGAATGTAAACGAGCGTTCCCTGAAATGCGCGTGGCTTCCTTCGATGTGCCTCATAAGTGGTTTTGCTGTATATTGACTTGGGCGGATTTGGCTGTGGAGCGGCAAAACCCTCTGAGAGCATTATGGAAACTTAACCCCTTCTCTCATGCAGAAAAGCTGCCAGTGCGCAGGCTGAATGAGAGCGCAGGATTTGGGCACGCCGGGGACACCGGCACATTTGTCGCCGCTGATGCCTTCCCGCTTGTGCGCGCCGGCACGTCAAGCCGGCTTCACTCCCCTATTTCCATCTGTCTCCAGTTCCTTCTGTGCCCATACGGGGGACTTTTCCGGTGCAGTTCGCCGTAAATGCATCTGCCCTCCAGCTCCTGGAAGCCCCATGTGTGTTTCATGGCACCGGGATATCCGCGTTGGCCCTCACCTTATCACAGGCTGTTATATTTTGCTTTGATCTCTCTATTCACTGGCCCCTTTTCAGGCAAATCTGCGCTGTATTGATACAGCGACAGCTCCGGAGTACTGAGCTAATCCTGGCTAAGGAGTGCATATAATCCAAAACTGTCTGCACTCTGATCCCTGATTAGGTGGAACAGAGCTGGTCAACAGGCCACATTGTGTTAGCTGAAGTATTTTATTTACATTGCTCCTTTGCTAATCCACCTGTGCTGACACTTTATTACAAATTGGTTACAGGCAAATCATGGTAAAATGCCGTACACCGAAGCAGACGATTACGTGTATCTTCCGTATAGAATGCAAGCAGCCATGTTTAACCATCAAAACCATTAAAAATATGGACGACTGTGTTTTAAATTTGGCTATTGCTGAATTGTTTCCTAAAATAGCAGCCAGGGGAAACCTCTAGTTTGCAACGACCAAAAATCCTCAGCTCATCAGATGAGTTATTTCAAGGTATCTAAGGCATCCCGTGACAGCGACGTCCAAATTGACTTAAGTGCGCACCATGACACCTTACTCAGAAGGGGGTGCGCAAAAGTTGCACAAGTGGATTGTATTTCATCATAGTGGCACCTGGGGTGATTGATTGTGTAGCTGAGGCTGTGGATGGACCCGCTAGCACTTAAGAACATGTTTTTTTCTATGGCTTCTTCTCCATAGCGAACTGGTACAAACATCTTTAACATTTTTCTTTGCCTGGGAATAGGCCTGAGGCTGTGGCCAAACACTTCTAATATAGGAAAATTGAGCTGCTTTTGAAGTTGAATGTTTTTGATAACTACTTGGTATTCTTCCTGAAGGATAACCTGTGGGCTTGGCTTTCTCCTCCACACTCCCTTTGATTCAGCGCCAGAGCAGATAGCTCTCGCCACTTGGCCGCTGCCTTGCAGTTATCGGCACTCTCGCAGCTATAAAACGGGCTGCCGAAATCTCGGCGAGGAAGCCCGTCCGTTGTTTTTGCAATGCCTTTTGATTGGTGCCCCCAGTCGTCCTCCGCATTCCTCTGTCGGGTTGTCCTGACCTTTGCTGCGTTATTGTTTACATATTACTTAGTGCAGAGGCCACAGATCATAGTCTTTTTCTGGCAGCCGGGATCAGGCAGCAAAACTTTCTAATTATGGAGACTGAGGAGTAGCACAGTTGCCAGGGTAATTAGGCTGTCTGTGGGCTGCCAGCGGGTAAGGAAGAGCCCCGCAGGCCCGGGGCTGAGCCCCGAGGCCGCTGGGGGGAGCCAGGAGCCTATCCCACAAAGGCCCTATTATCCACCCCCGCACTGCCCCCGGCCCAAAACAAAGGACAGGCGTTGTCCTTCTTCAAAGACCCAGAGAAGATGTTTCAATATTTAATTCTGTCTCTCAAAGTTTATCTCGTAAAAAGGAATGACTTTTCTTCACACTGCCACCAAGTTTTCCTCAACTTCACAGTGGCAAGAACATGTTAGTTGCTGTTTCTTTGCTTTTTTATCGTCGGATAGTACAAAGAGGAATTAGAGGAAAATCTGAACTGTTTTCTGATACTGATCAGTATAGGGCCTTTTGGGTGAGATAACTGTCTGCACTGGAGGGGCTGGCAGTGCCACACTTGTTTCAATTTATTAATTATCTTGAAACCTGCACACTTGGTCACTCTTGCTACTTTGTCAGGATTATCATGCATTCAAGCTTTAAATCAATTATGAAAAAAAATACAGTATTATAAAAACACGAAATTATTTTTCATTTTGGTAATTTATATTGTATAAATATCTATACACACATGTGTATCTTATTGGTAATTTCACACTAATTACATTTGCCAAAGATTATATGTAGAGTGCTGTTCTTATGGTTAGGTAAGTTTTATTTTTGTTGATCTGTCCATCTTCCAATCATTTACCCTGAGCAGGGTTGCAGGGGGCCTAGAGTCATGAGGTTTTGGTACAGCCCTGGACAGGATGGCAGCTCCACTTGGTTTATTTTAGGTTTCAGTTATATGCCTTACATGAATGTGTATTATGAGTGGTGCTTTTGCAGTTCAGCTAAGAAAACAATGTTATATTAAATATATGCTGATTTTAAAACATTTTGTGACGTGTTTGATGGGTAGTTGACAGATAAAACAGTGTATGTGCCTTTACTTCCTAACTGCATGTTGACATCAGTACAAATTAATAAAGGATAAAGAATCCGGATGGAGAATTTTAATGCAAAGTGGGTAGGTGTTGTGTCTGGTCAGCACTCTCGGCCTTTCCGTTATCTCAGACTCAATAATTCATGATGAGCTGGGCTCCAGATCCTTCGCCACTGTCGGCTCGTACTTGGGTGAGAGCTCAGAAAGTGTCTGTTACCTCAGCGGGGGAATATGTGCAGAATTTTCCTGACGCGTCCAAAGAACCCAGCTGGAAGCCAGACGGCAGAGGGACCTCAATCGCTCCTGTATTCAGAAAACGAGAAGCATTTGTGCTGTAAAGTACACAGCTTCTGATCCTGCCTTACAAAATACGACAAGGTAAAGCAGGGCCACAGTTTAAGGCATAGTTTAATAATTGCCTGGTTACTGGGCTGAATCGCTGCAGGTAGCGAATGGTGATGGGAAAAAAGGTGAATAGTGATGGACTAAGAACAGTCTCATCTTTGGCCAAGTGAAAAAAAGAAAAATCAAATTTTGTTATTCTGAAGTCAAATCATTAGCAGAAAAAAATAAGCTGAAACCTACATGAAGAACAATTTTTTCTTCATCCCTGATTTTAAATCGTTTCAAAATATACAGCTTTTCATTATGATTTTGTTTAATGTAGTGAGGTCAAAGAAATGAAAAAAGTTGATCTTGGAATCTGTCTAATTATAAAAGTGATGAACCATTGAAGAGTCTAGACATAATTAGGTTGGTACGCCCTTCAACTCGGGGCATGAGGCCACGGTACAGAGCACAACCGAAAAAGACACCATAATGAGATGGTCCTCGCTGCTGAATCTCACCCGCAGACGGCAAGCTTCAGCTCATAACCGATGAGTCGCCGGATCGTGAGCGAGGCAGAATGTGGCCACCGTGCCGAATTTAAACCGCAAAGACACTTTAATGATTTAAGATCGCTTAAAAAAAAAAAACAAACAAAAACAATGGAACAAAGAGCCAAAATGAACGAGTGTCTTTGTTTTGCATCTGTTTGGTGGGATGAGGGCTCGGGAGGATAAGCGTGTGTCATGGTATTTCACCATCTTTAATATGAGAGTCATATCCCATTTTAGCATGTTTGCAAAGGGTTGCCCCGAGCAACCCTGGATTCACCGTCAGAAAGTGCTCTTTATATCCCTAAATGGGTATTTAATTGCTTTGAATTTGGATTAAAAAAACTACCTTGAAGCCACATTCAGGAAGCATCTCTTGCAACTGTGTGCAGCATATTTGCTGGATTTGCAATAGTGTTCAGTGATATTTAATATGCAACATAGCCCTGGACAGTTTATACATGCGAATGGTCAATGAAATTCACTTTTATTATGCCAGAATTTTTGTGGCCTTTATTCCCCAAGATAAGTAACACTTCTTTAGTAGGCCTATATTAAATATGAAACCTTTGGCATTGAATATGCTGTATTCTATTTTTTGGAATGTAGAAAAAATATAGAAGATCAAATGTTAGTGAGCTGCCTTGAGGAGAACCAACCAAGAGGTTAAAGTGCCTCTTATCAGCTTTTCAGCATTTCAATGTTCAGTGGTAACGTCTCAGAAGCATCACAGTAGCCTGGCTGTAGGTTCGACTGGCCTCAAGGCCTGTGTCTGCGGAGCTTCCCCTTCCTTTTCCTGTGTGCACATGCTTTCCGTCTGCATACCTTGGTGTCTCCCACTCTGTAAAATAACATGATTCCACTGAGTTTGTTACATTAAGTCACACTCGCTATGTATATCTGTCTGTGCGTGTGGAGCGGTGTTGGCGGGGTGGCACGGTGGTATAGAGGTTAGCACTGTTGCCTTACCTCCCTGGAACCAGGGTTCGAATCTCCAAGTGTGTGGAGATTGCTTGTTCTCCCCATGTCTTCATGGGTACACCTCCAGGTTCCTTGGTTTCCCCTCACAGTCCAAAAACATGCTAAGATGAGTTAGGGTTGCCAAATTCCCTGTAGGTGTATATGGTATGTGTGTGAGTGTTCTGTGACAGGTTGGCATCCCATCCTGGGCTATTCCCTGCCTTGCGCCTGTAGCTTTTGGGATAGACTCTGGATGTCTGTGACCCTGCATAGGACTAGCAGTTAGAAAATGGGTGGATGGACTAGTACACCAACCAATGTCACTTTAGGCTTCACAGGTTACTGTAACCCTAAACAAGCATGCAGATCTTGAAAATGATTACATGAATGAACTATTATGTGGAAAAAAGTTTATATCGATAACAATAAATGTACCTGCTCTATGAATAAAGCTAATAAGAAAAAAAACAGTTTGTTCATACATGAGAGACTGGTTTTGGGTCAGAGTCAGACATCTTTATATTGTAAGTACAGATATTTGTTTGCAAAGGTAAGTACAAAAGTCTGTGAAGACTGTCTCTTCTCTTTTGTTTTTGCCGAGCTGGGAAACGACATACCTTGCTTTCCTCCTCGGTGACGGTTTAGATTCCCGTGGTCTCAGAAAGCCCTGGGGACATGAGGATAGAGAGGGGTGGAGAGCAGCTTAGCAGAATGCAACAATGCCAGAGTGATGGTGTTAGTGTAGCAGGTTATAGCCTTGGTGGACAGCTAGAGCGGTCGGCAGTGAAAGGTGAGGGGGATCGGCAGGCAGCAGAGCAAGAATGACTCAGAACGAAGTGAGGAAAAAGGTGTTCGCCGCTTTAATGGACATGTCAGCCCAAACTTTCCCATTGGCCCCATAACCTTAGATACTTAGAGTCGTCTCATATTTCTTAGATATTTTAGTGTGTCTAAATTTATGACCTTATAGGTTAATAGCCTCACCTAGACATCTGTGTGTGTGACTGAACTATTATTTTAATAGTCGGTAGGTGCTTAGAGATCCTCAATTACCTTTCATACACTGTGGTGTCACTGGAATTATCTGTTATATATTTATAACAGTGGTAAATGCTTTATTTCCTATTTTAAAGTGTCAGTGCTTGGTTTAGAGGCTATGAAGATGTCTTTTAAGATGCTTTGTAATAAAGAAGCAGGTTCAGTAAATCTGAGCCATGGAGGACATAACTTATCATAGACTAAGTGAACACTGAGGGCCTTGACTGGCTTCCTGGAAGAGATGGTCACCTATATCCTTAGGGTTTGTCACTCTACTGACCTGTGCAGCCTGTACAGCACAGTTCGCAGCACTTTACTAAGCTCTCCAAGTATTTTAATGCAGAGGGCTGGATGTTTGGTAAGTAAATTTGCAAAAAATCGTTAATCGTGTTGTATGAGTGAATCCTTCATAAACACTGTATTCAGGTAGGCGAAGGTTTTAAAAAAAAGGGATTTTTTTTTGGATCTAGGAACAAGATTGTGGTATAATCCAACTCGTCTAACATGCCTGCTCATACTTATTTACATGAAAGATAAGGCTTAGATATAGGAGTGACAAATAAGCTGCCAGTCGTTTTCCTAGGTTCTTTTTCTCTCGTCCCCTCGTTGTTGTTTTTTTATTGTCATTGTAGCCTGCCCACTCCAGGCACTTATGAATAACGCGGCAAGTTGTCAGCCTCTTGGCGTTCTTAAAACTGGTCTTACTGGTTTGCTGTTGTCATGTCTCCCTGGGCCTGAGCAAAAGCTCTGCTGCCTCCGTGTCTCTTTTGCTCCGTCAGGGTGACACTGATTTTTCCCTCATGCCTCCCCAATGGCTGCCTGATGTGCGACGTCCCAGTCAGCCTTGCTGCAGGAAGGGACATGGGATACACCGAGCAGCCGGGCAGACTTTTCCGGAAGGAGCTGGAATCCATGCTGGATGAGATAGGACTTTCATAAAACACCACTGCATCTCACAAAGCTCCTGGTAGATCTTTCATCTTCTCAAACGCTAAACTGATCTGGAAGTTCTTCAGTGGATCCTTATTAGTTTCCGGCGACTTCTATGCATTTCCACATATTTCTGCGCTCTGTAACATTAAAAGGAGCTCCCTGCCTTTTTGGGAGCGAGTGATTTCCCCTTCTCTTCCTGTATGTCTATTAAATACAGTAAAATCGGTTTGCCATGCTCAGTGCAGACCCAGCGTGAGTCTCAGAAAAAGCCTTCTTCCCCCATGTATGCCCCCTGTGGTGTTCTCGGGCCACGTTAGTTATCTGTGCATCGCAAGGTATTACTTGATCTGCCCTCAAAGCTGTCAGCAGACGTTGCCAGGGATGTGTGCCGCGCTCGGTCTGACTTCATTACCAGCTTCGTTCCCCAGCCCGGCTCCCGCTCCCCTGACACAGCGCGAGGCCGATTTGTGAGCCTGCATATGTGCAGTATAAAGCCACCTGCGCAGCACCGCAGGCCGAACTGCAAGCGGAAGAGTCGCAATAAGGACGGTAGGTGTGATGATGGAGGGTGCCAACGTGGGACCTGCAGCGAGACAGTTGTTAGAACGTTGCCCCGTCCGCAGCTTTAGAAGCCGTACGATTCCTCGGGGGTGCTGGGGTGCAGCGCAGCACCTGAGATCCTTCGGGGAGTGTCATCGACAAGGCATTAGCTTGAAACCAGAGGCGTTTTCACACAGGTGTAGATAAATAACCTAAGGGGGAGGGTGGGGGGCAGTAGGTGGGGTTTAGCAAATGGAATCATTTGTTTGTAGTAACATGTCGGGACAGTATATTCCTGCAAAATGTCAAAATGGATCCCTTCTTTTCTTCGCACCCCATGTTTGGTTGAGCTTTTCAAAAGTTCACAAACTTCAGTTTCCTCTTCGTTCCTTTCCATGCTACGGGAGTAGTGCTGAATATAACGCTTGTTTTTTTTCTTTTCAGCTGTGTAGATGTGCAGGATGACTCTTGGCCAGATTTGGCCTCTGGCTCCGAATAGTTTGCGCAAATGCCCACCATTCTGGCAAATTAGTGACTGTATTTGCACCCAATGCAGGCGACGCGTCGTGTTTCTACTTTTGTTTGGTTAACTCTTGAGTTAAGCCTCAGACCTCAGAGTGGCGAACCTCATAATGAAATCACATAATGCCCTCAAAATCCTATAAAAGACAGTGTTAAAAATGGGGAAAAAAAATCCACTGAAGTGAGGCGAGAGCTGAGATCTTTCTCGGTTGCTTTTTGTGAGAACGCCATATCCGTATTTGTTCCTGAGCTGGCCTTTGACGAATTGCACTGTCTGTTCCACTGCATTGTTCATACGGTTAAGCCCCTAACAACCTGTGACTGCTCCAGGATAAAGATACACATCTCTGACACAAATAACACATGAGTACACAAAGCAGCCAGGGCCCAAAGCAAGTGTGGTGTGAGAAATTTTCGAGAAGCCTTGAGGGACAAAAAGAGCAGGCTTGTCACAGCTTTTAAAAACAAAAATCCAATCTAGAAGGAAGTTGAAAAATAACTTTAAAAAAATCTGGAATATAATGAATGTAGATTGTAAAGCATAGATTTTAAAAAGAGGTATGAAGTCAAACCTTTCATGAGATTACCTTTCCAAAGGAATACGTAAGATGTACAAGATCACTGTGTGATTATGTGGAAGATCTAAGTTCACTGACTTAGGTAAAGTGGAAGGAAGAGCCCATAGATCTAGCCAGTTTTAGAGAATCAATAAATTTGTTATCAACAGCTGGAAGACTATTGGCTCAAAATTCAATGGTGTTCCTTTTGTAGGAAGCATCTTTTGTATAGGAGGGTTGACATGCTGTTCTTCAAGTTCTGGAGCATTTATTTGATAACCACGGAGTTGGCAATTCTGAATATCACCAAATGCCAAGCTACAACTTTGATGAACAGGTGCTGGTGAACGTCTTTAAAAAGGACTGTAAATCACAGTCTAAATCACAGAACTTTTTGCTAAACATCTGTCAAGAAAAAACAAAGTCAAGGTGGATTAGTTATATGCTTTGACAGCCCACAACAAATACCAAACAAGCTGCAACACAGAATCCCCAAGGGGTACGTACTTAGGACTTAAGAGCAGCGAGGGACAGCAGGAAAAGGTCAGCAGAAAGCAGAGGGTCATACCTTAGGTGTTACTCAGAGGAGAACTTAAATCATTCAGTTAATACAGGTCAAAAATATCCAAGTTTATGTGATGGGGGGCAAGCCATGTAAGAATTACAGACACCCAAAGTTTTTCTGATTTCAAAAAGAGGATGAAGGAAGATACGTCAGTGTATGCCTGAGCAGTCGTCTAGTCTCCCGTCAGCCTCCCAGTCCTCATGCTCTCATCTTGCCTTCTCACATGCCGAGACACCTGTCTGAATGTCCAGCCCACACTGGACACCTGTGTGCACCCAGGGGCTCCATTACTTTCAAGTACTTTCTAAAGGAAGTACTTGAAGCATGTTCCAGGAGCTTGTAAAGGAGCGTATGGCTGTAAGAACTTTTCCCCTCAGTCGTTAAATAATTTATTATCAGGAGAATGCAGGAGTTAGAAATGGCTTAAGGATTTAGTTCATCCCAGAGTCCCTCTCTGTGTGATACAGGCCATCATTATGCAAACTTATTTACAGCATGAAAAAAGAAGAGGTTTCTAATGGATTTATTTTATATGCATTTACCTCCAGCTAGCATTCTTTATGCAAATTGATGACAATTCAGAGACAGGGAAAGGCTTGGTATCACGTAGGAGTTTGGCATGCATGAGCTTTTTGTACTGGCAGATTACGGTTATTTGTTATGGTCTGTTAACACAAGGCTAAGTTAAAATTAAACCAGCTGTACAATTAGATTAACTGAAATACGAGACAGCATTGACTGAACTCTCACCAAAACCATTTTAGCTGTAGACATTCTGTCATGCCGTGTTGCTGGTGTGGCTAATAGGTCCCTTTGTGGTGAACTTGCTGCATCATCGGTGTCAGCGTGCCCGTTTGCATGTTGTACAGGGTATAACATCCTTTCTTATGGAGCAGGAGTACAGGGGAGAGAGACGAGTTGTGTTAAAGTTATGGGGGCGTGTATGACAAGTGCAGTCACGAGAAGTGCTGGTACAGGCCATCATTCTCTCTGCTGGTGTTTCTCAGCAGTGTAAGCCAACATGAAGAGCTTCCATCAAACCTCAATGGGAGGCTGTGCTCAATAGGAACTTGGTATTCTGTAGTGTGTCGTTTGTTTTTTGCAAGCAGTGGCATCAATATACATCACAGCGCTATGGCGGTATAGGTAATAAGACAGGCTTTATTGATAAGCACAGTAAAAAGACTGGGCAGGCTACAATTCCTAGTCTTGGCTGCAGTTAGATTGTTGTTCTGAATGTTATATTGGCTACTAAGACGTGCAGGGTCACCAAGCCAAAGTCGTTGTCTTAGTCATCTGTGCCAAGAGACAGGCCCGTTGTCTGCATGTCTGTATGTTTACTGTTTTGTCTTGTAATGGGCAGTAATAACCTGCATAAATCACACTGACTGGCTTGAGCTGCATGGACTGTAATTTTGGCTGACCAAAGGCATTTCCGTGAGACGTTCCTGTCGATTTTCATATGAACAGGGCTGGCTCTCAGGAAGCCTGCTCAGGATTCAGCGGCCTTCTCTGGCCAGCTGAAAACAGCCGACTGATAATTTTGAAATAAAGGATGATAAACCTGTTAGCAGGCAGTAGTTTTTATGAATGCTTTTAATCATTTGAATCAGTATAAGGGCCAGATGAGTAGACAGTGAGGGAGTGAAGAAATGCTGTTTTGGATCAGAAATAGTGACTGAACTGAGTTTATTTTGGGATGTGTTTGTACGCTTCAGTTACTCCAATTGAATGTCAGCTGTCTAAAGCAGTGTTTCCCAATCCGGTCCTTGCAGACCAACATACAGTCCACGTTTTGCTTCCTCCCAGCTCCTGTTAGAGGGCAAAAATGTGGACTGTCTGACAGGGAGCTCGGAGGGAGCAAAAATGTAGACTGATTGTGGGTCCCCGAGGACCAGATTGGGAAACACTGGTCCACCGGAAGTCCAAAGGCCACTGTGCATAATGTAGCAATGATGCCTGGCACTTAAGCTCCATGCCAAGTTCATCAAAATAAAAACGACTGGTGGAGAAAATGTTTCATGGACGTCAGATAAATGGCCTAACCCTGTTCTCAGACCCCAAGCTTGACTCATATATATGTGTGTGTGTGTGTCTGTCTGTCTGTCTCAAAGGAGAGCAAGATAGGATGTGTGAAAAGAAGCATTCCAACATACCTGTAATGGCAAATTATGTCAAGTGCCCCAGCCCATGTGTGAATACAGATGCTGGGAGAAACAGCAGGACTGTTGTGGGTTCTTTTGGTCTGATCTTCTAAGCTTGATGTGACATGGTGAAGGTGCTCAGAATTAGAGGGGAACTCTCCTCCATGGTATGCTTGAAGTCACGGGTGATGGAAGTGGTGGGGGTATCCCTGGCCGTCATTAGAAGCTAAACACCCCTCTTTTCAGCTTCTCCACTCGCCACTCGCCCATCATGTATATCACTACTGTAAATGGTCATATACACTCTGGTCCCACGGTCACCAGGCAGGTTTGGGCACCAGGGAAGGAATGACAACAAATGATAGCATGAATCACGGCAGGGTATGTCGAGATATTAACCGGCTAGGGTAATTGCGCTGCTGTGTAATTGTAGGGGTGACCTCAAAACTGTATCATGTTGAACATCAGTTTTAACACCAGACTGTGCATTTTCTGATGTAATAGGTTGTTTGACTACGATTTAAAAGATTGGGAGGAACAACAGTGGGTGAGTGACATGAAATGATGCACAGGTTAGAACAGGATTTCACTGTTATTACTGAAGAGGGCTGGAGGTTATAAACAACAATTAAAGATGTGGGAAAAACAGCTTAAAAGTTTTGTGGAGGATATTGAAGTTTTATGCGTGTGAACATTAACATAATTATTGTCAACAGCCCATATTTCCAGAGAAGAAAAAACTTGGAATTAATGTCAAATTAAAATCTAAAGAATAATAATAAATACAAAATAATAAGAATAGTTTAGGAATTACTCAGTTTTCATTTTAAAATAATTTCCTGTTTATATGAATGGATCATTTTAGTGAGTTTAAACAATTTTATGCTGTTTTATTGGAAAGTAGAAAGTGTGTGATTGCTAAAATATATTTATAATAGCTCTGAAACCTATTTAATTTATATTTTAAATATTGCTATTGTGTTATTTTTTTTCCAGCTGCTATTTGGTCAGCGTTGGTATCATTTTAATTTTGGACACATTGGAAATTTATGTATGATATGCTGGTTAAAAATTATTTTAAAATGGTTATAATGATGGTTGACAGGGAACAGTAAGTGAAAGCGGGTAGTAAGTGGGGGGGAAAAAACTGCTCCAGGCTCTTTTATAACTAAGTAAACAAAGAACATGAAGATGCACGTAAGCTGCACTGTGCTTGATCTCACTTAGTTAGCAGCCTGGCTAATAGGCGCCTCGTTCAGCTTTAATGGGGCCGACTCATCTCAGAAGCCCCCAGAAGTACCCTTTATTTAGGTCATTTACAGCTTTTCCCTGGAGAAGCCTCTGGGGAGAGCAGATCCAGTCCACTTCCCAGCAACCGGAGCTCCTTAGATCGGGGAAATTTAATGGGGATATTCTGGAAAATAAATAAATGATCGAGGGGTTTACCCAGTGGACGGCCTCCGGAGCTTATTAAGTGAAAGCAAAGAAATATTTAAATGTGAATTTTGTACCTTTTAATGTGTTCGCCGTTAGTTTTTCCTCATCTCATATCATCGCTGTAAACACGGGAATTACGGATTGTGCATGTGAGTTAATTACAGAGCGAGAAGGAGCCCCTCGAGAGAGCTGGCGGAATGTGCAGACTGATGAAGCAGCTACTCATTACCCCCCTCCCTGACTGAATGTCCCATAGAGAGTGGACCAATGGGGACAGGCCTTCTAGGACTCGTAGCCTAAGGACCAATTAACATTAAGAAGGAATTAATCTTAATAGAACATCTTGAGTGTTTCCTCATGAGGTGATTTAGAAGTGACAGAAACCTGGACCGGCAAACTGCAGGCTTTTTTCTGTGGATTCTGTTTCACAACTTTTGGCGATAAATCAGTAAATAGATTAATAAGGGGATGAGCCGGTGCAATAGCTCATTATGCCCTCGGACTCGTAGAGTGCTTCCAAGAACCGTGTAATTTCTGCATCAGCACTGTTCCTGCTGTAAATATGCTCGCTCTTTGTTATGTTGCTTGATTTGCTTCATTAGCGTTCGCGCTTTGGAGGCAGAGTGCAGGGAATAATGACTATTTGATTTTGTTTCTTGTGATCAGGAGATATTGGAACGGTTGATGTGCTTTAATGTCTGAATTCATCACGAATTGGTGCTGTAATCACATATTGATTAGACATCCTACAGCATATAGCTCCATTAAAGAGCTCATGGGATGAGCTGACGGATTAGAAGAAGAGGAATCAGGTTACTTGACCTGAACTGCAGTTTGTAATCGATTAACTCTGCCCAGGAAAATAAGTCAGGGAAGGTTAATGCTGCTTGGCCTGAAACATAATTATGGTGCAGCAGCTTTTTGGTTAAATTGTAAGGTCACAATGGGTTGATTACCTTTTCCTTCTTAGGGTGTTAAAAATGTTATTCATTAGTTTGTCTTTCCTAATCTTTGAGAGATCTAACCAAAGCACATTTAGTAGCGTTTGATTAATAGTCGAAACCTGGATGAACACCTTGGAGCAATTAGCTATCACCCATCTGTGATGTGAAATAAAGTGAGCAGCTCAGGAAGGAAGCAGAAACTTATCAGAAAAATGCATGTGGCCTGTTTTATAGAGATTATGAGTCATAACCAGTCATTCAGGCTCAAAGTGAAGCTGTCGTCTGCCATCTCTGTAAAATATACAGTGGTACCTCAGTTCTCGAATTCATTAGAACTGGAATTACTTAAAAGTCGAACCAACCAGTTAAAAAAATTACTTAGAACTCGATCTGAATCTCAGAAGTCGAACCGTGAACGCTGACCTTAGCTTGTATGCGCGGGGAAATGAGTCAGGCGGCACATCTCTCAGCGGAAACAAAGGGTAACGCTTCAGTCTCAGCCTCGCATTCGCTGTGATAGTATTGTGCATGTTTACACTAGCTGAATACATATATTTAGACAATGATAGACTGTAACAGTAATTATTATTATATAATAAAGTACATTTAAAAATAAAGATTTCTTATTAATTATTTAAATATCATTAATAATAAACCATTAATACATTTAATTATAATAATATTGTCATGCCGAGCGGGGCAGAACGGATATAAGGCGCAGACATCAGGGTATCGGGGAATACGGGGTTTAACTACAGGTAAGGCAGGCAAAACGCAGACGGACAATACAATGGCTGGACTGGGGAAACAAACTGAAACAACTAAATACACAGGACTAATAACAACAACCAGAAACAGCTGATCACACGGGGATTCCACACGAGGTTAATGAGGGGGCGTGGCTCACGGAAGGAGCAGACGATCAGGGCAGGACACGTTTTTTTTTTTTTAACTTTACACATTGTTTGGATACATTTATTTTCTTACTTTACAAATTACTGTTTTGATAAATG
>JAODJW010000019.1:1329223-1405988 GCA_026777045.1 Hyperopisus bebe
ATAGAAATGAATAGAGAGTCCCCACAAAGATATAATTACAAACCTGTGTGTGTGTGTGTGTGTGTGTGTGTGTGTATTTTTGTTTTTGTAATGTAATACAGAGATCTGTCAGATCATTGCCCAAGGGCCAGGAACAGGTTGTTGGAGTGATATTTCCGGAATGTTCAAATAGCAGCACTCAGCTGCATGGATCACATCCACTTGAAGGGCCTTGATATGAAGCGGTGTGTTTCAGGTCAGGATGGCTCTTTGTATTCAGTTCAGGAACCTGAGGGGGGACCCTGCATCCTGCTTCCTCACACTTCCCCTCGAGCTCCTCAGTATTCCTCTTGTAGCATATGAACTTCCACTGGGGCCCTGTGTGGAGCATCATGCGATTGGCCTGCTCCTCGACTAGCGCGTCACACAATTGGCCAGCTCTTAGGTCGGAGCATCACACGATTGGCCGGCTCCTCGGCTGGAGCGTCATCCGATTGGCTGGCTCCTTGGCCAGCCACAGTACATGGCCGTCAGACCACACCGTGAATACACAGGCCACGGTCCCTCCCCCCTGTTGAAAACTCTCTTTTACTATGCAGTCTAAACCACTTGGGATGCCTCTTTTTAAAAAGGAGCTGTGTATAATTGACTGAGTGTGTGTATATTTAGCATTCTGCGTGCAGTGTGAGTCACTGAAATGAGCACAGGAGGCCAGTAGGAACCCTATCTTAGCACACTGTCCTGGAACATTCACCGTGCTCAACGGCTTTGTTGGGATACTGCTAGGGACGCTGTGTCACTCTGGTTATGCCCCAACCACCAGGGGAGCTGAGGGCACCGGCTGCATGGCCGCTTTCAGTGTTTGGTGCGAGGAGGCAGCATGCATGGCACTTCATTAGAGGTCTCCTGACAGCGCCCCCCCTGCCCCCCCACCCCCCCGAGCTGGGGACAGACATGTGGCGGGGAGCCGCGAGACCAGGAGTGCGTGAGCGGGGTGTGGGGACAAGGCGTGCGGAGGGGCAGCTCAGACGGGTCTTTGGGGTTTTATGGCCCCGGCGGCGTGTCACTCGCCAGCTTGTCCTGGGCCTCAGACGTGAGTAAGCCAAAAATTCTGTTCTATTATGTGCAATTTCCTGTGTTTTATAAGATACTCGGTGATCCCGCAATGATGGTTGGGTTTTTTTTTCTTTTTTTCTCCTCTTTACCACAGCAAGTCCTTTCTGTGCTTACAGCAATGCTGTATAAATGGAAATCATTATCTGAGAGCCACACATGCCAAAGCCATCTTGGATCCTGGATGTGTTCATTTTAAGGACAAGACGTCAACATTAAAACAGACTTTCTTTGGTCCCCCTTCCCCCCTAGAAAAAAGCCGCCAACTCACCAGCTCCTGTCACCTTTAGTGTGATCATTGACCAGTAGAGTATTTCCGTCTTAAACTCTTCATTAATCTCCTCTTCTGGGCTTGTTAGTGCACCCCCCGCAAAGCCAGATAACACATATTTAGGGGAACTTTAGATACACAATTGCACAAATACAGAGAAGTTGAGATTATGGAAATTTCTCTAATTTCATAACTCATAACTATTGCCCAATGCACCCATGGATGTAATTAATGAGATCATAATACAGCGTTTGGTTTTGTTTCTGGAAATATCCTGGCTTTGTTGTGCGTGAGTCATATGACAAGACACTGGAGTTTTCCAAATAATGTCATGGCATAGCAGGGTGGCCTTAACAAGGTCCTTTGATGTGAGGAATGTAACACTACAACATTATGGCAATATCCCTTATCCACTGTGAAAGGAAAATGCTGCAATGTGAACAGGATAATTTGAAGAGGCATTTAAAATTATTGTAGAATACATTTATTTATCTAGCAGAAACCTTTATGCAATGCAAGGTAAACTTTGAGAAAGCAGGTTAGACAGTCCCCCAGCAACTGAAGTTAAGGACCTTGTGCAAAGACCCAACAATAATGTCACTCTGCCAATCATAGGCAGGTTCACAGGTTCTGACCTGCTGAGACACATACTGCCACCATATAGTATATATGAAGGCTGCTCTGATTAGTTCTCTGAATACAGCTTCAGAAGGGAAGCTTTCTTTGTGTCGTACAAGTGTATGTCTAGTACTGAGTCTCTTTATGAGGATAAAATGTGAAATTAATTGCACTGGGAAATGCACTGTAACCAGCTCTCTTTCTGTGAGTAGTTTAACACATTGCTAATATAGAGTAACACAGCACCACTATAATCAGGGCATCTTAAAAAATGTAAATTCCATTTATTGAGCCCCTGTGCGATCTCTCATGTTGCAATGACTGGGGCTTGAAATCTGTGGTGTAACTGTTCATGGCAGCTATGGTAGTTTAAATATTTTCATATCAGCTTACAATAAGGCTTTTTTCTGTGCCCATTTGCTTAAATTATTTTTCATGTAGCCTAAGTATTGCATGAGAAATGGAAGTGTGTTCGATCCAAACATGCATTTCTGAACTTGCCTGGAACATAAAAGGGGACTTTATGTACAGCAGCCCCCGAAATGTGCAGTAATTCTGCTTGAATGCTGTATTTTATATTACTTGTCTATGTACTTTGGCTGCTTTAGTATCTACTCCATTACTCAGTTTTCATGAGCCTATTTTCATGGGTTGCTCTTTCTATAGACACTTCAAAAGAGAATTGGACATTAATGGGGTTAGCTATATTACTCTCTGAGGACAGTCTTGTGGTTTTGCCGTGTTCTACCATTGGGTAAAAGGAGACATTTTTATTATTTAATTATTTCAGTGATTGAAATCTGTAAAATCTTTGTTTTACAATGTATGTAACCATACAGTATATGACTGGATGCCAGTTCTATAACCATGGAAATGTCGTCATATGGAATACCGGCAGTTCTTTCACCACATGGAAGATTGAAACAGTTTTCTTGCTGCAAGGAAATTCAGTAAAGGCCCAATGAAAGGCCAGTGGGATGCTGATAGGCAGTGCTGGGACACGGGAATGTTAGGATGTCCGCGACTTTGGGAGCTATCTCTTTGAGGTACAGGAGCACCCACCATATTCTCTGAGGTACAGGAGCACCCACCTTTGTCTCTGAGGTACAGGAGCACCCACCTTACTATCTGAAATACGAGAGGACCCAACTTACTCTCTGAGATATGGGAGTACCCACCTTAATCTCTCAGATACAGGAGGACCCACCTTCCTCTCTGGGGTACAGGAGCACCCACCTTACTCTCTGAGATACGGGAGTACCCACCTTAATTTCTCAGATACAGGAACACCCACCTTACTCTCTGAGGTACAGGAGCATCCACCTTACTCTCTGAGGTACAGGAGCACCCACCTTACTCTCTGATGTACAGGAGCACCCACCTTACTCTCTGAGATATGGGAGTACCCACCTTAATTTCTCAGATACAGGAGGACCCACCTTCCTCTCTGGGGTACAGGAGCACCCACCTTACTCTCTGAGATACAGGAGTACCCACCTTAATTTCTCAGATACGGGAGCACCCACCTTTGTCTCTGAGGTACAGGAGCACCCACCTTACTCTCTGAGATACGGGAGGACCCAACTTACTCTCTGAGATATGGGAGTACCCACCTTAATTTCTCAGATACAGGAGGACCAACCTTCCTCTCTGGGGTACAGGAGCACCCACCTTACTCTCTGAGATAAGGGAGTACCCACCTTAATTTCTCAGATACCAGAGCACCCACCTTACTCTCTGAGGTACAGGAGCATCCACCTTACTCTCTGATGTACAGGAGCACCCACCTTACTCTCTGAGATACAGGAGGACCCAACTTACTCTCTGAGGTACGGGAGTACCCACCGCAATTTCTCAGATACGGGAGCACCCACCTTCCTCTCTGGGGTACAGGAGCATCCACCTTACTCTCTGAGATACGGGAGTACCCACCATATTCTCTGAGGTACAGGACCACCCACCTTACTCTCTAAGGTACAGGACCACCCACCTTACTCTCTGAGGTACAGGACCACCCACTTTACTCTCTGAGGTACTGGAGTACCGACCTTACTCTCTGAGCACCCACCTTACTCTCTGAAGGACAGGAGTGCCCCCTTACTCTCAGTGGTATGGGAGCACCCACCTTACTCTCTAAGCGCCTCATTTTACTCTCTAAGGTACGGGAGCATCCACTTTACTCTCTGAGGGACTGGAGTGCCACCTTACTCTCTGAGATACAGGAGGACCCACCTAACTCTCTGAGGCTGGACTCTGCTAGCTAGGGACAGACTTGTTACCATTTAGTGAATCTGAGGTAGGGCTGCACAATTCTGAAAAAATGAAAGGAAAAGGAAAGACAACAAAACATGACTGTGCCAAACATATGATTGATCCAGGATCAGCATATCGACTTCTAACAACAGAAAGGAAATGCTCAAATTGCCATTCATTTCTTAGTCCCAAGGTTATGCAAATAGCCTGCCTCTGAAACACGATACAACTGCCATCTTGAAAACAGTTGCGAAGTCAAACAATGATAAATGAGGTAAAAAAAAATTAAGTAATGATTAAAAATAATAATATGGATGTGTGATTTTTAAACATGTACTAGATAATCTGTAAAAGGAATAATAATGAAAATTGTAAAGCTAGCCAAGGTTTTTTTTCTATGGCTGAGTAAAAATGTCTTAGCGAAACTTAAACTCCCTGTGCTATAATGTCTGTATACAGAATTGAAAGTAAGAAAAAGCCTGATTTTAATCCAACAGACTAGTGATGTAAGAATTGGATGTGCATGACATGCAATGCAAAGGCATTAATATACATCTTCCAGCCCTGTAATATACTACAGCCACTTTTTACAATTTTGTAATTCAGTACAAAATACTCCACCTCGCGTTGTGATGTCATTCAACACCGGTACCAGTTTTTACGCCAGTGGAAAACCAAAAGTAAGGTACCTGGTGCGGTGCAAATTCACCCTTTAAAGAGAATACAGAATTATGGGATGCTTGAGACTCTCTGGGGAAAAGCAGAACACTTGTTTTGATCCAGTTGTTGTAATACAATGCAGAAGAACTGTTGTAATTTACAAATGAGATCGCATAGAGGTGAAAATCGCGATCGTGGTTTTTCTATGATTACGTGTACAGCCCTAATCTTAGGTACAGACGCAGACTGGAAATATACTTATTAAACCTTCTTCTTCATGTTAGTGTAAAACTGATATGATATTATTTGCCTTTGCCTAATTAAGACTTTTGCACAGTACTTCATGTGTAGAGTTTCAGTTGAACACTGAAGTTGCGCACTGTTTTAAATGATGCTATACATTTCAGAAATGTATTCCTGTCATCTGGTTGTGTTTTGGAAGCTGCGAGTATGCAGCTGTGTGGCTTGTTTCCTTTTCCCTCACAAGGACTTAGAACGTCCTGTTGTTTAGAATGTTAGCTGTGCAAGGTCTGGCCATTGATGGTGATGATGCAGACCAGCAGAGTGTTTGGGGTTAAAGTTAGTCTTAGGTTGTTTTCCAAAGACTTGGTGTATGATGACCACTCTCCTCAGGAGCCTGGCCATGGAGAGCATGGAGGGGGGGAGGTTATCGTGACCATTCTCTTCAGGAGACTGACCTTTCAGGCTGGGTTTCTTCCGATCTATGTGGAGAAGATTTGGGCAAAACCATTTCACTTCCCCCACCCTAGCTGAGAAAGGTATTTTAGAGCAGGGGGAGGTGTGAAGGTTTTCTGAAGCTCCCTTGCCTTTTTTTAAGAAAAGCAGAAAGCAGCAGTATGCAAGTGCCTTTACACCTAAGCCCAACATGGCTGTGATGTGTTTAGGATGTTCAAATCCAGTTGGAAAGGCCCTGCCTTCTGTGAGTGATTTGTTGGTGCGTCATTCTCATGTAATAACGTGACGTGTGGGGGCTGGGTTCATATGCTAGAACTGAACCCAGATCTGCCGTCATGGAGGAATGGCCCAGATTGTGCGACGGTCAGGAACAATGCCACACCGCAGACCTCTGCTGGCCCACTGAGCTGCCTTTTCTCCAGCCCTTCTCTTGGTCTGGATAGCCCAACACCGCGAAGCGGATGAGCAGCCGAGAACAGGAGTTTCTCACGGTTCCCAAAGCCACGGATCTGCCTCACATCTGGCTTTGGTGACAGATATATACCAAAGAGCAAGTAGAGAGAGAGGGAGAGGGAGAGCGAGAGAGAGGGGGGCAGGATGGAGTGAATGTCTGGTTTCCAGACGGGAGGAAGACTGACGTGGACTTCTGAAGAACACCTGTCTGTCAATGGCCAACTGCCGTGTGCGGCTCAGCAGGTGCCTCTGGTTCCTCCTCCAAGGGGCCCCTTAAAACGCCCTCTCTCCAGATTCTTTTACATGGCATTTTTCACATTTCCGAGACGGATGGCTGCTTACCAGCCTCGCGCTGGTGCTGTGTTGGGTGGGTCTGCCTCCTGACAGCCCCAGACTGTCAGGAAGAAAGGACAGCACATTATAGGCGGTGTCATTCATCTCCACTGGCCAAAATGTACTTCCACTTGGTCTACAAATTTTCCATGCTTTGTAGTCCATCTTTATTCTGCCGGCCTACCCCCCAGGGATTTATTATGATTTACAATCATTGTAGCCCGCCGGTGTTGTGCTCAGCGTGGTGGAACGCATGGACGGGCGTCTCGATCCTGCAGGTCCTGAACACTTAGCAGTGATATTCAGACAGCACAGTTTGCTTATTTGCCCAGTGAGATTCATTTTATGGCCCAGAACTCATATTCTGACTGTTTGGTTTTTGTCTGATTACCTATATTGCTTAAATAACCTGTTTATAAAGATCATTCTATGTTATAAGACAGCGATCTGCTTTTTATTGTCCTGTTTCTGTTTTTTAAGCCAATTAATTACCATTGTATCCATTCATCCATCCATCAATTCAGACACTGTAATTGATATAACTTACTGGCCCCACATCATATGTCGTTTGCTATATATATCCTGAAAAAGGTTTTTATCTGTTTATTTTAAAGGAGAAATGTGGTCTCCTTCAGGACGAAGAAGTCAGGGTTCATCTGCTATATATTTTAACAACTTAAGATAAATATGCTGAGATGTTTCTAGGAAGAAAGACTGGAACCTCTCGGGATTTTGACATGGAAGGTCTGTTACTACTGGCAAACGGACATAGTTTATCTACCTAAAGATTTTATATCTCGTCTCATTTCCCATGGTTATGTGATGTAGCTCCATGCTGGGAGGATGTTTTGATCTTGAACCCTGACCTTCTCATAAAATAATCATGTTCAGGTCCTTGGAAAACCAAGTATATGAGACACTTTGTCTTAGCTCATTATTATGAAGGTTTATTGCAGCATGCAGTTTTTAGGAACTTGATCTGCTTGCATCCCATGAAAACGTGAAGGTCATCTGGCCAACGTCTGCATAAGAAAGGAGGTGGGGGCAAAAGCCTCCCCTGACTGGAGAGACACTTCGGCCTGGAGGTCTGAGCCCTGCTGGTGGTAGTACGTCCTCTGGGTCATTTGGTCTCAGTTCTCCATGTGTCTGAGCCGTGCTGAGAGGACCTGGGACATTGTGGTCCTTGGTGGAACCAGCTGTTCCATCCATCCTACTAATGGTTCCGGTCCATAAAGATGTCTGCTTAGATGTCTGCTGTAGCCTCTCCACCCCCACCGCCCCCCACCCAGGCCACGATCCCGTTCTACTTGTTGTGGAAGGCGGGAGGACAGGCCCGTCTCTGCGCTTGTCCCCGCTGAAATAAAGCCGCTGTCTTGCGTGCACAATGGGCGCTGCACTCTCGGGCCCTTCCTCCATTCGCCCTCATTTGCATGGCAAAGCGATTATCAGACCGAACGGTGTCGTTGCGGAGGACCCGACAATGTGGCTGACAACAAGTTTATCTAAGCACAAAGAGGAGCCGTGAAGAATGGCGCGCTTTATTCTGCTCTTCTGGCCGAGCTTTAACATATTGAAATGTGCCCGGTCGCTGGGGGATGGTGTCAGCGGGCTTTGTGGCGGAAGATGGACTGGTGGAAATTGCATTTACTGCAGAAAGAAGGAAGACTGCGCGTGTTAGCGGGGCGTGAATGCCGGTATTCAGCCCTCTGAAACGAGAGCAGGAAAGGCTCCTGGCAGGATCGGGAGATGAGCACTACAGGGCTTGTTTTTCCTAAAGGCAGAAAAAGCAGTAGATGTTTACATCTTTTCCCTTTCCCTAGCCGTCATCACTTGGTCTGCAGCTCAGTCCTCACAGAGCCAAACAGAAGTTCTGCAGTGGGTGCCAGTTTCACATACGAGCGCTACCCGTTAGCATTAATATCTATGTTCGTGTTGAAACGATGGCATCATATGCTGTGTTGTAATCACAACCACATTTTCAGCCTGACAGATACACAGAGGCTCCCTAGTCAGTCAGCATGGCCTCATCTTAGGCGTTGTTTTATGTTTGCAGGCATGGAAGAGGGCCATTGCCATGCTGCAGTTGCAGTCCATGAAGCAGACTGAAAAGAGGCTTTTGCTTTTCCTGCCCAAGTTAAACCAAAAGGCAGTTCAAAACAGTTATTACTGGATGTTCCTTTGTACATGAAGTAATCCTTAATGCTGTGAACTTGGTGCACAGCAGCAGGTCCCTGGTGTCAACTGGGCCAGCTAGGGCCGGGTGATGTAAGGAGTTGATCAGATGTACGATGGTTTTGGTTGCATGAGGACCCAGCGCTCTCCTCTGAACAGAGCGTCTTGCCACTAGCTTAGCGCTGCATGACCGGCTGAACAAAGTGTACTTCCAATAAATAAGCTCACCAACTTTCCCTCACATGAAGCTAATCTCAATAAAAGATCAAAGTGCCAGGGAACGAAAATGATACTGCAGCACCCTCATTAATAAAAATCTGGGCATCTTTATCAGCATCTTCATTTGTAAAAAGCCTAGGGTTTGTTTTCGTGGAAAGTTCGGCGCTGTTTGGTGAAGCCCTTCTTCAGGAGTCTGGGCCAAGCAGCTACGGTTTACTCATAAGCGAGTTTGTCACCTGACCTTCTTTTAAATACTGTTGATAATTATGCAGAATGTTCCGGCAGGAGGCCAAGAAATGTAGGGCAGGGTGACCCCTTTAAAAACAGAGGCCTGACTTAATACCTCTACTTACAAATGGTGTAATTACAGACTCTGGCAAAAGAAACCTGAAACACAATCTTGAGAAGTGGCTGGGGGGGGGGGGGGCTTATGATTTTACAGTCTGTGTCATAACACGCCCCCCACAAAAAGAAAAATGTGTTGTTAATATTAATGGCAGCCAATCTGCCCTTGAGAGCATTAACATCACTCTGGAAATGGCAGATTGCTGCACTGTGTTGGGTCATCTTGGCCTCCTGCACCTTGAGACTCCCATCACCTCGAGGGCAGGAGAAAGTACGTCTTATTAGTTCACACCCAGTGTCTACATTCTGTGCTACAATGGTGAATAGTGTGCAAAACTGAGAAGGCGCAGGGGCCATCGGACTTAGGATGTTTCCTATGGACTGTTGGAGAAAGGGAAGCTCGGTTCAGCTAGTGGCTGCTGTGGCGGGCCAAACCAGCCAGGGCTGTCAGCATCGAAAATGTCCCCACAAACCTGTTATTTCAACCTTGTGGGGACTTTTTTCAGTCAATTGTATAAAATTCCATGACTGCAATCAAAAAACTAAAAATGCCGAAAGACCAGGTATTTTGTTTGGTTATTTATGATTAAGGTTAGGGCTGGGTAGGTTGTTATCGTTGGGATTAGGGTTTTGCCCATAGAAATGAATATAGAGTCTCCACGACGATACTCACCTAATATCTGTGTGTGTGCCTGTGAGACAGTAAGATAGAGGATGTGATCCTTCATTACCAGCAGTAACTCTAATAAACCAACCACTAAACTCTGTTAAAAAACAACTACAGCCGGTGGTGCTGTGGGAAGATTAAGAGAAGGGGGGGGGGGCAATGGGGGAAAGAAAATAAAGAGAGCTCTGCCCAGCTTCAAAGGGTCCATTTCCATAATTGCCCTGCGACTTGGGTAAAAAAAAATGTGAAGAGGCCCCAGAAAAGCACAGTCTTTCAGATGGCTGCACGGCAATAGGCCCGGAGCAGCCGCTGCTGCCACATTCCCCACTTGTTGCCTTTCGAGTCCAGCGAAGGCATTCCCTTCCCTAACTCCCCCCAACAATAGGCGTGAAATCTGTGTCCTCCTTCGCCCCTGTTCCAGCGCCAGTGAATGGCACTGTTCCCAACCCTTTGTATTTATAGTGGCCCTACGGAACAAAAAAACAAAAAAAATCCTGCAGCAAACTCAACTAACGGCAATAGTAAGGAAGCGGGAGCAGTGATTTTATCCTGTTCCGACTCAGTCCAAGTATTTACTATAAAGTGTTTCAAAACATCTTTATAAGTGTGTTTCTCTCTCCTTGGAAGAAAGCGGGGAGCACTCTGCTTTAGTAATCCGTGGTGTTTCTGCTCCCTGCGAAATCTGTGGGCATGCCTGAGAGCTGCGGTCGCAGAGCGGGGTGCATCCCCCTGACGAGGTCACGGTCCGCCTTTCTCTAAAGCTTATTGTGACCAGTTGGGCCGTGATCCGACCGCTGCCCCTCCTGCCCCTGCCCCAATTCCTGCCCCACGGCCCATCTCACTTTCACCCTCTTTAAAGCCTTGGAGGGAAGTGGCGACCCAGAGCTGGAGAAGCAGCGCTTTGCTCCAGCGATGTTGTGAGGGGACAATCAGCATCGCCTCATAAAGGGATTAGCAGCCCGGACAATGGGCCCCGACGCCTTCAAAGCCGGACGCGGGGTACAAAAGGAGTGACATTTGAACATCTAGGGGGCCGGGGCTGCCCGCAGGAGAGGAGGTGTCGACTGGGGGCCAGGGGACAATAGCCAAGGAGTAGGATGGGCTGGCAACACAAGGAGACCTTTTTTTTTTTTTTGCCCGTCACCCCCTGTCAGAGCACACCACTTGTCTGAAACGCTTGTATTTATTTACTTTATTTTCTTTAAATTCAAATTAGAAGTTGACGGCTCCTTTTGCAGGCCCTCACAGATACCAGAGCAATGCAATCTGGCTCAACTAGATCAACCAAAGCCTACAGTTAGATGTATATCTGTAATCCACTTCAAAGCCAAACATATTGTTCTGTTTATTGCTTGGTTTGCTACAGGTAGCTAGGTCATCTATTCAGATTGTACCTTCTATGTATATATAACTTACAAATTTACTTTTAAAGCATTGGATAGTATTTTAAATTTTGTTTCTTGTTTGTCAAATTGCATTCTATATCCATATAATTCATATTAATTTGTCAGTTATTTATTTTAAATGTAATTGTAAAAAAAGTATTACAGCTTCATTTAAATATGGGTCGATTATGGAAAATCGTTTCCCATAACTTTTACGTCACTTTACACAGCCTTCTGTTTAAAAAAAAAGCACTGTGAGTATGGAACTTTGTATGATCGACCTCATACTGATATTCAACGTAAAGATTGATCCGATCTTGATTCGATATAGTACGCGTTAGGGTTACGTAGCATGCAAAACTTACATATTATCATTAGTACAAAACTGATAATAGATTGATTTCGTTTTCGAGCGATGATTTGGTGTGTATATTGTGTGTGCACACATGAGCGGAGCGAGCTCTTTGCGAGCACATGCAATTTTATCCATCAGCAATTTCAAAGCATATTCTCTTGTGTGTTTGCAAAAGGCTCTCTGTCGGGTGTTAAACATTGCTAGGAGCGAAGAAAAAAAAAGAGGAGTCAGTGTTGATTATTGCTCATTAGCCGCAAGGACATCCACTTAAAGTGTGAATAAATGAATGATGCTCAATGCCCTCGCGGAAATGGCCTCCGTGCCGCTCTGAGCAAAATGTTGGTTAATATCTTCCATTTGCTGTAATATAAAAGACGCTTGTTGGACACAGCCGCCATAATTATTTTGTTTAACTGACACTTTAGAACAACAATTTTGTGCAGAGATCAGAAGGAATTCGAACAGTATCGATGCGGGCGCTTTTACACCGAATAATAATATTTTAATTATCACAAACATTCAGATTGTAATCAGATCTTTTTAAACCACTTGCGTAACAATATATAATATGCATTGCATAAAAGGTCATTTTACGTGAAGTACTCCTGCTTGTTACTGGCCTAGAAGCATGCTTCAGGCGGGCGGAACAGAATGATATCGGTCACTTGCACATCGTGCTATTTCCTGTGCTTAATCTGGCCTTGCGCTTCTCCGAGAGATCGGGTATAAAGCAGAAAGATGATGACATCAATCAGTGTCCGAGACGATGCTGTGATTTATGAATTATGCATAATAAGCGCTCACTTAGATGCTGGGTTCTCAGGAAGATAATTGATTAGACAGGAAGGCGACATGGAGAGAAGGCTGGGAAAGGCGGCTCTTTTTCCTGACATACAATGCCCCTGACTCACTCCTCCTTCCTCACTCTTGGCCGGGTCTCTAAGCAGTGTTTCGGCCTGTATAGATGTCTAGATGGTGAGGTACTGTCACTTATTCAGCCTCTTTGTGGTTCACCAACCGGACCAATGCTCCCTTTAACATCGTGTCAGATTTCTAAAAGCATTTTTGCTTTTTTTCTGATAATAGTAAACTGTCCAATAGCACTAAACCCATTACTGAACCTTAGTTTTAGTTCATTGTTTTAGACTGCCACATTTGATAAACGATAGTTATGCATTTCTTAGTGCTATAAATAATGCACTGTTTAAAAATCTGAATTTATCATAAGGATTGTACGTACAGTTCGTTTTTGTCCAGCATTTTAATAAAATGTGATTTTACAGGCATAATTGGTAGGGATCTTGTGTGAAAAGTAATTTACATTCAAAATTTTAACGCCTAGCTATTTAATAGTGCTGATGGTGTTGGTGATGGTATTATGGGTAATAAACATGTGGGTAAAATATATATATATATTTTTTATCTTTTTAATGTATTTCTTTGTAAATCATTAATCAGTTGTTAAACAGCGCACAGACAGGACGGCTGTGTGTTTAAACCTTTAATTTTCTAATTTGCATTTTATATTTCGTTAAGTCGAAATTTAATTAAAATAATTAAGCATTTGAGAGATGTTGCCACATCCTAAAAGTAATTTCCGAATTAAATTATTTTGTAAATTCTGTAAACATTCTCATTACAATACTACCGTAGGCCATTTTAGTGGACCACTGTATAAAGTCAATAACGTATAATCATATAATTAATTTTACTGTCATTTTATTGTCGAAATTTTATTTCTAGCTGAAAGTTCAATGTTTCTAAACAGAATTTCAGAAATGTTCAATGTCTTAAGTATTCGACTGCAATAAGAAACTACAAAGAAACAGTATTATTCGTTATATTTAACGAGCAAAGCTGACTGCTAATATTTCGATATTACCACCGAATTTTAATTATGCAAAAAACAAATTTGCTTACAATATGAAAGCATTTGGCTTATGCACAGAATAACTGAAATGTATGTAGGTCCAAATGCAACTGTTCAGTAAATGAGCCTTCAGAAAACATGCGAGATTTGAATCAACCTGTAGAGGGAGCTCCAGTTCCAGCTTTCCTAAAAAAATACTTCTTTTGAGTTAGAAGAAAATCCGTTGATATGCAAATCGATTAGAGGTAAGCAAACATAATATGCGATGATACTGTACTGGTGGCGTATGGTATGTATTTCAGAACAACTTATTAAATGACTGAAAATGAACTATTATTAAATGACTGAAAAGCAATACATATTAAAAATGAAATAAAATCAAAGAAACAAACTTTCTCAATAGTTTGCACATTGCCTGTGTACCATTAAGCAATTCACAATTATAATTCAAAGACAAAGAAAATTAGAGCTAATCAAATTCTGCCCGAACCAGAGTCCCCCGAAGATGGAAAGGTTTCAAATAAACGAAAAATATCTCCCTTCAGTTTTAATGCAGTATAACTTCCGTTCCCTTTGCCGAAGACAAGCGCGCTTTTCAGTCGAAATGTAATGATTTAAATTCGCAAACAGGGAAAAATCGCTTATGCCAAATTCTCGATAATGCCTCTTAACCACGAAAAACAAATCATGCAATCGATAGTTGTAACTGTTCATTTATTAGCCAAAATATATATATTTTCTTGTACAATTTGATTCACAAATATGTACATTTTCTTCACTTTATATACAAAACAGTCTGAACATCAAATTACGGAACTTACAAAAAGAACTCCAAAGACTACAGTTTTCATACAATATTACATTAGCAGTTTTACACAGGACATGCTTACAATTATACGTAGATGCAGTATTCTTAATTTACATTCCTTACAGCAAATCGAAATAAAAAAAAATGAAAAAGACTATGAGGATGATAGTGCGGATAGAACCATTGCGGCATCTAGCTGGTTCTGTGGCCTGCAAAATACGGAAAAAACAACGTAAATAATCTGGGTATGTTTCATTAAAAATATCTATTCTATGGGGGAAGCGATCGATAATAAATATTTCAATGCAGCCATTTATTATATTCTACTTAGTTCATTTACGTATGATTATATTATATGAATTTGACGTCAAATCATTGTTCTAGACATTAAAATATATCTGTGAACTGGCAAAATAAATACGCTTAAAACAATACAGACTTCTTACCGTCTTTGAACAGGGTGGAAGGCTGTTTTTAACTTTTTCTCTGCATCCAAGGCACTAGTTCTGTCTGAAATTAAAATCGCAAGATGCATTTAAATATGAGTTTGCAGGCTTGAACGCGTACAAAAAATGTCACCACTCCGCAATCTGCATCGGTGACTTCCACGGAAACACATTATTGATTACTCACGGAGTACTGTAAGTGAAAATAACAGAATATAAAACTAAAATACATAACCCAGTCCCCTGTCTTTTTACACCCAATTCGTTATCAAAAAGGAAACTGTTCCAGTTTAACGACCCATCCTAAAAACATATTTCCCGTTTACAACTTCCCGGTGGCCAGGCCTCGGCATTTAAATCAAAATGTAATGCATCTAAATGTAACTTCTTACGCCTTTAGAGAGACAGACTTAATTACTACCGCAACATCCGCAATTTTATTAATTGTAAACTAAAAGTAATAATGGCTTCTATCTTTATTTAATGATTTATTCTAACTTAAATTTAATGATGTAAAAACGTGATAAATAGAAAATGCACTTGAGTGATATGCTATACAATATACAAGGTTGTACAAAAAAACAATTATATATATACATGCATATGAAACGTCAGCCCCGGTAATAAGTACCTGATAGAACGGATTCTGAATGAAGACTCTTGTCTTCGGTGTGTCTGCCGTAGATGGTCAGGCCGTTCGTAGACGCCTGGTTCGCTAGTCCAAGGTAATGGTTCGAGTTTAACAGAGCAAACTGGTGGGCAGAAAAAGCTCTGTTCGTCCAGTTTTGAAGTTTCCCAACAGGGCAAGAAATTAGTCTATGAGGAGCGATGATCGTTTGCGCTGCAAGCCCGGCAGAATTTCCATGTATTTGTGGAGACTTTCTGGGATTGTCTGGAGTTGTCGCCGTCTCGGCCAAAGACCAGATTTTAGGTTTCTGGGCCAGAGCCAAGTTATTGTCTAAAGGTGGCGAATTGACAGATGCTGGGTTTATTTTTAATTGATCGTCGTTGTGATGTGTTGCTTTTATTTCTAGGGAATGACGGTTTAAGTGGTCACCTTGGCGCCCCTGAGTGTCCTTGCTTTCTTTGACCACAACTTTTAGAAATCTCTGGTCTGGTGCCTGTAAGTCCTCGTAACTGTCAGAAATTTCCGAATCGCTTCTCCCGTCAAGTTTTAAATCGGCATTTATGTCATCCTGATCATCCAGGTCGTCCTTGTTTTCAATATTTTCCGTGTCGATATTTTCTAAGTCTATCTCTTCGTCATCCTCCCTCTTGTCTTCCTCGTCTCCTTCGTGATCACTGTTGTAAACATTCCCTTCTTCGTCTGTCCGGCTTCTGGGTGCCCAGGTCATTTTGTTCTCCTTCTTTAGCCTTCTCCTGGCGTTGGCGAACCAGGTGGACACTTGAGTCAGGGTCATTTTGGTGATGATGGCCAGCATGATTTTCTCGCCTTTGGTGGGGTACGGGTTTTTCCTGTGCTCGCTCAGCCAGGCTTTAAGCGTGCTTGTACTCTCCCTGGTGGCATTCTTGGGCCTGGATGGGTCCCCAAACTGATATTGCCCATAGGGGTAAAAAGCGGGGTGCTGATGGGCAAATCCTGTGTGCTGTACACCCGGGCTGTCTTTCAATTCATACTGAGCTCCCTAGAGGAAAAAGTAACAAACAGGGACATGGAGATATATTAGTAAATACATTGTTCCTGACCTTGAAAAAGTTACATTCACGCACGTGTCACTTTATGAACAAAATTATAGCGGTTGGTCGCAGTGCATTCCATTTAAGGCAGAGGTCTGGAAGAGGCATGATGGGGTTTTTTTGTAACTAAGAATATTTTACGCAAGAAGCCTTACGAGGGCTTAAACCTCAGATTGGCGTGCAGAGTTCTGTATATATGATTTTAAAATTAAAGTATTACAAACAATAAAAGTAAAAACTAATTAATTGCATATTTTGCAAACAAAGATATAGACTTCAGGTTCTGGGTCTACAGCGATGTAAACATACATGAACAGCCTCTCTCTGCGGACGGTGTGCACGTTGTAGAGTTAGAAATGCACCTGAACATACCAGGTATATCACTTATTTTACTTTTTGTTTGAGTTCCACGTTTTTATTTTTGTTTTGTTTGTTTTTGTTATTGTCTACGGAAAGTTCGCTATTTAGACGCCTAGAAATTATAAGCTGTTTTACTTTAAAAGGCATATATATATAATCTTTATCGATTTACTAGTACAAAAGCCAGATGAGCATTTGTTACATTTGAGTCACATTTTACTCGATTTGTTTCTGCATTCTTTTCTTCAATCATTTTAGTATTTCAGTAATGGATTTTAAAAAAATAAACTTACCAGCTGATTGAAAACTGATATATCGTTTGAATAAGGAAGGAACGCGCCATATCCTTGTGCAGCGAAGGGTGATCCGTACATCGTAGAAAGAACATTGGAGAGCGCGCCGGATGGACTGAGCTCTGTCCCGACTCGAGAACTGCTGATCCCCGGGCGCTCGGAAGGGTACATCGGTCTGATGTACTGATATCCCAGCTGCGGGAAAGACATAGTCGCAGAAAAAAGGCTGCTGTGATAACAAAATGTAAATCGCTTTCTTGGCAGCTACTACAGTATCCACTTTATTCTGAGTACGGCCAGCTGTAAAGGAAGTCTATATTTCCTCATACAGCGCTGGTGTAAAAACGATCCAATAGCGCTCTCCACCCTCACTTTCCTATTGATCGGAATGGACTAAGGTCAGGTCCTTAAAGATTGCTTTAGATTATTGGGACTCTTAGCTCTGATTGACATTCATAGTCGTTTAGAAGCCCCTCCTATTTCTCAAGCCTCATTCTCTCTCTCTCTCTCTCTCTCTCTCTCTCTCTCTCTCTCTCTCGCCCTCTCCGTTTCGCCCGCCTTTCGCTCTTGCTCACTTTGTATTTCCGCTGGATAAGTGGACTGACGTCGCAACCTCTTATTTGAATGTTTTCAGATCTAATCGCTAATCATTTCATTTGTTATCCCCCCCACCCAGCCCTGTTCCATTCTCACTGCTAATTCGCTGTCTGCGGCCACATACACGAATGACAAATAATTCAGTTCTGTTAAATGATTGACTGATTATTTGCAATTTAGTTGTTCTTAGGATCGCACTTACAATGCTGTTCATAATGATCAATTAAAATGTATCTAACGGAACCCAAATTTAAACAATTGGGATAATTATGTTCCTTTTTCTGCTAAAGCAACTAATCCTACTAATTCTTATTCAACTTTTGTAGCTTAGATGGTAACTTTCATGCACAGTAATTTAAAATTTTACCTATGCATACAATGTGTTTTTTTTACTGATAATGTCTCAGTTTGACTACTTTTCTCGGGGCCGCTCACAACATAACCTCCAGCAACTCAAGAACATATATTTTTCTACCTACCGCGGTACTTGATGTTTTGAGGTTCAAGGCGACGTAACGCACGAAGGAGCAGGGGAGGAAGTTTTCTAGTCTGACGGCTCTGTTTGTAAATGCTTAATAGGAGCGTCACCATGAATAACTCTCGCTAATGCACTTATTAAACTAGCTTTAGAGATGTGATTTCTGCAGTTAATAGCTAATAGCGTTAGACGATACAGTTGTGAGTCATTATTTGTTAAAAGGTGATACTTTTGGCAACAATACTGCTGAAACGTGGAACAATCTAGATACGTAATTGAGATTTGAGTATACGTCGGTATAAAGCATTTCTTTGATATAGTTGGAAAAAAAACTCGTTATGCGAAAATTTTCAGTGATTTTTGGTTCACAGGATGCTTAATTTCCGAAAACTCACTTTGTACACAGTGTGGTTCTGTAGCACAAGTAGATGCTGGTTATAAATTCCCCGAATCAACATATGAAACTCCGGAAGAAGCAGCTTTGTACTGTTAAGTCTTTCCTGTTGAATCATTTTCAAAACAGTAGAATTAAATAATTTATTGCTTGCAATTTTACAATAGCCATCCTGCAATATTGACGAAAGGATTAAAAGACTAATGTATTCCAATTTTGTTTTAGTGATCCGATCGAGCATTGAAGTTGTTTAAATCCTTAATCTTCTTTTAACTGATTATTCGTTATTTGTGAGTGATAATAACCGATAGGCTATATTATCTCTCATGTTTGACACTAGAAAATCCTGGATGATAAATGCAAATTCTAAATGTTACTGCTTAATGTCCAAAGACTGACGACGACCCGACCGAATCTCGATTTTAGCGTAGTCCACTTATTACAAACCGCCTGTGGTTCTATTCAGGCAAAATGGTGATCACTGCTTAGCGCTCAGTAATGCAGTTAACGTCCCACGATATTGTAGCTTTGATATTGTAGTATTGTAGCTGTTAAACATTATAGGCCTACATGTAAATCATTATTTGCAGCATTCAGTTGAGTTTTAAGTATATTTTCAATCGAATTGATAAAATATAAAGGCGTATTTAAGAAAATGAATAGATTGATTAGATGGTTTAATAAAACAATTTCCTTTGGCGAAATAAACCCCATTTACCCACACGGCCAAGTAAATCCAATGACGAGAAAGCGGTTACAATAAAATTAAAGGCGCATGGTTTCGCTTAGCCTTTGTGCCTGCAAACTGGGTTCTGCACAACAGCGCTCAAAGTTCATGCACCTCTCATCCTAGTAACACGTTAAGAGGCGATGGTTCATTATTCCCATCATATGCCCATGCACGAACAAAACATATTTAAATATGGCCCGGAAACCCTAGGTGTTAGTTTCCGTAACCTACGAAAAAATATTCACGGTTCATATTATATTACATACACGGTTTTATATGTAGCCTATTTCTCGTAATGTTATTCCTCTTAATAACGGGCGATTTAAATGTCATTTTTTTGCATTATAACCGACTATTGTGGTTTATATATAACGCGATATTTTGCATGACTTCACCGTTCATTCGTGTATGTATTAGGGTTCAGGTGTGTTTATGTTACTATCGCTACGTCCCATAAACGGCCGTTGTAATCTGGCGAAGCCTGTGATCTGATTGCTTAACTTCTTTACACGAATGCAAAATAGACAATCTCACATCTTCTCACGAATAAACATGTCGTTGAGTAGGCCCTAAATGTTCTCACTGCAATACACAAGAATCATAATGAAATTAGAAACAAGAGGTCAGATGAGACTTCAAACAGGGGCTCTTCAAATTATAGTTGTGAAACTTTATTATTTCAAAGTGACAGAAGACGCGTTTAGCTTTCCTTATCGCCGGCGAATCAAGTTACAGATCAAAATCTGTTAATTGGTGTGACAACTGATTTAAAAAGAAAATACAGTTAATCAGCCTTGATGTGTGTGCATTTAACGAACTGAAGGAGATTGTGTGAGGGTGCTATTTGGAAGGTCGGATTACCTCAAATCCCATTTTTTCGACTGCGTTGACAAGAATTTATTTTGGGATTTTGGAAAGGAGACGCAAATACATAATTCAGGTTTTATCATTCACTGCCTACTTGGAATTTCATGCCTTTAGGTTTTATTACAGCCAAAGGGAGAATGACGATGAACATTTCAAGATTGATGTGATTTGCTTATTTTATTTGAAATCGATCATGAAGGATATCCTACCAAGTCTACTTTTAGTCTTACACGAAATAAGTTATGTACGCCTCGGTTCATCGTGTTTCACAAATCTCAACACAGTGTGTATACATGTGATACATTTAACTTGCGCGACTGCGGCTGTTACAAAATGTAACTGAAAACGTCCGAAGTATCCTATTTGAATGCTAAATGGATAATCTTGGTTATTATAAAGCAGATGTCTCGATATAGTAGCCCTATAGTTCTTTACAATCCATAATGATTTTCTTTATCTTAAATTATACAAAGAACGCCCTTTCAATTAAAATATTTCCGGTTGCCTGTATATAACATTTTATAGCTAAAGAATTTACTTCATGTAAAAGCTTATTTGTATTTTGGTATAGAATCAAATGTGTTACTTTAACAGATTACTGTATATACAAGTTTCATTGTACTCTTGGGAAAACCGGAATATAACACTAAAACTATTAAAAGTGTTAACCAGCGTAAGGTGTGATTTCATGATCGGAAAGGGATTTCAACTGGTTCTTATACCAACAGCTGTTTTAATAACCATTCATGATGTAGTAAAGTATTTTAATAAAATTATGTCGTACGTTACGGTAACATTTTGTGTATGCCGTGTAGTTTATTCTCCGAACTGATACAGGTAGATTTTCCCGCCTTTTCATTTCACTATTTTCACAACGTACAGAAGTTGAAACTAATTCAAGCAGGCCAATAAAATACGCTAACATCCAAAGTGTACTTCGTAATCATTGTAACACTAGCATTTTGTGCAGCGTTCTTAATTTACTGATCCATTTATTGTTTAATCAATTACAGGGAATGGAATAGGTGTGAAGGACTGTAAAACAAAACGAAAAGCAGAGGTGACGCACGAACGGAAGGTTAAATTATTAAATGAAGGCAATGTACAGTTATTGAGCTTTTTATTTATTTTTCCTAGTGGCATGCTTACAGCCCCCACAACAACAAAGGTGCTTAGCGTCCGAAGCTACCGCTGTAGCGGCTAATTTCTTGGGGGGGGGGTCACCCGGCCTGCCGGAGGTGTTAAGGAGAAGGCAGGGCTTTAAAAAAGAGCCCATAAAGGGAGAGTTTGTGGCTAAATCGTGCAGCACCCGGGGGCCATGGGCTATAATTGATTGGGAAGGTCAGAGCGCGCGGTGTCTTTCTCGCTGCAGTCACTACACTGCCTTGGTAAATATTATGCTGCTCGTCCTGGGGGGTTCCTGGCTCTTTTATTAACGAATCTAGATATTCCACTGTTATTTACTCACTCCTGTACGCAGTGATATCTTCATGGTTTCTTTTGTAAGTTCTTGATGAAATTAAACATTTCCCCCCTCAAAACGAATACTACTGGGGCACGATAATTCATCATCTTAAATGGCGCAGAGACGGATGGTTATTGTAACCTTTCTGCCCAGATTTATTGCAAACATTTAATAATAATAAAAATAATAATTTGTTGTTGCTGCTGCATCGACTATGCAAACAGTGGCATTGGTAGTTAACAGCATAGTTAGCGACATTTCTAGTTACGTAAGATTCTAGAAAACGCTTTTTTTTAGACGTATTGAACTTTGCTCTCTATTTCTCTCACTTTTCTTATACGGCTACGTTCCCTGTTTGTATTGATGTTATATGGTATAGGTGTCTTTTGCAATGAGAATTACTCCGGGCGACATTATCACTGCCTTACACCAGAGTGGCTAGGTAACAAGAAGAACATCGATTCGGTATTTTGGTCGATCAATAATGCAGGTTAACTGCAGGACCAAATTAAAATGCAAGGGGGGTTAATGTTGCCAGCTGTCGTGCTACCGGAGGTGCTTATCCACCTGAGATGAATGACAGTCTTCCAGCTGAGGCGTTTCATGCCACGTGTACTGCTTCTGTAAAATAATACAGCCTTTCTATGGCTTTCGTAACACAGGATTGCTCATTTCTACAAACCGGACGGGCACGTGCGAAGGGGCTGGTAATATTTAACAAAATGGCACAGTGAGATTGAAAATGCTTTGTTATGTACATTTGGTGGTACGTTAGTAGCGCATGGACGTTTTAAGCCGTCTGACAGCAGATGTTTAATGGTATGAGAACTGGCGCTCGTTTATATGGGTTTCTGCAAACGTCTTGTGCGTGTCTGTCAGCACTATGTTTTTGCTTGTGGTGGAAATAGAGAATGAAAACGTGCCGGTACCACTCGATTTTAAGTGGGCCAGACCAGCTCCATCATTCTCTCTCTTTTATTTATGCCGACCCTATAATGTTTGAGTACCATTTAGTTACACTGTAATACAATGATGTTATGTGCATTAGGGAAAAGAGCTCGCCCCAATCCCCTCTCTCCCCCATTACATTTGACAGATAGATTGTAAGTGTGTGGACATTTTACCTACCAAAGACAGGCTCAGACAACACATAGGCTCAGCCCCTTACGCACTGGCCCCTCCCTGATCAGACGCGCGCACTTACGGTCCTCGGATATTTGGCGAATGCTATGAATGGTTAATTGAATTAAGTGCTTAATCTTGCTTTGATTTTATATGGCTGTGATTTACATGCCGGATTTGTTTCCCGTAACAATCCCGCGAAGTGGTGCAGGTCCCACCACTGAACAGGGGATTCTGCAAAGGTCATTGGAATTCTAAATACGCATTATGCCATACTTATTTATGACTCCCAAACTAGGCTATCTGTTTGTCATCACTTTTGAATCCCTTTTATGAAATATAATGATGGAAGGACTCAAAAAGCTTGCCTTCTGCAGTCTGTTGTGGCCCCTGTGTCCAATCTGGAATGAATGACAGTCTTCCAGCTGATCTGATGGTTGCATTTCAAACACCGGTTTTTGCGACTGTCACCGTGGACAACATTTGCTAGGATCACTGTACATATGGCTACGGTCGGTGTACGAAGTGAATTCCAGTCAGTGCCAGCTTCTTGATGAACGAAGGTCAGAGCTTATAAGAAAACCCACAGTTTTATTCTAAAGTATCGTTGATTGAAAAATTTGGGCTGATGTCACAATGGTATAACCGAAAAGGGGGTTTCGTCTCTGTACTGAGTACTGCTGTGATGATACGCCTCATTGCCAGCAAGAAAGTGCACATTTGAAGACTTTATAATTTTTAAGGAAATGTTTACCCTCTGCTTTTGTCAAATGTGACTTTATCCAGTGAGTGAACCCACCCCCCCAATCTGAAAAGGGAGTCGTTCACTGTGGTACCAAGAACAACTCAGGTGCTTTTTGTGTATAGACAGCTGTATCCGCATGTAGAATTAGATCGCAAGACATGCAAGAGGGAACAAGTGTTTGGCATGTGAGACGTAGTGAAACAGGCCACTGAGCAGGCCGTGACCTGGCGACCGGGCAGCCCCAGCCACTGTCAATAACCATTAGACTTTAGGGGCTAGCTCAGCGCTGCCCCCTAACTGCTGTGTTGTAGACTGCGGCCACGCTGCTCCCCATTAAATCACTCTCCACAGTCAGCGTCCAATGATATTCTTACTGTTCAGTCTTCTCTCTGAAGGCCTCACCCTGGCCCTCCGTTTTAAGTGAAAACCATTTCCACTGTTTGCATACAAATTACCAAAGTGATCGATAAATATTCAGGCATGAATTATGCGACTGGCGAGGGCCTCGGGGCCAGAGGAAATATTTCAGGATGGCGCTGCGGTAGCCACACGTCGATAAGCGGCCCCGATAGAGAACTCCCCCTCCCTAGTCCGTCTGCACACTTTCACCATCGATGTCCTTATATAATAATGTATTGAACAGCGCCCTCCAGAGTTAGACCAATGCTCCGCACTGGTGGACTAAGACTGAACAATATCAGTTGCTTGTTTGGATTATTGTTTAATTATTCAAATGATAAACAGTCACAGAAGTCGGATCAGTCCCATCTAACCCCAACAGTCTCCTCCCTTCACTAATGAAATGACTTGCTGAGCAGAGTGGATTAGAAAAAGCAGTTGAGTATATAATCATGAATATATACACATTATTCTGTATTGGAAAAGTGTCTGCACAATTCCCCCGGCCCCTTTAATCCTTCTTACCAGCAGAGCAGGGGTCCCCATATGAAAATTTAGAAAAGCAAAATCGGTAATGCTTTTAAGCATCAAACAATAAATCCTGGGGTTATTTTCCGCCATGTTTTTAATTAAATATTTTGAAAAGAAACCCCCTGTGATTGATTTGCCTTCGTTATTGATCTAGCATCGATCCCTTCTGATGCTGTGCTGGCTAAACAGCTGCAGCCAGGATAGAGAAAAGCTCCATAGTAGAATAATGAAACCAGTCCCCCCCCCCCAGTCTTTGGTATGTGCGTGTGCAGTGGTCTCTCTCTCTGGTTTCAGGGCTACTGGAGGATGCTACTCTTTGTTGGTTTGCCTTTCATGTCTTAACTGGTAAGTGTGAACCAGTAAGATGATTATAGCGTTCGTATAAAAGGCAGCATGGCAGTTCACACTTCAAGGGTTGGTGGTTTGAAACCTACCCATAATCCTTGTGACTCAGTTTGTGTGTCCTTTTCATGTTGCATGGGTTTCCTCCAAGTTCATGTATGTATTCCAGCATGTCCCCCAGCCTTGTGCTGCCTTGGATAGATTCCATTTCCCCCCCACCCCAACCCTGACCAGCATAAGTGGTTAGAAGATGAATGGATGGATGGATGAATATTGCATTGTTAGGCCACATTTTCCCTACTTTCTGCCTGCTCATGGGTGAGAGTTGATGGTATGTACCTCATGGTAGGTATCTCATGGTATGTACCTCATGGTATGTAATAATGTACGGTATTATAATCCCCCAGATAAAAGGCCCATAAATGTCTTCTGAGGACATCTCACAAATTAAAATTGCACATAAGCAACGATGTGTGCATGTTCTGTATATACACATATGCTTCGGATTTGTATTTTGCTTTATTATTTTGAGGGAGGGGGAAAAGCTGGTGTCATGTAATGGGGGCTCAGTGGAAAGTAGAGTTGCTTAGTGTGGGGCTCTCTAATTGGCTTGGGGCGTTCCATTTATATGAAGCTCTCTGATTGGTGTAGAGCAGTCAATTTTATCTGAAGCCCTCCCCCTGGTGTGGAGCACTGTTTTATATGAAGCACTCTGATTGCTTTGGGGAATTCCATTTTATATGAAGCTCTCTGATTGGTGTGGAGCACTCAATTTTACATGAAGTCCTCTGATTGGCATGGGATATTCCATTTTATATAAAGCCCTCTAATTGGCGTGGGGCATTCCATTTTATATAAAGCCCTCTGATTGGCATGGGGCATCCCATTTTAAATAAAGCCCTCTGATTGGCGTGGGGTACTGCCTTATGTATGAAGCACTCTGATAAGCTCAAAAACTCCATGTTTATCTAAAGCCCTAAACCCCTTCTCTGTACCCAAGTGCAGCACAGTGCACTGGGTACCTTTGGGAATTCAGATTCCTATCAAGGCTTTATCAGTCCCATCTTAGAGCAGCATTGATCTCTGCTGAGAATCTAATCCCAGCTATGAAGTTCAATAACAACTCCATTACCCATGAGCCTCTGATTGGAGGGTTGTAATGCCAAGATCAGTAGCAGGCAGCCTGACCTGCCAACACTAATTTGCACTGTGAAATCACTTGTTTTATTTGTGTATTTGTTTATTTATTTTAAAAATAGTCCTCTAGGTAATTGAACATTTTTATTTCTCTTTCTCCCTCTGGCCCAACTTCATCAAATCTCCTATTGATCTGCTGCCTGTTCGTTAGAGGTTATTTACACTGTGAGATACTCGTTTTCTCCTCTGTGTGTGTGTGTTTGTGTGTGTGTGTTTTCATAACCCTCCCCCTCTTTATCTTGTTCCAGATGCGTACAAGCCCAAAATTCTTAGGGGCAAACAGCTGATCCAGAAATCAATGCCCTCTTTTTCCCCCACTCTCAGCCAGGAGAAATGACCCCCTTCACAGCCAGTTAGTCTAAAGTAATAGATACATCGAGCTCATCCTTGCAGAGCGGACAGCTCATTTACAGTTAGTATTTTTCCCCCCATCCAGCACAGATTACCCAGGTTAAATAAATGAAACAGACTGTTTTGCTCAGCTAGCACAGGCCGGCGCTGAAATGGATGAGACCATTTCCTTTAATGCATACATGAGCCTAACACGGGTTCCCCCCCGTGCTGGGTCCATAGGTTAATGAAATTCTCATTTTGCCTGGTCATTTGTTTTGTTTTCCTGCAAAGTTCTGATAAGTAACTAACCAATGAAGCTTGTAATTACAATCTTACAGAAACCGTCCCGATCTGTATATAAATCTCACCATCCAATTACAAGATGTAATAATTTTGCACTCAAGCTGGTAATGAGGTCTAATACTCGAGCATGTGATAATCCCCCCTGGATGCCGGCTTGATCAGATGTTGGCTTTGTAATTAGACTGGCAGAAAATCATTATTTCATGTTCAAATAGAAAATGAGGTTGGTGGGAAGTAAATTTCTCTACGCTCTGTGAAGCGTAGACAAGAATTTAATGATTTAATTACAGTTGTAAGCTCTTTGGATGAGACTTAAATTGAGCTGAGATTTTTTTTGAACAGTGGCACATTAAGAACAGGGGACATTAAAGCTTTTGACAAGAGTTTACAATGATAGGTCTGCTCGATGTTTTAGATATGGAGAAATTCCTGTACTTGTTATCCTGTCGATGATGTTTCAGGTACTGTTTCAGCGCAAAATTGATTGGTTACTCTAAACATGCCTCTTTTTTAACTGAAAGCCTTCCTGCTCAGATAGCTTCTTTTATGCAGCTTGTGACATTAATTGGGCATGGTGGTTAGGGTTAGATTAGTGTATCTGTGGTATCCGCTCAGTGGTCAGAGGACTTCATAGAGCTAACCTCTTGTTATGCTGGCCGGAGTGTTGGGGTAATTAAAGTATTTGGATTAATTAATATTTAATCAAGTAGCTCCAGGTGCTTAGTCACTCGTGTTGGGGGTTAAGAAACAGACAGTGGAAAGCCAAGGTCAGATGTATCCATGTAGCTGGAGGGATTTGGCCAACCTTTGTCTGAAGGGGGGAATGAAAGGGGGAGGCTCATCGTCACGCGTCCCTCACTAAGCACCCCGCAAGCATAGTCACACTCGATGGCTTCCTCATGTCATATCCTGTGACAGTGGGGGGGGCAAGGGGGGGGGGCAGATATCTCGCCCTGCATGAGATGCATGGATTTAAGAAATGTCACTCAATGTGAGTTTTTTCCCCCCTGTCTTACTTAGCATTGCAAAACTCCCTTCCTCCTCCTGTCCCTGGAAGAGCCAGCGCAGGACGACCTTTATGAGGCCGATCGGACCCGAGATGGATCTGTCGGCTTATTGGACAGTGAAAGGCCGGTCTCCAGGTGACAACGGGGCATGGTTACCCCCCCTCCCATTCATGAATATTTAGAAGATGCTAATGAGGCTTTTTGCATCGTAGCATGCAAATGGGCGAGTCCCAGCCGGGTGGACATATGACGCACGTCCCGGGTACTACCCCACCCCCCGCACATGGACACGGCATGGCACGTGTCACCTGCTCTTTTAAGATGAATGTTCTGGCTGACGGGAGTGGCCAGTCTCCCTGTGATGGTATGAAAACTTTCCGTTGCAGTTTAGAGATCAATCTGTGGTCCAGTTCTTCAGCTAGAGATGATGTTGTAGGATTATTCCGGTTTACTTTCCTCTGTAAAGCTTTTTAACCAATACGAATGGGGTAAAGCGAGGGGAAGGTGTTCAGATGTCAGCACATTCAACCTGATTGGCTACAAGGGTTAGGAACTAGACCTAGAATAAGTGTTGATGGCATCCAGTCCCCCAGTTCTGGTTTACTGGGATCCCGGTTTCTGGCTTGATGGGACCGATGACTTTTGGGAGTGGATTGGAAGCTGAATCCACAGCAGCCTCGAGGCGTAATGCCTCTTCCTAAACACATGGGCTACACATCAGTCACATCACTGTCCACGTTTTGTTATTTGTGCCTTAAAAGAAGTACAAGCTATTTGTGACTCTCAGCCAGACCTCTGTTTAGCCGTTAAATGGGGATGATGTGTGGCTCTATGGGTTAGGATTCTGTGTCTGCATTTGGGAGGTCGCTGGTTCAAATCCCAGCATTGCTTGAGTGAGTTCACAGTTGGGCCCTTAAGAATAGTTGCACCAGGGACTGCCTGACTCTGTTTTCTCAATTCTCCGTCAGTTTGGATAAAAGCATCTCCCAAAATAAATGTAAATAAATAAATTTGACTAATTCTTGTTTTAAAATGTGAGACAGATGGCATAGAGAAACATCTGGTTGTAATAAGGAGCCCAGTGTGAAAACTGTAATGTCTGCGAGTCACTTTTTGGGTGGCAGTGATGAGTGGCCTGTTCGCAAGGTGGAGCAGGTCAGGATATCTGCAGGGCGACGGCCGGAATCGACTTGGCAGGAATTTTCCCGACTTTCTTAAGACTGCAGTTCACGCTTCGGATTACGCATGTGTGTGAGAGTGAAAGTGATCGGGTATGGGAAAGGGCCTCTTTATATCCAAACACAATCCAAAGTCCTCCCATAAATCTTCTGAAGAGGACTGGGTGCCGGCTGCAAAGCACACCTGCAAGACTTATGTAAGTCTTATTAAACCATAAATTGTTAACATCAGCCCGAGTCAGGCCTGATCCTCAGCGGGATAAATCTTAATGCGGGATAAATCTTAGTTTGCCGCACAGCAGAAGAGAGATAAGAAAGGCAAACTAAAGGAGTGATACTACCTTGTAATTGTGACAGGCAGCTGGTAATTCATCTGATTGTATTGTGATTGGCATTGTAATTCTAATTATTTAACGCTTTCTCCAGCTGTTCCGGAATAGCGGGGTTGAGCACATTCTTGTTCCTCATACCCTCCTGGGCCAGAGATGGGCTGCTGTCTGGAGATCTGCAGGTCTGGGGGGGGGGGCGGGGGGGGTGCGGTTGCGCTCCTCGCTGTTGTCTTCCATGGATGCACAGACACTCATATTCTCCTGTCAGGCACGGAGGGCCCCACTGAATTAAACATCAAAGCGAATCAGTGTGGCGAATGTAATCATGATAAATAATGCTTTTTTTTTCCCTGCGCTGAAATATTCACATGAACACTGCAGGTTGAAAGATCTGCCGTGGATTTTGGGAAACTGATCCTTTCAGTTTCGAAGTATACTTGCATGTGTGAAAGGTTTCTTGTTGTTTAAATGTGGTGCTTTTCCTTTCTGGTGGTATACTGGAGTCATTTCTTGGTTTTCATACCTGGAATTTGCTGAAGCGTCATCATGGTGGCAGTTGTACCGATGGGGATGGTGCAGACCGGCGTAAGCTGGCCTCCATTTCCTGCGGGCAGCAGCATGGCTGAAGGGACGTTAGGGACCTGTTAAACTGACATAGCTGGCATGGGGGCAGTGGCAGCTTGGTGGCGCCCCCCCCTCCTCCTCCCTGTTCTGAATCGCAGGCCTCCGCATCATCAGGGTGTCATATGCCCTTTTCCCAGATGTGCTTCCCCGTCACATTGCTGTGACTTCCATTGTTTTTGTTTGTGGAGGGTGACCATGCATAGGGGTCATGTGAGGTGGCTGTTTGTGTGCTGAGAATACAGGCCTGGGCATCTCCATGATGTGATGCCATGTGGTCTTGGGCTTGGTTGAAGAGTGGAGGGGATCCTGGTATGTATGGCCTCCCCGCAGTGACATGCTTTGTGTTTTGAAGCAGAGAGCCGTCCCTAGCGGTGCTCTGGGACTGATACCCAATGATGGAGTTCAATGAGGGGAAAATGGCTTTTAAAGGCTGTGCATGTAAAGGTTAAAATTACACCAGTGATCCCCTCGCCCCCCAAAAAAGACTCAGACACCGCATGGAATGACCTATGCTGGTGGTAATGGCCACCCAACATCCTTTTAAACTGGAGGGAACTGCCTGGCCTCTTTGTCTGTTCCTCCCCGATGGAAAGATCTGTCTTTTTCCAATCTCCTGCCCAGATAATCAGCGCTGATCCAAACACCTGCGCTTCCACTGCGCTGACCCGCCTCCCAAATGAGTGCAATTAATGACGGTTACCCCGTGCGTGACACGGTGCAGACGAAAACAGATAGGCTGCTATCAGAGGGGGCTGTCGCTTTGTCTGCTGCTAAATATGTAATGATTGCGGCTGAAACCAGATCTGGAAGGTCTCTTGCTGCTATCGGGCCATTTATTTTTGTTTGCCCTGCTTGCTCTGAGTTAAATGGAAACAAACCGCTAAGCAGGTACCACTGGTTGGGCCTTGATATAGCAGAAATATGCCAAGTTGGGGTGAGATTTGTCACATTCCATTGCTCTAGATAGGAATTAAACGTGGGGATTGGGTTTTAATTACACCTCGAAAGACAGGCTCTTCTATTAAGCATTGAGTACTATTATTATCAGAGGATTTGCAAAGTGCAGCCCCTGATGCATGACATGATAACAATTAGCAAGTTAACAGTGCATTGAAAGGGGTTCCTTTGGTCATGTTTTGGTTGGATGGATGGATGGATGGATTGGCTGTTCATTTGTCCAGTAACCCTGTGTTGGTACCACATTCACACCACTTTCATCATGGTATACCTGGTAAACTTGGGCATTACCTTCGATTTGCAATGAGTTACTTTAACTGCATTAACTAAACAAAAGGCAGTCACGCACAGTCGGATCCTGCCAGACAATCTGCTCTTTCATAGGACATCTGGGGCCGCACCAGGATGTCTCAGCGTCTAGAGGTCAAAGGAACATGTCCCATTTCTGATGGAGACCCACAGGAACGACCCCAAAGACACTAAAGGCTGATTTATAGTTTTGTGTATAATCTACGTTGACATTCATCTCCCCTGAAATGTAACTATGCGTTGCAGCAACGCAGAGGTAACAGCTGTGATTGGTCCGTTTGGTAGCATGGCACTACCTCCTACACAAATGATTTGATGATGTTTGTTTCCAGCTAGGGGGATTTTAGTGTGGGCCAAGTATTCCGTAGCTCTTTGCAAGCCTGCTATTTGTTGTTGTTCATGCTGGGGCTGCCCAATTTTGTAAAATTTCAGATATCATAATATGATTTTTTTCTGATAAATATTGCAATATTTACAAAGCAAAAAAAGGAGTTCAAAATAAATTTCTTACAAACCCACCTATGAGTGATTTAAACAGCAATGAATGAAAGTGATTATGATTGCAAGTGCAGAGCTCATGCAAAAGCAGCAGCAATAAACTTTAAACTGAATTCTAAACGTAAATTAGATAATCTTGAAAAAGAACAATCATTAAAACTGAAAAGCTTGCTAAAGATTGTTTCCTACAACAGAGTAAAAATGTTTTAGCAGAACTTAAACCCACCACGCTCAGCTAAGTAGCGTTTTGGTGGCATAATTGCAGAGTGACATAGACACACCAGCTCACAAACATGAATGTTGGCAATGGCATAGGCCACTTGCGTAGGCTATGGCGTAAGCTCTGCGCAGGCTCGCCGCAGAGGTATAAATCAGCCTTAGGTCTATAAACCGCCAGCACCTCTCTCTCTCTCTCTCTCTCTCTCACACACACACACACACTCACTTTTATACCACCACCCTACCTCTTCCTGTCTGCACACATATTAGCATAAAGACATTAAAATATGAATAGGAATTCATCTCGGCTTTCCTCTTGATACAAATTAATATGTTTTTTTTTTCGGCTGAGCTTCTCAGATAGCGTTTAGTACTCCATGGTTTATGGCTATCAATATTAATATGCTATTTTATTTGGGATGGGGGGAGGACTGAGATGAAGCTGTATACAGAATGGCATTAAGGATGGCGATACATTGGCTGCCACGGGCATGCTTGAGTGGGTGCATTTTCCTGCTGTTCAGATCTGTAAAATTCAATCTGTATACAGAGGCAAGTTATTTTTTGAGAAACAGCAGATAGACAGAGCTGAGTGGCTGCTGTCTAAAATATTTAGAATGGTTTTCTTTTGAGATGTTTCTTTGTTTTTTGTTTTTTTTTCTCTCTCTCTCCACCCCACCCTTTCTGTCCTGCTGGGACTTTACTGTCACAGTATTTGAGCTCCATTATGCGCCATGTCAGCTGATGGTGGTGGACAGCCGCTATTATTATCTAGGTGTATGAAAGCAGTATTGACACGTGGAACGTTGTGAAGGCAGGTGAGTAGCTGGCAGCAGTCGGGTGTGAATGGGGTCTAGAAGGAATGCATGGTGGGGGGGGGGGGGGTTGGGAGGCTGCCACAGGATGCTGTTTCCCATGTGGGTCCAATCTGATGCTAATGGGAGAACTAGCTGAGCTGGGACACAGTCAGAGGTGCCCTGACCTCCTGACAATATTCACGCACAAAGGCCTTTCCGGAACAATCTCTGCCAAAACAGAGGTGCGTGTTGCTGTGCTGTAAGAGTTCATGCCCAGATGTGTCTCATGTCTTTTGGGGGCATCTGCACAGGAGCGTTCTCACCCCCCCACTGTTTAATTCAGCATGTGAATTGAAATTTGCACTTTATCACCTGAGTGATGACAGAACTTGATTAAATCAATAATGACAGTAGCTCGTTACAGTCAAGTTTTTAAATGTTCATTATTTCATATTCATCTTTTTTGTTCTTCTGTGTTGTTGATCTCTTATATATTAGTAGAAACTTGCCACAAACCACGATCGCAAAGACCCTGCTTCAGTGTTAGGTTATAAGACGCTCGAGCTCGGTAGGCCTGGTTCTGGGCCCTAAAGCCCATGAATTTCCCATCACCCTGGTCCATAACCACCAATAATGGCTTCATTAAAGACCAATGTATTTCTTTTTATTCATTTTATTTATTTTTTATTTCTCCAGGTGAATGTATGTGGATGATACACAAACCAAGTGCATTTGCATACAAATTGAAGTCACCCCTCTCCTCCTTAATCACCCCGGTAACGGAAACACTGGCTCTTTAAATACATTTGGTGACATTTTTACTATGCATTACCGTGATAGGGCAGGCGGAATATAATGTAGCCGTGATTGCTTTTCCATTGGAAGCGCAAACGGTTTCATTTTTCCTGTCACCTCAAATAAGTGTTTAAGAGGGTTTGCGGGCTATTGTGTAATCTCCGTATGCTGGGTACCCGGCAAACGCTGATGGCCATATTAAATAACCATTAGATCGCCGTGACGTGCGCCTCTTCTCAATATATTCTGTGATTTAAAATGAAAGCCGTGCGCCCGCGTTCTCATGAAGTCCTTCAGCGCTCCCCATTTTTCCTCTAACAAAATGCATTACAACAGTAATTTGGTGAGTGTTAAGATAACTGCCGCTAACAAGCACTTAATTAAAATCTACAATAAATAGCCGGCTGCCTCCTTATCTTGCCTCCAGAGCGGCGGCGTTAGGCGCCTCGGATGCTCTGCCCTGCTGCTCCAGCGCTTGTTTGCAGATTAATTGCTTTTCTGTCTGGCAAAAGCTGCTTCTCCTGCAGCCAGATCGTAAATAGCCTGATAGGGACTTTATCAATCAACCTCTTGCCTGGCTGATTCCTCTCATTCTGCCGTGTTTGATGCGCTCAATGAAGGGAATGAGTAATGGAGATGGCTTCGGAAGGGGGTCCTTATCAGCCGTGCAAGTTTGCCAGTAAATTCTGGGGTAAAAGGGGATCTGGTGATTTCAGAGGCTGTATCTGTCTGCCGGTGCTTATGGATGTCTGTTGTGTCTGGCTGCGTTTGGTTTTGCGGGCAGCCGGGAGCGACACTTTTTACAGACGCGTAAAAGTTCCGCTGAGCTGCCGACCTCGTGTTTACCGTAGTAAAAACGAAAGGTGGCCGATGTCCTGGGATTACTTTTTCCAATAACTACGAACATCTGGCTGTACCTGCATCCTCCCAGTGTTCAGGGTTTTGTCCTTGAGAATGTGACCTGTGAAAGGAAAAGGTGAAATGTATAAAGGCAGCTGATCTTGGGGGCTTCCTGCGTAAAAGATTATGTTGTCTGCCCAGGCATGGAGAAGACCCATGCTCACCCATTTGTACAGTTTGTTGCATGTGCTTTGTAATACTGCCACAATACTTCCGTTCTCATGTATTTCAGTTTTTTCAATTTGCGTATTTTTATGTCAGCACATCTGGTTGAAGATGAAGAATTTTCACTGTCGAATGAAGCTCAGATCATTAATTGGCAGCATTGACAATGAGGTTTCCCGAATGATAGTGTAGACTTCCAGTGGTTGATCCATGGTTGATGTTGCCACTTCATATTACAGTTGTTTCGTTTTGGAAAATGTTCTGGTGAGTGTACACCAGAAAAAGGCATTCATGGTGAACGCTGTGTCTTGTTACCAGTGTCCAAAGAGCTTCTGTGAGGTCCTTTATCTAGCAGCGATATCGGAGGCCCCACTGCTGCTGTGACTCGCAGGCGCTCAGTGAAACAATTCATAGCGCCACGTGACGAATGCCATTTTAAGTGAACCAATCAGCTGTAGACGCACGTTGTGTCAATGCTATGTTATGGCCACTTGGAGAAGAAAAACAGTTTGGATGAGGCCTGAAGCTGAACTGGAATGGTGGAGCCAACATCCAAAGGTATGGTCATCATAAATCATCCTAGAATGTCTTGGAAGCCTGGTCCCCTTCAGGCTTCTGCGAGCTTAGATTTCAGGAATGGTTAGAGAGAGCAAAGAGTGGCCACAGTTCGGTAGATATCTGGTGTCTTATTTTCTTTTATTGTACTTCTTTTGGCAGTTATCATCATGACGTGTCGTACTTCAGAGATGATTACTGTTATTACTGCTACACCCAGTACTCATTTCCTAAAAGAGATACCACCGGTTACACCTAAATGGGGAAAAAAGTAAAGCCCTTATCAACAATGGGAACAAAATGATCTCAAGAGATGGTTATCAGAGTAAAAATGTCCATCCAGTAACGAGGCTGAATGTTCCCGCTTGATGCTTGTGAGTGGGGTGGTCTTGAACAAGTGTTTATAAACTCCCCTTGTCTAACTCTAGCCCCCCACATCTCTCTGAGGAGGCATATCCCACATGTGATTTGTGTAGGCATGTTTCCTAATAAATCCAGTGGGTCTACTCACACTGTTTCGGCACAGCATATATTTTTCCATGAATAATTTGCTCCTCATTGATTTCCAATATGTTTGAAAATATGTAGTCTTCCCTCTGGGTCTTGAATATATCAGGTGCTTATTTTCCGATGAAAGTTTTGACAGGCAGAACCATATCTTGCGATCGCTTGCAATGCTTTTTATTTATATGTGCTGCGAGGCCCATTCATAAGCTGGTAAGGCTGTGTAATGTGTTGGGTCCTGGAAGGAGAACCTGCTGGCTGGCCTGGTGTAAATCCCAGTGTGCAAAGGAGCCTGGAAAAATAAGCAAAGAGTGGGGACCTCCGGGACATTGACCTTCCCTGACAGCTCTACAGGGGTCAAGGGTCATGGGTAGAAACCAATACAGTCAATAACACCTGCCTGATTATTTTCTCTCGTTGCCAAAAAATGAAAGTCAAGTCCAGCTTTTGCTCCCCCCTGAGTTTAATTGCAGTTGTCAGTTGAGCTGGAAGTTGTTGTGGCCACACAGCTTATTAGAAGCACTAATTGCATGAGTCAACCACCTACTAACTGTGCAGAATAAGAATGAGAGTATTACATGAAGCCTCGTAGACTCCCAATTGATTTTTAGCTTACAATTAACAGTGTCCCACCTTCCTTCCTCATTGCTGTGTTGTATAGACCCCCCCCCACAGCACTAACACATTCATCACTGTCAGTGGAGTGCGGTTACCACTTTGAGAAAGTCAGTCGTAAAACTGTTTGGTCACCTGTGAACAAGTCGTTATAGTAAGTGGACTTATGCGACCATGAGTTTTCATTGTTGTATCTAAGCCTCATTTGCGCTCCCACTGAAAGCCCGGCAGTGAAAGGCTGTTCTGTCGTATATGCAAGCTCTCAGCTCTCCTTTATCATATTTTTTTTGTTGTTGGCTTATGACTGGCATGGGAACTCCAGACTTCTCATATTTCCAGCGTGGCACAGAGCTCTGGTGTGGGCGTGTGAGGCACAGTGGAATGTTCCTCTCCGGGTTGGGAATGACTCTTTTGTTGGATAGAGTATCGCCCTCCCGACTCCACAGGGCCATTCATTCAGGCCCGAGTCACACAAGTAACCAGATATGCTCAGGAGCTCGATCTGAAGAGGAGGCCATGTTCGCGTTTACGGGCCTGCAATCACCATAGATACGTAACTAAATACATAGAAACACTTGTATGATTTGTATATGGTCACAGAGGACATCTTGAAATAATGGTATCAAGATAATATAGACAGAGTACATAATGTAAGTAGGTAAAAGAGGGTCACTTCTTGCTACGTTTCTTGCTGCGTTTCTTTGGAAAGCTCTGAGGGTACCTTGTGCTAAATGTTGTTCTTGTTGTTTTCTTAAAGAAGTACTTTGCTTTAAAGAAGGATGAATTTAACAAAAGGTGGTTTCCCAGGGATTCAAAAGCTTTGCTGTCCTTTGTACAAGTACAATGAAATACATGCTTGTGATGAAAATGTAGAACAATAAATAGTCATAACAAACAAGAACACACAGATAATAAACAAGGTACGTATCACACGCAATAATGTACAAGGAGCTGCATGTAAACAGCACTGGCCGTGTTTTGCACTTGTGACCCTTTGCTGTTTCACTTATTGCACCATCGTTGTCATGTCGCTGTGGTCCCCCCGCTCCCGCCTGCCCGTAGGTGAGCCAGGCACGGCGTCACAACAATTGTATGCAGGTCTTGTGGTGAGTTTTAATCAGCGGCGTCTCTCAGGCAGCTCTCCTTATTTCATTAAGCTTCCCGGTGGCGGAATCAATGGCTCTCTCTTAATGGCAGATGGCGGCAGGGCCCACGCTCACCTTTGACCTGCAGCGAGAGGGACCTGCTGCATCTCCGCGCTCCTCTTCAGCAGCTCCCGGGAGCCACCCCCCCTTGACCCACAGCACCTTGTGTTCCTGGCGTGTGAGCAGGGGCGGGGGACCTGCCAGCCCGGCCTAATGTTTCCCTCCCAGCTCATCAGGGGCCCCGTGTGGGGCCCGAGTAACGTGAAGTCATTAAGGCTCACTCATGCGAATAAACATTCCATTTTAATCAGGCCCACGGCGGGATTGGGGTGGGGGGGGCTCAGCATTAACCCCAGTTCCACACCTCATTGGCTTCTCATCGTCCGGCCATCTGAACACACCCCTGTTATTTATCGTTATTGTTGCTGTTAAAAAAACAATCATGAATAAGGGAAACAAACATCACCGCTAAGTGAGCTGCTAGGTTAGAACCCACTGAGCTCCGAGAGCTGACCAATGGGAGGCCGGCACATTTGTGGAGACGAATGGAAACTGCCACGTCCTGCCAAAAATAGGAGACGTCGTAGGGCGTGAGAGGGGTGGTGGGCTGCTGCGTTGGGTGCGATTACACAGCAGTGTGGTAGGGGGAGCCAAGTTGGGGGGGGCTGGGTGCTGGGCCTGGGGGAGGGGTCTGCGAGAGGTGCTATGTGGGCACAAGAGGTGACCCCACAAAGGTGTTAATGGGCTAAGTAAACGCCAGAGGACGAGGGAGTGATCGAGGTCAGGGCTCATTTCCTGAGCTGGGCGGCCATTTTCTCGCGCAGGCCGGGAGCGTGGGGGTAGAGATGGCAGGAGGACACAGCGCTCATTAAATTCCCAGAGAGGCTCCTGTGCTCAGGTAGACTGGCCTGGGAATAAACTGGGGGGGGGGGGGTGTGTTGGGTTACGGGTTGCATGGAATGCGTGTAAAGTCACAGTGACCCCGCCCTTTACTGCTACTGCATTTTTCATCTGCAATAATGCTGTCTGCGAAAGGCTGCGTTGTTTTGAAGTAAAACCTGAGTCGGGAGCCTTTTAACGATCTGCACTTCAAATAACTTTTAAAGTGTCGCTGAACAGGTGTACTACTGAGTAGGGCACCGTGGGACGCTGCCAGCTGCTGCCTATAAACCGCCCCCCTTCCAGAAGACCCGCTAACTCGCGCTAAAAAGGACCCCCGGCTACCCTCTTCCTCTTAGCGTCACTGCTTACTCTCTGAGCACTGCTCAGAATCATTGTCATCTGTCTGAGGAGCGGCCTGTCGCTCCGACTCAGCTATAGGGGATTCACATGGCGACTCGATTGCCCACGGCGTTATCTGTATGTTGCGGTGAGCATTAACATTGCCCCCAGGGGTCAGGCTTTGCTACAGATGGCCCCCGTGACTCTCGTGGAGGGGTTAAGGCACCTTACGTGCAGAAGGTAGCCCTTGGCTCCACCCCCCGTCTTTGTCTGCCCCCACCCTCTGCCCCGGCGATGCCAAGGGCGGCACTAGTGCGGGTCCCGCTGCCCACTGGGCCTGTTCCCCAGCCTTTTGTCAGCCCACCAAATGTGACAATCAGCGCTTTCCAGAGCCAAGGCGGCCTAATCCTATTAACACCCCCTTCAGCAAGCTGGCAGAAGCAGGGCGGAGCCTGGGGCGGCGGCGGCCAACGAGCAGCGAGGGGCCTGCCCCTGTCACCATGACGTCCGGCCTGGATCTGCCACAATAGGTGTGTAATTTCAGGTTTTTGTTAAGCCAAAATCCAATCACATACATGACTGGTATATCACAGAAAAACATGACAGGAATAAAAAAAGTGTTGGGGGGGGTGTCTTTACCTCGGCACAACCGACGTGTGATCAGCTCACCCTCATGGAGAGCCACGTAGGTGTGTAGATGGAGTTAAAGAGCTGCCCAGATACGTGGATGTGAAAAGCTGCCGGCCTGCTCCTTTCTCAGCTGGGATGGAGCCGTGCAAGAGGGTGCAAATGCACACCAAGAGGGTGTCCTCTTAAACCGGGACTTACAGCAGCATCTGAGTGGGAATAATGAGTTCCTAATGGAAGGACATTTATTTTACAGATAAACACAAAAGTGAACAGAGAAAATGAATGTGTTGTCACTGTTTGGTTTCATACAGGACACCTGTGCAACCTGTTAATTTAAATTGTTAAATATTGTGCATTCAACAAAATATTTGTGTGTGCATTTGTGTGTGCAAGTGTGAAGAATAAGAAATTATAATTGAGGATTCGTAAAAATAATTGGTTCATAATTAATGGCACAAAACATTTCAGTGTTAGATTCGGCTAAATCTATTATTTATAGCTGTCCTAATTATGAAGGCGCCTGATCTGTTCTTTGGCAGTATGTTATGCAAACAAACTGCTGAGGAATGTTTGTGTGTGTTTTGTTTTATAAGCAGGGAGGACTCTTAGTGAGCAGATAGGTTTGATTATCATTGTTTGCAAATATCCGTCCATCTCCTAACTGCATGTCCTGGTCATGGGAGGAATGAAAGTACCTTAGAAGTTATCATGTTTATAATGGATCTTCATTTAATTTCTGCTCTAAAGTGTAACAGTAAGAATGTTGGTGTGAGGTTGCCGACCGTAACCTGTTCACGTTGCATGCGGTGATGCTCGTCTTTTATATGGCCGATTGTGCCATGGTTTTGCTGAGCCTTCTCTGCCTTCTCCATCCCTAGGACCTGACTGCCTGGAAGGTCTCAGGACCAAGATTTACAACTTCCCAATAGGTTTTAAAGTGTTAATCTTCAAAGGCATTTGGTTACCCTCCTGCATAATAGACCTTAAAGAGGATTCAAATGAAGCACCGCTTGGCTAGGGGTTAATCAGCAAATAAACTCTCATCACATGACCCCCAGAGGTGCGCTCCCATTGGTGAAGGAGTGCTGAGCTACAAGCTTTGGTCATGTGGAACAATGGCTTTCCAGCAGATATACACATTCATCCATGTATGAAAAGTGAAATCCTGCGATGAGACTCAAGTTTGATTTGAAGTGACTTTTGATCTTTGTTCCTTAATACAATATCCTCGTCCTAGGGTCTAGTCGTGGTCGCATTTATGCCGCAATATGCTAATTGTTGTAGCAATGCTATTGAATTAGCTAGAATTAGCCTGGTGTGGGTAATCTCCACTCATTTACTTTTACTGAAATGAATTGTTTTTAACATATATGAAGGGCTTTGTTTAGTTGCTTATGACGGTTCATCGTGTAGAAGCATTTCAGCCCACTGGCCCTGTCTGTAGTTTGTGCTGATCCCTTTAGCGTAGGTGTGAGAAAGGACATCAGATATTGCTATTGCTGTTATTAATGAGGTGGACAAATGCTGAAGTTTCAACCTGCAATACCTGGGGATCTTCAGAGTTGATCAGGTCAGCTTCTGCTTTGGTTTCCTTTTGTCTAATGTGGCAAATTGGAGGCGGTACCCTGTGCCATGTGAAAGGCCATAATCACGAGCAAGTTTGGGCTTTAACGTGGCCATGATCTCCCTGTGAAGAGCACACAGTGAAACAGGGAGCGTGGCACCCTCAACATACTCCAGAAACGTATGAGGAGGAAAGCCCCCAAGCAGAGCATGGGGATAGGGAAATGCTTGTAAACACTTTTGACCTTGCAATGTTTCTAAGTAAGAGATACAGTAGTTTCTATTAATAAATATATGAAGCATTTGTGGAAGCTTCTGTACTACCCGTGCATGGACGGACACAAACGTGGTGTGGCGTCCACACGTGCCCCCCTGCCCCTGATCCAGGGCTGCCAGTCCCCTGTTGTTACACTAAGCTTTGCCGCACTGGCTATTTGCTTCTGCACAGAGCACTGGCATGAAATATTAGCCATGAACGTTTGGCACCATTTTATGGGAGATTTCATTCTTAATTGTAGTTATTAGCTTAACCATGAGCTACAGCGGCTCACAAAAATATACTTAGTTATTAGATTTGCCTGAATTACAAATGACACATGTATAAACATATTCTTCCTGTCAGTATTTTTATTGCAAACTCGTGGTCTCTCACAGTAAGTTTCAAAATCAATTATTTGTCAGCAAATCTCAAAGAAAATCTAAAACTTTGCAATAAAAATTCTGGCAGAAGGAATATGTGTTTGCATCATTTGTGATTCAGGCAAATCTGATGAAATCTGTTGAGTATTTTTGCAAACCACTGTATGTGGAAGCACGCATAGTTCGTAAACATTACCATGTTAAGTTTAAGGGACCCCTGATGAGAAGCTAGTGTATCCGTCAAGTCGACTTGGGTCCTGGCTGCCTTGGGCTTCTAGTTTTAAGGCTCTAGCACTTTGCGCTCTCTGATAGTGATTGCCATCTTTTCACTGGACGCTCTATTTACGTCCATGTGTACCAGTCTGTACCTCTTCATTTTAATGTTTAAAAATTAGGTTATAGGTGAAATATGAGTAATGATCTCAGAGGGGGTGTATGGCATGGTTTTAATTAGGCCAGCGTGTGCCCATCACATCTGTCTGACCCCTCCTTACATATGTATTCATCCAAATGGAAAAATATTTGTTAAATCCCAGGACAGGAAAACAATTCAGTGACGGCAGATGTGCTGTAATTCGAGAGGGCTTAAGTGGACTAGCAGAGGTGAGGGGGGTTTGCCTGTGCTCGCCTCGAACATGTCCACGTTTACCAAGCTCTGGCATGTATACCTGTTTTATTGCTGATTTTGTTCACCTTCAGCAATGTCTGCCGGTTCACACTTAATATGTTGTCGCCCTTACGTAAAACGCACACAACATGTTTATCCCTGTAGCTTACATGTTTTGTGTTTTACAGAGGCTCTGCAGTATTTAGTGATGTTGTTTTGCATATCGGTAAGTGCCGAATGTGTCTACTCTGTATTTTCATGAATTGAACGACACTGGACACCTGAGGCCAAGCTTAGCCTGTGTCGGCCATTTGTCATGACATTTCTCAGAAATGTTTGATTTGCGAGTCGTGCTGTGTCTGGCTAATGAGTCGATGCCACCTTGCACTAAACTCAAGGCTACAGTGAGCGAAAGAATTTAGCGTAGATCCGAGCGATCATACACATTAGCCATTCCGGAATAAGCTGTCTTCCAGCACGCTAGCCTTTCACACCTTTTGTTGTTCACTACCCCCTCCTTCTCCCCCAAACATGCTGGGAAGTTCAGAAAGTCAAGCTAGGCAATCTGTTAGCCGCGCGCAAACCCGCGATCCGTGTCGCCCGTGGCAGCAAGGTCTTTGCCACGCCGCGTGCCAGGAAAGTCTTTATTTACATGCCGAGGTGCGAGACACCATTTCGGCTGTCAGGCTCGTCCTCTGCCGCGAGCGAGGACCCCCCCATGTGTCTGCTTTTGTTTATATATCTCCTCGCCCATTTCAAGACGTAGCAAGCTGGGTCACTGACATCAGCTCTCCTAGTAAAGCGTGCACTGAGCACTCATTAAGCAGAGTGCATCAATTAAACCAGATCGCTGTCTGATGGACCCTTTGGTTGACGTCGAGTGGAGCAGGGGCTCACTGCGTAAACCAGACCAGAGTTTTGGCAAGATATTGGCTTTGAGTTTGATTGGGTAAACACAGCTGGGGATACTGCCGCAGATTTGGTAACGTCGTCATTGGGGGCCTACGGCATGTCTTCACCCCCTGGCCAAAATTTACTGTTTATGCTGAGCAGGAAAGTGAGGGGGGAGAAGCATAATATCAGATTATTCCTGTAGCCTTTTTCTGCTAGTTCAACTTGTCTGGATCAAAGGCGCTTTTGAAACACTTTATACCTGCCGCAGACCCGCACGTCTCGGCCTAGTCTGACAGGCCAGTTGGCAAGCAGTCCCAAGGAATCACCTACAGCAGGGGAACAAAGCACACCCCCATTTCCCTTTTCATCCCCTTAAAGAAACATTTGTTCACAATTTTACTTGCGAATCAAAGACTTTGGATTTAGAGCCAGATCCCTAAGATCAAGAAGTAGGTCACTTTACGGCAAACATTCAAAGGGAAATATTAGATGCGTACCAGCTGTTTGTTTCCAGTCGGCACTGAGGCCACTTATCTCGGCGTATTTAGGTGAAGTGCAAACATGTTTACCAAACTCGGAAATGGAAACATCTGGAAGGGTGCCGCCGGTTGATTCTGTTAGCATTTCTCCCAAGTATCTGGGCACAGTTTTAGCGTTTAGCTTATTGTGTGTTTTCCTTGCGTGATGCTGGTGTTACGCTGAGCGACTGGGGCGGGTAGCGGGAAGAGATGGGGCAGAAGCAGCCTGACGGAGGCCCCCCTCCCGTGGGTGGGAGTGGGTGAGCTGAAGCACTGACTCAGGCAGGGGGCCTCTCCGGGGCTCGTGTGGGTGGCTCTCCGTGGGAGCCTTGGCTGTCAGGGGGCCCCTCCGGCGGGGGAGATGGATGGCTTGTCAGGCAGCACCCCCGGGTTGCCCCCCCCCACCCCACCCACCATTTGCAAGACACAGACGGAGCCTCCTTCCCCACTCGGCACGGTGTCAGCGCACGCACTTGTTTATCACAAGTACACAAGTACATCCAGATTTGCATCACAGTTATACACAAACACACCCACACACACACTTTTATATTCATATCTTTGTGAGGACCGTCTATTCATTTCTATTGTACAAGCATTAATCACAACTATGACAACCTTAACCCCTACCCAGCCCTAACCTTAACCATAAGTAAGACATTTGGCTATGTTAGTTTTTTGACTGCACTCACAATTTTTTTTTTTTTGTTAAATTGAGGTTATCCTTGTGGCGACCGGAAAAATTTCTCCACAAGGTAGAAGGTTACAGGTTTTTATCAGATCTCGTCACCGCAAAATATTACATACAAAAAGGCTGTCCTACTCACATCTCACACATGCTGAATACATTCTGTTATTATAAGGAACCACAAGAAAATGTCCTGGAATGGAAAGTCTAATAAAAAGCTGGGCTGAATTTTGCTGGCCTTTTCTTTCATGGATTTTTGGTGCTGTAATTGGATGCATGGTGAGTATAAGATGGACATGTGTACTCTTGATGGAAACGCACAAGCAGGCTTCCGAGCATTTCCATTAATGAGCTCATTTCCGATAGCGTCCGCTGGAACCCACTTTCCAGTCCTTCCCGTCCCTGTGCCAGGGAACCTGAGCCCATGGTGGGAGCGGGACTGCCGAGCTGGGCCGGGCCCGGCCGAGCTGTGGCGCGAGCGTGCTGATGAGGTGCTGAGCTTTTGAACCCAGCTCGGCGGTACTGCCAAGCAGGGGATTAGTGACGAAGCCACCCGGATCGGTGCATCTGCGAGGCTGCTGGGCCTGGACCTCCTCTGCGCGCCATTGTTTGCTCACAATGAAGCTGCGGGCCTGGGGCACCCGGGCAGATGTGAGCGGGGCGGGCGCTCACTCGGGCCCGCCGCTCATTAGGGCCCCCCTGGCGGGGGCGGGCTCTCGGGGCCTGAGTGACAGACAGGCGCAGCGGCAGGCTGGCAGACACACGCCGTGCCCTGGCAGCGACGCCCATTGTTGTCGTCCCCAGTTTCACACAAAGGCTAAGTGCTGCCCGTGGACGCTGGTCTGCTCACCGTCTCATCCCGCCCCACACGGCCGCAGGCGTGAGCGAGATCTGAACTGGCTGGCCCAGTGACAGAGGGGCTCGCCATGCCGTACCTGGGGGCGGAGTCCCGAGCTGGCTGTGCCAGGATTTTTCTCCGAGGAATACCCCTCACTGCATGCTAACTGGCTTTTCTCTGCTGATCTCCCCAGCTGAGCCACAACACAAACTTTCAGATTTTATTTGAGCAACATACCTTCAAATTTAATAACTGAAGCGGGACCCAGTTTTAGCCCAGGAAAAAATTTGATGAGTAAGGGATGGGTACACAGTAAACTGTATATCTCGCTGTTGAGTGCCCCTGCTAATGCTAAAACTAACATGGCGTTACCTGTCCACAAGCAGGGCACCCCCCCCCCAGCCATTCCGCCATTGGCTGTCAGGGAATTGAACCATCAGTTGTTTTGCCAGGCCGAGAATCTGCCTGTGCTTCATTTGAGCTCCCAAACTGGGCCAAGCTTCTCCTGTGGCCTATTGCTAAGGCCTGATTTCAGGGGTTTGGATGGGTTTCAGCACCTTGTTGTACGCTGTGCATGTGTGGATCCCTCCATCACGGTTTGTGCCCTTTGAGCTGGTCTGACAGCCATTAAACTTCCTTTACTGTTTGCTGAGTACCTCCCTGGCAGCCCCCTGGGTTCAACAATGGTGCCCGATAGGTCAAAGCTTCTGTTTTCACTCTCAGCTCCATATTGCCTCTATCGTTAAGGACCCTAGATGGGAGCCCATTGGCTGCCTGATTTTTTTTTTTTTAATGAGGCTTGTTAATGAGCTGCAGCTGTGCTGAGAAAGGCGGGTGCGAGGTTAACCTGAATGGGGGGTGGCTCATGCCGGGGGTTCAGAGGTCAGCACATTGTTGTTCTGCCCAGGCAGGCTGTGTTTAAGAGACTGTAAACATTATTTACCTCATTCAGCCAAAGCGCCACGGCCCGCTTTAATAGGGTTAATTTTTTCTGTAGTGTCATTAAGTGCCACTTGGTTCACAAAGTCTGCATAATTCAGGGGAATCATTATGGGCTGTAAAAGTGTTGCCGTTCTAGGGAGCGACTGCTGAATGAAGATGGATACTGTTGTAATTCCTCCGTTACAGAAGATCCGGTTAAAGGGAAAATGAGCTCAGAATCCAGGCTGGATTAACTGTGGTGCTGAGGCCCGAAACCTCGGTCTTAACCCCATACTCACTCTGCCTCAGGCAGAGCTTCTGCAACAGCTCAGGGCCTTCAATTGTATTTCTATTCTATCCATACTTCTAATTCTATCCAGTTATTCTGTCCATATTTTTTGAACATTATTGATAAATGAGCTACATAGATCTGTTCACCCCAGGTAGCAGTAACCTCCTCTACGGAGAGAGTGTTACCATTACCTGCTCTATGGAGACTGAATTTTGGTGACCTCCTTTATGGAGAGAGGGTCACGGTGACCTCCTCTATGGAGAGAGGGTCATGGTGACTCCTGTATTGAGTCAGAATTACAGTGTCCTCCTATATGGAGACAGAGTTAAAATGACCTCCTCTTCAGAGACAAGGTTACAATGAAATCCTTGATGGAGACAGAATGACCTCCACTACAGAGGGAGTGTTACAGAGAACTCCTGTACAGAGAGAGGGTCATGGTGACCTCCTGTATGAAGACAGAGTTGACCTCCTCTATAGAGAAAGGGTCACGTTGACCACCTCTATGGAAAGAGTGTTACGGTGACTTCCTCAAGGGAGAGAGGGTTACGGTGACCTCCTCTATGGATAGCGGGTCACCGTAACCTCCTCTACAGAGACAGTGTTACAGTGACCTCCTCTATGTTGAGAGTATTATGTGACCTCCTCCAGTGAGAGAGGGTTATGGTGACCTACTCCACAAAGAGAAGTTTATGTTGAGTTTTCCTGTGTAATAAAGGTTAGGGTTACCTCTACAAAAAGAAACTTACAGTCAGCTCCTCTAGAAAGAGAACCTGACATTGAGCTCCATTCCTTGTGGGGAGTGGGGTGGTTTCAGTAACAGTTGACCTTACAGAAGGAGATTTGCAGTGAGCTCCTCCAGGGAGAGAAGGTTACAGTGAGCCCTGCTGTGGAATGATGGTTACAGTAACCCCCTCCCCCCCTGTGGAGAGGCAGGTTACAGTGACCTGTACAAAAGCAGATTTGCAGTAAGCTCCTCCAGGTTACAGTGAGCCCTGCTGTGGAGTGATGGTTACAGTAACCCCCTCCCCCCCGTGGAGAGGCAGGTTACAGTGACCTGTACAAAAGGAGATTTGCAGTGAGCTCCTCCAGGGAGAGAAGGTTACAGGTAGCCCTGCTGTGGAGTGAGGGTTACAGTGAGCCCTTACAGAGATATGAGCTCTGAAAGTGCCCCCCTCTTAGGTGCAGACCAGGGGACCTGCCAGTAACCTCAGCCAGACAACAGAAGCCAATCATTCACATCACTCTGACCCTTGCCACTCTTCCCACCCGTCCCTCGTTAATCTTAATTGAATCAGTCCCACAAAAGATGTTGACACTGAGAGATTGCACAAGCCTGGGAGGCCTTGAGGAGCCGAAGGAGTACACCGAAAATCTCCTCTGATTCATTCGTTTGTCCTCTCGCCTCCGCGTTCCTCATTTTTCACTGTCTCCAAGAGATAATGTCTCGCTGAGAATTTGAGCTCTCACTGTGGTCTGCTTTCCTATGCTCTAATTTCTCTGCCTTGACCCCCCCCCAGCCCTCCAATCCAGACAAAAAGGGGGTTCCTGGACTTGCTTTGCATTGCCGATGGCGACCACATTACATCCGTGGGAGTTTAGTCCCATTTGTAAAAGTGGGCAGTGTGTCTTATGTATAATGCCATACATATACAGTACAAAACACCATAACTGAATATTTTTTCAAAATTGAGTTATGACCAAAGTTGGGTTTCTAAGGCTCTGTTTCATCTCTTGATAAATTATCTTAGTTCAGTTAAGCCTGGTTTTGAAAAAAAAAAAACAAACTATCATTTCCCTACCTGCTGGATATGCAGGTGTGCAGTCAAAATACTCTGAAGCTCTTTTTCTCGTTTCATTGTGTGTTGATGCCGTGTTTCGTCTTTGTTGGGCAGAGTAGATCTATTTCTCATGTTAAAATGCAAGTGTTTATTTTTGCGTCTTTGTCCAGACCACTGTGTGAGTCACGCAGCTTCAACACGTCTTCCGTTTCAACATGTCTAGCAGCAGGAGAACAGAAAGTCTTCATCATTGCATTTATTAGATGCATGATAAGGGAAACTGATTACTTATAATGGAACTTGGCTAAAACTTCACCGTTCACAATAATAACTTGGCTAAAACTTCACTGTTAGCCCCTTGCTATGAATAGTAGTATACCATCTTGGTTCATCTCATGAGTGAACACAGTGCATTATGGGATCACTGCACATGAGATACTCTTCATATTCAGGACAGGTCTTATCACACGTGTGTTACGGGGTGATGTAGAAGTGCAGGAGAATGAGAGGAAAGGCGGGCAACTTTTTGGCTCTGATAAAGCACAAGGACGTTAGAGGTTAATTACACCCGTGTGTCTGTGCCCTGTCCTTTGAGGGGGACGTGAGGCACCGCGCCATACGTACCGTTGTCCCAATGGCTCCTTCTGTTGCTGCTCCGTATTCACTATGCTGCAGATTAGCAGGGGAGACGGCCGATAGCGCCCCCCCGGGCATGCCGCTCGTTCATTATTCATGTGCATTATTCATGCAATTATTGATAATGCCCTTCATAATAGACATTCATACATTAATCATTGTGATGACTACTGTTGGTAATGCTAATAATATTAGTAGTAATAATAATGATAATCGTAATGACACTAATAGTGATGATGATCATCTCGGGTTCTTTGAGTAGTAATGTTGGTCCAGTTGTATATTCCAAAGTCACGGATCACTTGCAGAGAGTGGCCAGAAAGAGTGTTGGTCAGTGTCACACAGCAGACAGATCGTCCGGCAGCATCTTTCTGCTGCCGTCATGCCGGGGGGGCTTGCCGTTTTTCCACTGCGTGCCTCTAATTCTTAACGGGAGGATGGCAGATCCGCACAGACGCGCCGTGCATCACTGACAATGTAAATAATTCATTTTGCATGTGTCAGTGTTTTTAATTAATGTCAATTATTTATGGCGTTACCTCAGTGGAGTCTCTTGGCCTTTATTGCGCTGACTGACTGCAGCTGAATCGCATGGTTTCTGGACTATTTATGAAGTGACAAGCAGCGAGTGGGGGTGGGGGGGCGGTGTTGTTCCTGACTCTTTGTTCAGTGTGTGACTCGCTCTCCCCAGTGAAACGCAGAGCTTCGTTTACGCTGTGATTGTGTGTGTTTTAGACATCGTAGGGATGCTCGGTGCCCAAATGTATTCTGGTGGGCCTCCTGGAAAGATGGAGCTGAACAAACAGGAAAGCTCTTATCAGAGCTGGATTCTAGGCTTCTCATAGCATGCCCGCATGTCGGCACTTGCATACAGAGTTTGACCCTGCCTGTCCCATTGGGTGGGGTTCATTTGAGTTGGGTTCTCAGTGGAGGAGGCTGGAGGAGGTTGAAATTTCACTGCACTGGATTCTGATAATTACCAATAAACCATCTTAAAGCTGACCTTTTAAACACAACGCATCGCTGTGCCCGGTGAGGCTTTGTGTTGTGGGTATCAGCATCTGCAGTGCCACGTTGCAGGACTATGCAATGAAGGGCGGGTATCGGCGATTAGGCATGCCGCCCGCATGCTACATTACAAAAATCCCAGTGCTAGTAACGCTACGCCCAGCTAGGGAACCCGCTAAGCGGAGCTCCTCGGGGAGCCGCTGGGTAATCGCATTTAATGCGGCTGAGGCTGCAGTGATACTCCAACCAGGTGGGCTGTAAATATATTAAGATGTTTGCGAGGAGTTTAATGGAGTGTACTGTTAAACGGAGGATGTGGATACGGGAGCTGCGGATGGTCCCCGGCGGATCCACTCTATCCTCGAGCACTTTTAACATATGAGGAGAGCAAATTACTCCCATTGCAGCCACTCTGCGAAACATTATATTTCTACTCCTTATAATGTCAGACGTGTCGTGCCTTTTAGCTTTTTAGATGTTATTTCAGGCTGTTTCAAGATACATAAGGGCCTGTATGCACAGGATGCTACTCAGCAGATATGTAAAACCAAGAGAGGGTTATTTAGTTAAAACACTCTTCTCTTGCTAAAGCTCCCCACCTCCCGTTAAGGTTTAAGTTTTTTCAGTGTTTATGCTAAGATCTGCTGCCAGAGGCAGTGTTGGCACAGTAACGCATCCTTATTAAAATATGAGAATTGTGCATAAAGTCTGCCTGCAGTTTTAATTAAACCGCACCATGAATGAAATGCTGTGGTACTGTTCATTGTGTCTAGGCTGAGGAGGTGAAAAGCTTGTTTGTCTGTGTCCTAGAAATGAAGCCCACTCATTTCTGCCTGATTTTTAAGACACACAGGTTGGATGTAGATGATAAAAACACAGAATGACTTCATCATGTATGGGAATGACATCATCATGCATTGGAATGACATAATCACAACTGGAAAAAAGAACTTATAATGGTAAATTGAAATTATATTTGTTGCAGTTATAACTCCAAATATATTCAAATATGTTTTATGTCTTTAGTTTTTTTATTTAGATCCTCTTCTGGTCAGTTTGAAAATATGTTAACATTCAAATGCTGATCCTGTCTGTCTAGCAGACCATGAATTCAATCCTGCGGGGCGTACAGGCACAGTTCGGAAGTTCAGCCATAGCACTTTGAGTGATCCCCCCCCCATAACCAGATGAGCAGCCCCGTACCTGCATCATGTCAGCCATCCTGCAACCGGAGGCTGTTCGAGATGTTCCTCCCTCCCTCCCTTTTAATTAATCAAAATGGGACTGACAAATGACTACCTTTTCTCTCTTAAAAGCTGGAGTGAAAAAAAGGCCAACTAGTAAGCAGCAGCGGGGAGGGGGGATATGTCAGTTATCAATTCGCTTCTGTTATACCGTGTTTTGACCACTACTACATGGTCTAAAGCACCAGCCAATCGACCAGACCGGCTGCCTGTTTCGGCATTATTCAGCACTAGCCTTATCAGCTTCTGGGCTATAGCATGCAAATCCAACCAGCGTGGCTGATAAAGGAGCTGCTCTTCCATGCTTCAGATCAGTGGGATTATATCCTGCTGTGAGGTTTGTGGCGGTTGTCTCTGGCGTGTGCGGAGGGTTAGTTGGGAATGTGGGGAGGTGTGTTAGCAGCCAACACCTGTCCTCTGGCTATCCTGGGTGCTGTGATACACACATGACAGTGAGAGTGGAAATGGTGGTAGTGTTAGGGGCACCATCTCAGAGCCTTCATCTACCAGCCTGTTAAAATAGGCCACAACTAATTAGAGCATCCATGCCCCAGCTTCCTCAGAGGCGCTCATTACCACTAATCTGCTTAATCTACGCCTCTTAGAGCTTCGCCTAAGTGTTTCACAGTCGCAGCCAGAGATGGCGCTGCAATCCCCACCACGCACCACATCGGGGGGGTGGGGGAGAAGCTAGGTAGTGAATAAATATATGAAACGAGGTGGGGGAAAGCTTGCTTATCACAGTGACCATTAAAGGTAAGACACGACAAATTTGGGAACCTAAAGGAGAGAATATCAGCATTCCTAAAGAGCATCCATATGCAATAAAACTTTATGCGTGACTTGGGGGGATTTTAGTTGTCCTGCAGCATTATAAAGATAACTGCCAGGACAACCACCTCCTGCAAACAAATAGTAAGTAAATAACTGTATGTGTAGGACAGGTGAGATGGACGCAAAAAGGGTGTAGAATTTAGTGCAGGTTGAACCGTGTGTCACGGCCAGATGGGTCAATCTGTCTTCTAAGGTGGGCAGAGAGAATTGGACCTTCCTGAGGCCAGGTGCACAGTTATGCCGCATGGCACCCAGTGCTCAGATGGCCCAGGGGGGACGGATCAGGCATGTGGCCGAGAAGTCGGTGCTCTGCCGGAATACTGGGAAATCCCGGATAAGAGTGCCTCCCTGTCGCAAACAGTTGCAGCTGACTGCCGGAATTATGGTCTTTCGCACATATAATACCCCATATGTTACAGGAGGACATGGCATGCCACATGTGAGCCGATTTTTACAGACTTTATCGTACTTTAATCTCCACTTAATTACTATGGTCGAGTTACCACGCACTTAATAAACGGCAGATTAGCGTATTCCTTCTAATACGGTTAACACGTATTTTGTTTTATGATGTCATGCCCGAGGAGGCGTGGCGTTGGCATGGCAGAGCCTGCTAAATGGTTGGAGAGGCGTATCATCTGCTCATGGTCTGGCCCGCGGCTCTGCTGGCTGGGCGGCTATTGTTCTGGTGCCCGCTCGGCCCTTGTGTGCCAGGATCAGCGCTGTCGAGCGGGTAAAGCGATCCCTTAACCTTTTGTGCGGTGTTCGTCACTGCTGGGTTTCAAAAGTGGCCCCCTGTTTTTTTTTCTGTTTTTGTTCTCGTACAAATAAAGTAAATATAAGATTAGCTTGTGGGCAAAATTAGCGTAATGCTACAGCACAATGGGAGCCAATGTAACAGTAAAAGGTTGCTTGGGTTACTCTGTCGGGTCTGTCTGTCACATGGGTGCCTGTGGGCACCCTAATAGGCTCACCCTGTAATTACCACTACAAAGGTAACGTTAAAGTTCCTGTAAAATAAACCTGACGCTATTCAACGAAAAAGAAGAGCCCTTCTTTTAATTAGAGCTATCAATCTTAACCCTGTCTACCAGAGATAAAGTGCAGCTACCCTGGGTTAAGCTATGAACTGTAGCATTGTATTGTGTTCCAAAGCAATTACTGTAACACAAAGTACGATTTAACTAGCAGGGCCATATTACTGCTGTCTGACCGGCTCCGCGGTGGATTTCGGGCTGAATAGGTTTTTTTGGGATTGCACAATGCTTGAAATGCACAATGGTAAGCCAATACGGTACGCATCATTGTCATAACTGAAACATGTGCCTAAACCGACTATAAAAAATTCAGTGAAACCGTAGATCACGTAACAGCTGTTTGCGTGATGTAACCCTCTGTGTTTTCAAAGGGAGACAGCATCTGAAAGCATTTGTCTCCCTTAGCGGAGTGCTGGGGCCGGCTTGGATTACGCAGCTGCGCCTAATCTTAGGGAGGATGCAGCCAGGTATAGGCACCGCGTGTCTGCATGTGCGTGTGTGTCTGCGTGTGCGTCACTTGGCGCGTCGGTGAGGCGGGAGGGGGGCGGGGGCGCCAGGGCAGACAGACAAGTGTGATCCTTGAAGGCCCATTTGACTCCCTAACCTGCCTCGCCCTCAGAACTAGGGGCTATGACATCGTCACTGTGATGTCCCCTGAGGGCCCCATTGCATTTTGCATCCTGATGATCTCTCCTGAGAGGCCACGCCCGCCTGCACGGGCGATTCTCCTGGGAGATCTCCCACGCGGTGCTCGGGTGGCAGGAACTGAGACGAAAGTGCACTCTTGCCGAGGCAACCCACTTCCCCTGCCGACAGCTCAGGTCTTTCATCCTCCATAGCAAAATCCGATATCATTCCCAGACTGGGAAGCAGCCCCACAGAATGGGCTTCGGCCTGGTAATAAGGCGTGAAGTCGAGCAGAGGCGGCCCTTTCGTATTTCTGCACGCTACACGCTTTTTGGGATGAGGTCTGTTGGGATGGGGGGGCCTGCCAGAAAAACAAACAAATGAAGCTGTTTTGATTCCCCAGAGGGAGGCACAGCCTCTAGAGTCAGCGGGAGCTGGTCTGCCGGATCTGCCAGCTGCTTCCTGCCTCTCCTTATCATTTATCTGATGCTGTTTGATCGGCGTGAGGAATCACTTCACTGATCTACTTCTTTTCTATGCATCTTCGCTACCTGGCAGTTGCACCCCACTGCCTGGCAGTTATACTGGGCCCCACCACTGCTTGACTGTTACACTCAACCCCCCCCCACTGCCTGGCAGTTACATTTGGTGCCATCACTGCTTGATAGTTACACTTTGTCCCACTGCTGCCTGGCAGTTACACTCGGGTCTGTCGCTGTCTGGCAGTTACATTCTGTCCGCCCACTGCCAGGCAGTTACACCCAGTCCCACCTCTAGCTGGCTGTTACACTTGGTCCCACCACTGTCTGGCTGTTATATTGGATCCTGCCTGGTGATTATGCTTGGTCTAAATGCTGCTTGGCGGTTGCACTTTGTTCCACTGCTGCCTAGCAGTTACACTCGGTCCCGCCACTGTCTGAAGATTACACTTGGTCCTGCCGCTGTCTGGCGGTTGAACTTGGTTATCCCTGGTTGGTGTTCATGCTTGGATAGTGACTGCCTAGCAGCCAATCTTGATCCCACTGCTGCCCGGTACTTGTGCTTGGTCTTGCTGCTGCTTGGCGGTCACTCTTGGTCCCGCTGCTGCCTGCCGGTTGGTCGACCATTTTTTTAGTGCAGTGAACATGTCAGATCTAGCGCTGGCTCTCAATAATATACACGGTAAATATGGGAGACCCAGCATTAATAAGGCAGGGCTTCCTGCCATTTCCCCATCAGGTACTCACTCCTCTGGAAGGAGGGGCTGGCCTGGGGATCAGCCTAGGGGTCGGGGTGGCATACAGAGAGCCACCTGGATGCTGCAATCTGGATGGGCGGCCGTGTTGCGGAGGAGCCTTGGCCCCACTTAACGCGGCCCATCGATTAACGCACCTGAGGGGAGCTGTGCTCATTTGCCTCTGTTTCCTATTGATTACTTCGGGTCCATTATTATTGAGCCGTTTCTCCACCTGGGGACGTTTCAGGAGCTAATTTAAAATTAAAATATATCAGACTAAATGTCATAATTGCCTTGAAGGTCCCGGTCCAGACTGTGAAGTAAGTAAAGCTTTCAGAGGCCCTTGCCTGTAATCAATACAGCTCTGTATTCATCAGGAGTGCAATTCCCAGTGCCATATCAATAAAGATTTTATTTCGCAGCAGTTTAACAGAGATAATGAATAAAAGGATCTGAAATAACACTATCTGCTGTTATTATATTCTGTATTTCAGCAGCTGCTGGCATGTAATATTTTCATAATTACTGTTATGGCTTTTATTGAGTAGTGTGTTTATTTTATAGGAGTACATTTTGGGCTGGGTGAGGATTGGTGTAAGCGTGCTGATCTCAGGATATGATGATAGCTGTACAGACCTGTCTGATCCTTGGGTGGTGGGTGCCACACTGTCCCTGCCAGGGCTGACTTTAGACGGCTGGAAGCTAATGGGCTGAATTCATTGTTGGGGCCCCACCTACAGCATACAATGCTGCTGTTACAACTAGAAAAAATTGGGGCCCCCTACATCTTGGCCCCAGGTTAAGTTGTGCATAATTTCACCCTTGGTAACTGCAGTACTGATGTGTCAGGGTCTGGACACAGGTGTGCGGTGTGGTGTTTAGTCTGCTGTACATGAAGCACATAGTCCGGTTTTTCGTTTTAAAAATGAGCTTTAATGTGTGAATGCCCCTGAGAGGGGCGGAGCCCCGCCCGCTTCGCTCCCTCCAGCTCCGCCTGCCTCCGGAGTGATCTGGGCAGGCCGAGGGCTGTGCCAGCGTGCCAGGCATCCCAGCTGGCCCCTTTGTCTGCCTGAAGTGACATGTGGCTTTAAAGGGCTCTTGCTCTCTTACTGCGGGAGCTCGCGGACAGACCGGCATGTGAACGAGGCCGGAATCGCTCTCAGTCTGCTAAGTCAGTGTGGGGCCTTCCGACGGGATGAGGCAGTATGCCAGGATGTTATGGAAGTGTGCTTGAGCAGCCTTGTGCATGTCTGTGAGGTGCATGGGGGTGTGTAGGTGGCTTCAGTGTCTGTGTGTATCTGTAACTTTGTGTTTATGTGTGTGTGTAATCATTTGTGTAAGTCTATATGTATATGTTTGTGTGTATCTGTGTGTATCCATTTGTGTTTGAGTATGCGTATCTATGTGTGTATCTGTTTGTGTGTGTGTATCTGTATGTGTATCCATTTGTGTTTGAGTGTGTGCATCTGTGTGTGTGTATCTGTTTGTGTTTGAGTGTGTCTCATCTGTGTGTGTATCCGTTTGTGTTTGAGTGTGTGCATCTGTGTGTGTGTGTGTATCCGTTTGTATTTGAGTGTGTGTGACTGTGTGTGTGTGTATCTGTGTTTGAGTGTGTTTTGTCTGTCTGCCTCGTTTCCAATTCCAGGTTCATGACTGTAGCTTCAGAGAGGTCCCCGCTAATTGCTTTGTGTTGTGCTTGATGGATTGACACACTCCTGCTTGGCTCATCCTGTAAAGCAGTCTTGTCTCTGAAGCGGAAATCCGGTCCATGGACGTCACTGTGCTGGTGCTGATAAAAGCCCACAAAGACAGCAGAACTGGGCCGATGCCACAGAACCAGCTGCACTGCTGCCTGGGAGTTAGTGAAGTCCTGAGACAGTGCACCACTTGGGGGGGCAGGGAGGGGCAAAACGCAGCCATCACGGGGACGGCTGTCATCCATCTGGGGAATGTTCTGGTTTGATTGTGGCCGGTTACAGTAACAGTGTATCCACAGTCTGTTCAGCTCTCACCCCTGGGTTACACATGAGGTCATTAAAGCATGTCAGTCACTTTACTAATTCTTTAATTCTCCTCTTTTGTCTACATCCCAAAAGCTGAACGCCTGGGGACCTCCCTGTCAGAGATATGTACCTTCTCCTCTCCTCTCACAGGTCCACACTCTCTGTAACATGTTGACCCCGCCCCCCTTGAGCCTCGCCCAATCGCCCTCAGCCGCACTGGCCCTCGTTTGACCCTTTCAACATTCACCTCCGCCTTGCCAGCTTCTCAGGCCTCAGCTAATTGTATGCTTAATCACCTGGGCACACTGATAAACACACAGGCCCTTAAACCAATTACCTCTTAGGAACTGTTTGAAGTTCTAATACATCTGTAATTCTGCCACACCCCTAATTGAATTTTAGCCAGTAATTTTTTCTATTATTATTATTATTATTTTTTTTACAATTAAGCTTCACTGTCTACGTCAGCCTCCCCTAAATTGATGTCTCAAAGATTAGTGAAGGAGTTCTGCTGGCTGCCTGACCTTATGCCTGCCAGACTCTGCATCAGCGCAGCTCTGCCTCAATCATGGATGTTTCTTTACCCACAATTCCACTCAGCCAATGCCCTATGTCCAATAGCATTATAATGCCATTGATGGACATGTTCACTCAACCCCAGCATGTTTACGGGGCGCCTAGAAGGCTCCAGCGAAACCACAGACATTCATTTCAGGGTGATACTTAATCAAAAGCAGATCACACCTGAATCGGTCACATCCTTGTTAATATCTCTCCAAACAATAAATATTTGGTTTGAATTCATACAAAGTTGTGAAAGCTATTAAACACTTCAAAGTGTGGCGTAACCTCTTATTACTGATGCTGAGATGCTGTTGCGCTTATCTGTTATTCATTAAATTTAATCACTTGCTGTTTTACCTGTTCGTTTTACTGTTGCAGAGGTTGTAAAAACATCCTTGTAAAAGCAACTGTTGAGTCTCATATTATCCCGTTAACAAATGCCGCACTTATTAACCCTTTTACATGCGCTTCTTATTTTTTTGTTTTTGCTTCCACAATGGAGAAGAAGTGGAGAGAATGGTGAGATTTAATATGATATTATTGTTCAAAAAAAATATCACTGCCTAGTCAAACATTGCCTGTGTTGTTTTAACGCAGTTAGAGATATTGAATTATTTCCCATGAAGCTGGGGAGCCAGAATTTAGCAGTTACACACACACACTCAAAAAAAAAAAATCAGCCTTGGTGAAAATGGCCTTCTGGGATGGATGACATAGAGATGACAGTGAACTTTGCTGAAATGAGGCTTGTTTAAGCGGTACCCACAGGCCAGAGGGAGGTGAGGGGTCAGTTTGACTGAGGGGGTGGGCACTGGGGATGAGGTATTTGACCTGTTTAACCTTTGACTCTGGCTTGATTGAAGTGGAAGCTCCTGTGATCATGGGAACAGAGAAGATGACATTAATTAATACTTTTAAGTGCTCTGTGGACAGGGAGTAAGGCAGGAGGGTCACAGACGTGGCTCGGAATATAGCTTGATATCTGTCTGCTGGCCTAATCCAGTGAGATCTGTCTGTCAAGTTAATACCCATGTGAAAGCATAGACCTGAAGGTTTATCTCTTGGCAGAACTTAGTGCTGTTCATGATGTATGGTTTAGCTATTTGTCAGGAATGATGAGATATGTACTGTAGAATAACAGTCTTTATTAACAAACTATTCATTTCTAACAATTTCTTTATTTTAGTCGTGTCGAAGTAATTGGGAAATGGGTAACCTGACTCGCTAGTGTCTCTGATGTCTGTAATGATTATTTTTACTTATTTGAAGTTTGAACCTCCCGGGCTGCCTAGTCTGGGCTCCGCCGCTCTCGTTACGTGTCCAACACTCTCCCAGCATCCCCCACCCAGTCCCCACTCCAGGCCACTGAAACCAGAGCCCAGACACCGGACCAGATGTCTTGGGAGATAAGCCTCCCGGGACCAGTGTCAGGGAGGAGACTGGGCGACAGGAATGCGTTGATACATCATCACAAAGTTATTAGAGCGGGCCAACGCTGGGTCAGCGCAAACACCATCCACAGGCCTCACTCGGCCAAGCGGGCTGCCACGAAACCTACCCTCCAGCAAAGTGTTATTTCAGGTTGAAACAAAAGTCGACATCAATAGCCATGGAAACAGTGAAGTATTGTTTTCATTTGCGGCGTAACTCTATCGGGGTTGTATGGGGGGAGTCGCAGGCGTATGCTCACACACACACATAGACACACACACACACACACCAACCTGTACACTTTGTGGGGACATTCATTTCCATGGGAAAATTCAAAACCCAAAAATGTTGACCTTAACCCCTACCAGCCATAACTTTAACCATCAAAATACCAGTCTTTTGGCATTTTTAGTTTTTTGATTGAAGTCACTGATTTTTATAAAATTATCCTTATGGGGACTGGAAAAATGGTGCCCACAACGTCAAAATAACAGGTCTTATCACTTTATGGGGACATTTGGACCCCACAATGTAAGGTATACTTGGACTGCACACATGTGTTTGTATTTATCTTTGTGGGGACCCTCCATTTATTTCTATGGGCATAACCCTAACTCTAACTATGATAAACCTAACACTTACCCAGCCCTAACCTTACCCATACATTACCAAACAAAATGCAAGACTTTTAGCTATTTTAATTCTATTCTATGCAGTCACAGATTTTTATAAAATTTTTTCACCAAATATCCCCACAACATAGGTAAAAAACTCTTATTTTGACCTTGTTGAGACATTCTTTTGGTCCCCACAATGTAATATATACATGACCACAGACACACATGGGGACACATAGACGGACATTCGCTCACATGTGGGCCCGGGGGTCCAACGATGTGGGAAGGTGGAGAGCAGTAAGAATCTGCTTCCAGCACCAGGGCCCCGAGCTTCTCCTCTAATAAACCACCTGTGCCGATTGACACCGATAGTTATGGGGGTGGGGGGGTCTGTTTCTAAACCCAGGACAATTTTTATTAAACATCTGTGCTGGAGAGGGAGAGGAGGAAATGGGGCTGCATACAGGGCAGGAGGGTGTACGGTTACACACCTCGATTTCACATCTTGTTGACAGTGTCAGTGTGTGTCTTTTATAGAGCTGTTTAATCTGTATTATTTTGAGATTTATTTTAACCCACTAAGTGGGGCTTCAGTCAGCACTCTGTGGAACCATTAAAGAGTTTGGGGCGCAAAAGATGTGTAAAAGGTGCAAGGAAGACCTTCTTTTCAGGAGGAATTCCCGACAGACGTGTCACCGGCAGGCTGACTCTGAGGGGCCACCTGGCTTGGCAGAAGACCTCAGGGAATGGGCTCCGAGGCTGGGCCCCGGGACGTCGGCGCTGTTTTGACGCCACTTGGAATTTCGCTTCTAGAACTGCCGCTTATGGTGAAACACAAACACATGCTGCTGCTTAGTTTTCTCTCTGTCAATAACTCTAAACAAAATGCTCCCCTGCACCTTGCAATCGAGAAAGATTGCAGCCTGTCCGCTGCTTTGATTCACGGGGCTGCTGTTAGCTGCCAAGACGAAGCCATATGGTAGAACATGGCTTTGCTCCTACCCTGAAACTCGTACCTTAGCCACTGTTTTAGTGCAAGAATCTTGTCTGATTTGAGCCTCGTCTCCGTTGCCTGTCTGGAAAAGCAGGGTATTCTGTAAACAGCGGTGGGAGTGTCGGCCTCCGATGATGCTGATGGCCACGGGAGAATCGCTTTGCTGTGATTGCGATGTGCTTAAAGAAAACAAATGGATTCCTAACTGCCACTTAGCATTGGTATGTAGCATTTTTCTTGGTGCAACAGTAAACAACTGGCCTGCATTTTTCCGAAACGAAGCATGTGTTTTAGCAACAGATTTAGACAATTTAGGACTCAAAAAATAATAAGGAGGAAAAATGTGTGAGGCCTTGATAATGGAAACTGGAGACAAAGCGTGGCACTTTCGCTGGAATGAAAAATATGTGTAATTTCACAGCATTGTGCGCGAGCCTGAAATCCGACCTGCTGCTATACTCACATAATACGGTAATTTGCTGTAATTATACGGAGTAATTCGCAAACTGCAATTCGCATACATCTGCTGCTTGGTAAATGAGAATGGGATTAACTAGGCAAAGCAAACCCCCTTTAAGTACCCCGCAGAAAGCAGAGTAATTAGAGATGAAGGAGGTTTTTCCTGGCTCAGCTGGGCCCGCTACCTTTGCCCGCTGTGCTCGCCGAACTATTTCAGTCTCTGCTATTTTAAACCAGCCCATAAAATCCTAAGGAAGGGAAGGCGTGTGTGAATCCAATATGGTCTTTGATTTGTCACATGGCACCGTTGTTCTTTATTCAAAAATTATGCCCTGAGCTATGCAGTTACACACTTTATAAGTTATAAATAATTCCGGGTCTATTTATATTGGGGGTTTGTTCTGGTGCTTCCTGTCCTTTGATGTGGGACCGGTCAGTTCGTACCTTCTGCCAGCGAGAGCGCCGCCCATGTGGCCAAGGGCCTCCTGTGTGTCCAGCCGCCCCCACCCCGCTCTGCCAGGCTGCTTGTGAGCAGTTGTAAAGTGAATGATTTTTCCCCCTTAAGAGCAGTCAAAGCGTAACAGGGCTATGAAGAAGTGCCCTGTTTCACTGGCACTGTTCTCCAAAGCAGTGGTGCACATAGGGGTGATGCATACCCTGGCACTGACCCTGACTCTGGGGGCCCAGTACTTTACAGGGGTCCATGAATATGCAGGTGAGGTTGTGCACTGGTTTTATCCTAATATTACCACACAATAGTGATTGATGTGTGACGCTGCGGAAAAGGAAGGATGACACGAGGATACTGCAGCCTGGCAGAGTGAATCTTGGCTGGAGAACCTGTTCCATGGAGGGCTGGTGGGTTTTTGGGATGACCTATCAAATCAGCCAATAATAAAACAGTGGTTCTCAACTCCAGTCCTGGGGACCCACTGTTATTGGCTGATTGAGAGGCCATTCCAAAAACCTGCACCAGCTCTCCAAGGATCAGGTTCCCTACTCCTGATGTAGATGAATGCTGCTACCTGTAAGTTTTTACCTTTATGCACAGTTACAGGTGATATTACCCCTCTTAATCAATGGGTTACTTACCTGGCTAATGTACTGTAATTAAAATAAACCCTTCAAAATCCAAGTGAGTCCTTAATTATATGCATTTCATAAGACCCAGTGCAGTACTAATGCACATCACCATAGTTTGCCTCTCTGTTTTTCTTTCTCTTTTTTGCCCCAGTACTCCAGTTTCCCCGCTTACATCTCTCTGGGTGTTGACTGGATTTGTTTTAGACTTTAAATTCCCTGGGAGTAGATGTTCTGGTGGTGGCGCCCCCTGCATGTCTCGTCTGGTGTCGTATGTCCAAGTCACCAACTGCATTCCTGCAGTTAGGAAGTCTGGGCGTGTCTTGTGAGCATTCCTGTCTGTCTCAATCCATCAAAGGCCACAGAGTGAGTGAGGTTTAGGAAACGTCAAGCGTTGCATGAATAGTTTCGATTGGATTTTCAGGCCGGGTTACTTTCCTTGATGGGAGGGACGGGTTACTGGGTAGTTATACAGCTGGCTCTGCAGGGACTGTCCGAGATGTTGCCCTGTGGGCTCTGGCCTTTATCCAGGTGTCTATCTGTGTCCGTGCGTGTCAGAAATCAGGACAAAACTGAAGGCAGTAGAGGCTTGCTGTTTTATACCAGCCCAGTGCAAAAAGAAATACTGATTCAGTGAAGTAATTAATGCTGTTATTGGACCCATTGCGCTTTATTAGAGTGAAGTGTGGGTAAATTTGGCAGCCTACAGTGCCGCAGGATGAGACGCCAATCATGAATCCGGCCTCAACTCATATCTTCTACCAAAAATAAGTTATAAGATTGCAGAAGCACCTAAAATGTGTGTAAGTGGAAAGTGCCATAAAGACAGCCCTGAAAGAAGTCCTCGTAGACAGCGAGTAATGTCCATTAAAATTAAGATATGTTCAAGGACTGAATCGCCAAAGAAACAGAAAACCATACAATCCACAAAGACCCAACACAAATGGAAAGTGCATCTAGACCTGGATAGACAGGCCACTTAAAGCTAGTTACTGAACGCAAGCTGAGAGAGTCACTGAATGCTCAGTAATGTGATCTCCATGGCGGAGACGGGCAGGCAGAGAGACCTCATTTGCCAGAAAGGAATGACTGTGCCCCCACCTTTACTTTTAACATAGTGTCAGAAATACAAAAATGCAAGAGTGGTATATTTACTAGAACTTCCAGGCATCCTTCTGGAGTTTTCTGTGGCTGTGGAGCTGCTTTGTCCCCATTTATTTTAGGAAAATATGTGTGAACGTGCTTACAGCCTCCTGCCATAACCTCAGAGACATCTAATGAGCGGTGTGCATTTTGTGACAGGTTTTGCTATCTACAAGGCAAATGCCTTGGAAAAACCTTTATTTTCATTAACTTCATCTGCTTGCAAATGTGCACAAAATACATCTGTACATTGGCTGTATGTAATATCCAGATTCAGATCCAATTTCCTTTTTCCGGTTAAATTATGTTCAGAGTTTATCATTCTGTGTGTTAGTTCAGTTGTAGTTAAAACAAAGTAATGGCTGGATTAAGATAAAATCAGTGAATGATGGTGACATATAAACTTTCCTTTTAATGTTTATTTTAATCATACGTGATGTGTTCTTAAAGGGGAATAATGACACAGTGTATCGTTTACTTGTATAAAAGACCCATTGAGAATGTGTGAGAAGAGAGATGGATGTAGACAAATAAATGATCAGAATCAGGTTGAAAGTCCAGCCTTGGTGCAATCATGTCATTCATCTTACTCTCTTTTGTAGATGTCAGCCCGATTCATGCAGCAACCATGCTCTCTTGGTGTGGATTTTGTTTAGATGGAAAAAGAGTTTTTAACCTGTTTATTGCCCTAAGAAAAACACACCACTTTCGTGAACAAGATCATCTTTTCATGTGGAAAGTGAATCCAGTGAAGCATTTAATTCAACAAGTGCGCGGATCTGATCCACCAGAAGCGAGCTTTGGCTGCTTCAATTTGTACCAAACGCTTTTGATGTAATCAAAGCCATAGGAGCCTGTAGCAACATACTGGTTAAATTAGACCAACACCAAAGTGTTTGGCTGTCTGACAGTTTTGGGAATGTCTTACCAGAAGAGGAATTCTTTCACACATATGGTTCCAATAGCCGTGGATGCCAGCCTCGCAATTTTAACGCACCAACAGGGAGTCTCAGCGCTCAATTTTGGACTCCACAAGAAGTCCTCGTGCTGTCACCCACAACACGGCTCTGCGATTTTCCCGTCAGTCTCTTTAATGGGGCCGACTGGGGGAATTGTATGGCTTTGGTAATGCTGTAAACACAGGCTCCCACCATGAAAGCAACTTCTTTCTCTTCCTCTGTCAAATGAGTGAGAGTCGCCCGCACTGCGGTTTGCGCTGAATAGCTAACCGCGATTTCTTAGCTCGTTCCGCATATGGTGGATTTATCGAATTTGTCATTTCACTTCCTGCATTGCCCATTCCCGGGAAGAGACACAATGGAGGACACTGGCATTTGATTCCACGTCTTTCCGTCCCTGTTGCACATCTGGGAGTCATGTGGGGTTTGCGCGGCATATGCAGAGAGCAGGGAGGAGGAGCCGTGAAGCTGCTAGGAGGGCTACTTGCTGGGAGGCAGGCATCCATGCTGCTCGAGATGCGAGATCTTTCACACGGCTGAATCCTGAGTGTACTTAAAGCATACTTAAAGGAAACAAGATGCACTGCTTTTTCTGGCTTATGTGGGAGAGTGCTGCCCTGAAATGATAATTCACAGGGAACAGACTGACTGATGCTGAAAGGGAATGAGTGTGTGAATGGTCTGTAGGGCTCCACAGCCAGAAAACCATGCCTGCTCCTCAAACCACTCCTCAGATTCCATCAGCTGGTCCCTGAGGGCGTGCCTTGTCAATTATTAGTGTTGGACCCTCCTTTGGGGTTGAATGCATGCCTAGTCAACTGGCAGTTCTGGAACCTTCTTTTGGGCTGAGGGCATGCCTAATCAATTGGCAGTTTTGAATCCTTCTTTGGTGTTGAGGGCATGCCTAGTCAATTGGCAGATCTGGACCCATCTTTGGTATTGAAGGGATGCCTAGTCAATTGGCAGTTCTAGACCCATCTTTTGAGTTGCTATTGTTTGAATATAAGCATAAGGGATCATGTCGCCTTTCTGTTTCATGTAACATTTTGTGATACACTTCAGGCTATGGGGTTTTGACTCTCATCCCTGCTGAGGAGCCTTCACTTTCACTTGACTGGACTGGACTTCCATGGACTGGAGCTTGCAATCTGTCCGCATGCAGGGGAATTATTACACTTGCCATTTCTGGAATGAGGTGGTCCTGGTGTGAGGTGGTGCAGTGGGGGCGGGTGGGTGACTGCTCTACCAATGGTGAATAAGTTATTGCACAAAATGTGACCCAACTCTTTATCACAGCCATATGACTAAAAGAATTCTTTTTAAAAAATCCCAAGGAGGTACTCATTCTGTCAACATCAAACGGCTCCTGACGTGTGTTCATACAATGGTGAAATTTATGGAAATGCAGATTTGTCAGTGCACAACAAAGCGCCCTTTGATGAATACCTTTGATTTGAGATACATGATAATATATTTAAAGTCAAACATTTACAGTGTGTGTGCCGAAACAACACAGAGCAGCAGCAAGTGCAAGTGAAGTGGGTTTGAAGTCTTATTTATATGTTTTATCTCAGTAATGTTTAAAGCCCAAAAGGTTAATCTGACACCAATGGTTAGTGACTATAGTGAACGTTTTTATGTGAACTGTAATTTAGCTGTGTGACAGTCTGCGGTAATTAACCCAGCACAAGCTAAAGCCTGTCATTAGCTGCAGAAAACACAGGTCCCGGGAGGCTTGGGGGAATGGGGTGTTATGACTTATCGGATGATTCATAGCACTTTACGAAAGAGGCAGAAATTTTCTGGATCTAAGCGACCAAAAGGGGAAAACAACCCACAGCGTGAACAAAAAATTGACTGCATTAGCAGATTCACCTTTTATAGAGATGTCTAGAAGCTGTAGCTATGTTTATTGGGGGGGGGGGGATGATTAGCCACTGGCCTGATGGCTCTGCAGTTGAACTGAGTCCAGTGCCGTGGAATCAGGTAGCCCAGCTCTTGGGCTCCACTGCAGTTTTAGCACTGCTATCCTTCAGCCTTGATCTTCACTGGGTTTGCCCTGACTTTTTCTGGGCGCTCCTGCTTCCTGCGACATCCCGAAGGAATGCCGTCTCAGAAGCCCTGTAATCCCGTTTGGGGACACATTGCACCCCCTGCAGTGACCCGGTGTTCCAGCCCATTTTTGGTAGCTACTGTTCCTGTCTTGTGGCCTCTGGCCCAAAGAGCTCCTTCCAGGTTTTTCTGGGTCTGGCTGTGCTGGGAATTAATGCTGACAGGCAAGCTTAAACTCAGCCGTGCTGTAATATTCATGCTGTCTTCCTGTCGAGTATGAGAAGACATTTTCCAAAAAGTGACTTTAAAATTTAATGCTTCAATTGAATTGCTTAATTGAATAATTTAAGTTTCATAAATAGAGAATGATGGTAATAATTTGCATAAATGCAGTGCATCAAAAAAAAAATCAAGATGAAAAATATCTAAGTGCCTTTATGAACGATTCCTATGCAGTAAACTCACTGACATACTATAAACCTGCTTTCTCCATGTGTTTCAGTTATAAAGGACAAGAAATCTGTAATATTGTTGCCAAATCCATCCCTCAGAATAAAAATTTGCAGAAACTGAGAATTTGTGATAAATACCAATTTAATCAGTACATTTTACATATGCTGTCTTTTTCACAAAACAAGGTACTGCAAAAAACACGTCGATATACTGTGTATATGTGGGTAACGTCCGTTCGCTGTGTGGTTTCTGGTGTCATTCTGTAATGTGCTGTGAAGGTAAACTTTGCTTTCAGTAATCATTAATTTCGGAATAGTTATTGATAGAAACATTTAGTTACAAATTATGAACTTTTCTTGTACCTAATTTGCGATGTACCCTCCCCCCCGCAAGAAGGAAGCTGGAATTTGTTGCTCTGCCACTGTATAAAGTGGTGTGTCCAAGTGTTATTTATCTGCGTGGTGTACATTTCAGCCGGGTGTTATAACTGTGGCAGGCGTGTGATTTACCAAATGATCCATAAACAGTATGTAGAGCCCATTCTGTCAGCATTTTCAAACCCCTGGCCGTCTTGCTTTACCCCCGCCCTCAATCAGGGGGTACTTAGCCCCCAGGCATGTCCCGCGACCCCCCCCCCCCGACGGCTGACACTCCTCAACAGGCATGTAGGGGGATGATTTATGTTCCCGCCCCCACGTTACATTGTGGAGGTGTTGCAGCTGCAGTGGAGTTCGTGCAGCTGGCCCGCATCCCCCCGTCCCGTACGGCTTGGGCCGACACCTGATCGCCACCAGGCAGGACACTTGGGAACTTACAAAAATGAAAAAACTTCCAAAGGCAGAAAATCGACACAAGCTTCATTTATTACTGAGTCCTTTATATAAATCCATCCTTCTTCGCGTTTATCTTGTGTGTAGTTGATTTATTGGAGTTTTTTAATGGTTTTTGTGGTAAAGTTAGTATTATTTAGCCCTGTCTGCTTGAGGAAGTGTCTTGTACAGATGGATATGAAATGGTCTCTGCATTGTTTTCATACAGTTTTAAATCACTTTTTTTATCCTGATTGAGTTTTACTTCACATGTATTACAGAGTAACTCCAGGAAAGTTGTCCAAAACTCTAAACAGGTCCATCTGGTTTTATAGTAATGAGGAAGGCCTTGTTTAGAGGACGCTGTCTCTGGAAGAATGCCCCCATCGAGTGTCCCACTGGGGGGCGGGGTGCCTGTGGGTTTTGGTGAAGAACGTGATCTGAGGAAACTGATATGATCCGAAACATTACCGGGCAGGAGCTGAGTGTGCCCTGAACGCCACCCCAAGGATGCACTGTGCTTAAGTGCTGTGATTTATTATCAGCTCGTGTTAAAGAGCGTGTTTTGTGCCGTGTGCTACAGCTCTGCAAAGCGATCCTCCCCCACCGTGGAGCAGTCACATGACACTTGGGCCAGCCAATGGTGAGGGGGTGATGCTGTCTTTGAAAATGCAAAGCCATGTGGCCCCTGTGCTGCTGTCTCATCGCATCACGTACTTCTGTTGATTCACAGATAAGTGTTGGGATGAAAGTCTCGTCCAGAATGACTTACGAGATGCAAAAAGTGGGAAAAACAATGAAAGAATGCAAACCTTAATGCGAGTAGTCAGTGTTCACAGGAAGCTTCCCTGAGCTCCAGATTTGTGCTCTTTTTACTTCAGGTCCCATAATCACTGTTTTGTCAGAAATCATAATATTTCCACGATTCCCTATGAGTCTGCATTGTTTTACAGGTGGTATGCCCAAATTTCTTTTACACAGCTTAAATTCAACCTTGCTCCACATTTCTGTTCCTGAATTAATTTTAAAATCCAGTAAATTTATTAAGCGCGTTTCCTTCACACCTCCCCGTACATTTGAAATGCATATTAAACAATGAAACCTTCACAATACAGCCTGAAAACACAACATCACCTTTTTAAAAATGCATTTCACCCCTTTGTCTTTTTTTTCTTCGTTTCCCCGAACACTCAGTTTCCTACAGATCATCCTGGCCTACATCCTAATGCAGGTAGAGCGCACGGTAAATAATTCAGACGAAATTAATTTTACAGCACCTTGTTTCCACAGAGCCCGCCAGCATCTGTTGTCAAGCTCTGCGTTTACACCGCTGGCCACTGCTCTCCTGCTACGTGTGAGATGTTTTATTTAATTCCCTGATGTGTCACTCGGTTGAAGGAGACACGTCGGTTGCGGTGAACCTCCTCCCAACCCCTGAACCCTTGCAATCGAAGATCGGCCCCAGTTACTGGAAACTGACTCCTGTCCAGCTCCTACAAAATGTGACGGGACCCTGAAGCAGCGGAGGTGTTAAACAGATAGAGTCCATTTGGAAATCACTGCCCATAATGAAATGGAGTATGCACTATTTATAGAGAAGTGGCAGCTTAGGCTGCACTGCAGGCCCTCTTCCCAGTGCCCGGCAGTAAAATTTAATGTTTATACTTCTGGCAACACTTCAGTTTAAGGTCATAAACTATTAATACATTATTAACAATCATCTGATAATATATTAAAAGATAGAAAGATTCATTCACAAACAAATTTAGAAATGTATTACAACCAAATATTGCTCTTGTTTTACAAGGTAATTATGAAAACACCTGTTAATCACTTGCAAGTATAAAACAATGTTTTAGGAAGCAAATTCAGAAATTAGATTTACAAGCTCCTTAGTAAACGGTCTTTGTAATGCATTATAAATGTGATTATACGTTAATCTTTTTATCTATGATTATATTATAGTATAGTAACACTTTATTAATAACTAAGGTTTCAGCGACTTCCCAGAAATAATCCCAAATCTGCTGGCACTTGTCAGCATTGAAATTTTTATTGGTATTTTTCCAATAAGTGAACATTTAGGACAGAGCAAAATATAGGAATAACACCCACACACTTTCTAGCCAGTGACGGAGCCTGTGTAATGTGCGTTAGATGCTATCAGTCCCCACAAGGGCAAATTCAATTTTATAAATATCTGTGACTGCAATCAAAAAACTAAAAATGTCAAAAATTTTCTGTTTTGTTTGGTTACTTATGGTTAAGGTCAGGACTGGGTAGGGGTTAAGGTCGTCATATTGGGCTTAGGGTTTTGCCCATAGAAATGAATATATGATCCTCAGAAAGATATGAGTGTACAGGTCTGTGTGTGTGTGTGTGCATGCGCATGTGCGTGTGTGTGCGTGTGTGTCAGAGTGTGTGTGTGTGTGTGTGTGTGTGTGTGCACACCATGTGATAGATTGCCATCCTGTCCAGGGTGTCCCCCTGCCTTATGCCCTGGGCTGCCTGGGATAGGCTCCAGGCCACCATGTTTGAAAGATAGATGGATAGATGAAGATTAATATTATACAAAAGAAAAAAAGCAAACTAACACTTGTCATTCTGCTGCACCTTGGAAATGATAATCTTGTTACAGCTAATGTTACATCTCCATGTACTTCTTTTATACAGCGACAAGCACACTCTGTTTATTAGGTACACCTGCTTGCCAACGCAAACAGCCTGTTCTTCCAAAGAGGGAATCATGTGACTGAAACTGAATATATACAGCATACAGACAGGGTCAAGAGGTTCAGTTACTGGGCAGCTTAAGCATTAGGACGTCTAAGACATTTGATCTAAGTGATTCTGAATGTGTTGTGATTGTTGGTGCCAGACGAGGTGGTTCCAACATCTCCTGGGATTTTCATGTACTACAGTGTGATAAACAAAAAATCATCTAGTCTGGGTTACTTCAGCGGCTGGAAACTACTTTGTTAATGAGAGAGGTCACAGGAGAATGGCCAGACTCGTTAAAGCTAACAGGAAGGCTACAAGTTTAAAATAACAGCTCAGTACAACAGCGGTGTGCAGAAAGGCTTCTCAGACAACACAACTCTTGAAGGCAAAAGTGGAACCTACCAAGTACTAGGTATGTCTCACAAAATGGCCAGTGAGTATACATTTTATTGACATCTAATCATGATTCTTTATCATTTGATGGAATTTTGCATCTTATGATAACATGCAATAGCAATTTTAATGTGGTGAAATGGTAATTTTTTTTTTCCTTTCTGCAAACAGCAACAGCTGCGTGTGTCTTGGACAAGAGCCACGGGAGGGCAAGGCTCTGCTCGCCACCGGTGCCACCTTGATGACACCTGCGGTAAAACAGGCGAATGCGGGCGGGCATAGGCCTAGGGCCCTCCGCAGAGCTTCAGCAGGTGGACGCTGGTAATAGGGCTTGTCCAGGCTAGGGAGGCTGCCAGGAACAGATGTGTTCAGTCAAATGACTAATTGAAACCTTAAACAAATCCAGCAGCTTGACCATTTCGCTTGCATAATAAGGCATACACTGATAAAGGATGTGGGGGGGGGGGGAACACACCCCTCTCATCAGCAGTGCCACGAACAATCACGAGAAAAGATGAAAATGACGCTTGGTTTATCCAGCAAATGAAAGCATGTAACTAGATGGTGTCCCTAGAGTCCATTTCCAATTTTAATAATACATCAAGGAGCTGTACCCTGAGCAAACACCGTCTACGTCAAAGCCAAACAAAGCAAACTACTTACCGGCTGCACGTTGAGAGACAACTCCCAGTGCTGAGAATTTCGCACATTTCTGAAGGTACATTACATGATAGCTATTAGTTAAATTAAAAGCCATTATGTGAGTATCGGGTTGAACCTCTCACGTTAAAGATTACAAACTAGAACTTTCCATGCTTTTTTATCTTCTTCCCTCTTTCGTTCTTTACGGTAAAGAGCTGCAACTTGAGCCTGAGTCAAATTATGTGCATGAATAATAAAATACTTTCTAATTAAAAACTGTAGTTAAATATGCAAAAAATCCAGCGATAATGAGATTGTGCAATACCTTAGAGTAAAGCCCATTATAAATGACTCAGAAGTGCAAGTGTGCCTGACCCAGACAGTGTGTACGGAAAGAACACACACCAGGCTGGCAGGGTGGTGGGGGGTGAGGGGTGGCGAGGTGACGGGTGTCGCTTAGCCTTTAGACATCCAGCCACATCCCACAAGCTAGGATGGAGTCAGTTCAGGAAAATGCCAGACATGAATGTGGTTAAATGCCCCCCCCCCCCCTCGTTTGCTTAACTTTTGATTTCAAGTATGGATTTTATTCTTTCGTGCTCCCTCTGCACACCTCCCCCCAATTCAGCTGCCTGTCTCCTAACATCTGGCACAGTTCTTGCATTCAAAAATGTATAAATAAGAAATGGAAGTCTTCAAAGAGATATTTACCATGCTCTCGCAAAGAACGTTAGCCAATAAAGAGCAGAGGCCTGTCAATTACACCGTGACTAGTCTGGATCCATAAAGAACACAGTTTCAAGTATATTACTTTCTGAAGTCTTTTTGAAGACAATTACACTTTCAGAAGGACAGCCATGTTTGATGTATTATGGAAATCGACGCTTATAAATTCTCTGTGTCCCTGTTCTTTTGCCCCACGGCATTATGGGTGAATAGCAAATGAAGGAGGAGCTTCACTCCGGATAGTTAGGCGCTGAGTCAGCACGTCGTTGTCTATACCTAAGAATATGAAGATTATGGAGGCAAAGTATGGCATCACATTTACATAAGGCACTGAAATAAGCACGCTTCTGTAGTATATTCATTTATCTGGCAAGTGGCAGGTCGGCTTGGTATTTAATATTCCGGGGAGACTGAAGGGAAAACTTAATTCTGATAAAAAATGCTTGGCGTTGCATGTTGTCAAACAAGATGGTGTCAGGCTGCTGGAGCGAGCTGAGACTCCATGTTTATGCTACTGCAGGTCAATAGGCTCGTGACTGCTTTATTAAAATGAACAGGACCCCAGCTGTGACAAGCCTATCAGCTATGCAAGGCAATAAAACAAATCAGCTGTCACTTAGCAATCCCCGCATCCACCCCCCCCCCTCCACATCAGAAATGTGCTCGCAGCCTCATCCCGAAGTTGTTTTCAAGAATTGAAATGAAAATCAGCATGTTACCCCTCCCACCCCAAAAAAAACGATATTGTGCGATTTTTGAAATATTAAGACAATAGATTACTCAATTGCTGATTTACTTTTCCGCAATTAGCATACTGGCATTCTTTCCAGAAATTTTGCAGAAATAAACTTCTTTTTTTTTTTAACTGTATGTTAGATGTTAGCTCTCCTGTAGAGCAGAATTCCTCACCAAGGCTTTAAATATCTCATTTGAATAAAAAAACCGCAAAGTTTAACCATAGTCACCATCTTCTTGCCATCAGAAAGTCAGCTAACCGTAAGCGGTTTCATTGAGGTAGGCCTCAATAAAACTAATGGCTGCTTGAGCTTAAAATACAACTGGAGCAGTGACTTTATTGTTAAAATAAAAATGAAATAATGGACTGTAACATGGAAGGGCGATAGTGAAGAGAGCTTTAACCAAGTGTAGCTTACAGTTTGATGTCTGAAATATGAGCAGGCGTGGAGAACAGGAGATTTTAGTGCATCGGACGGATGTGCTGATGTGCAGAAAGCCATTTTAAACCTGCTGCTGTTGATGTTTTCGATCAAGAAATTGAGGGCCAATGAATTAGGCCTTGGCTTTTAGGCAAATAAAACTGGCTCTTGTAAAACCAATATTAATTTATTTTTCCCAGTTAAATGAAAGGTTTTTGTTTTGGAGGGAAATTGCCTGGAGCTGTAATGAGTCTGCCCATACACGCTTTCTGCTGCGGTGATTTAGCAGGGGGGTAAATCACAATGCCCCGATGACTGTGCATAATTTCCGCCGCTAGGCTGATGGCCGTTTTTGTGTGTTTCTAAGACCAGCACTTTGCTGCATCGGAACATAAATAAAATAAAACACTGTATACACTAACGCAACTGATAAACAACTGCTACGGACGGGCATTCCATCTTCCAAACAACTGTATTAATTAAGAATTACAGGAATTTATAAGTCCAGTCTTGTTTATTATTATGTAAGGAAGTTCTGCAATGCTAACGAAGCATGGTTGGGCGAGTTTTGAACGTGTTGCGATATCTTACAGCGATGATGATTTTGTGACGTTAGCTAGGGGCAGCTTATCTTCAGGTAGTGTTGTTCTGCTTGGTTCACGCCTTTCTGCCCTTTGTCACCGAAATGGGGAATCGAATGTAAGGGATCTTGAATCGCCATATGCTTTACCGAGGTGCCAGAATTGCTCCACGTGACGGCATTAACGGCACCTATTTTCTAATTACACAGGACCCCCCTGTTAGCGAGCATGCCTCTTTGTCTGCTCCTCTCCTTAGGAGAGACAGAGCTTCAGGCCTCATTTGATGTGACCAGATTAGCATGACAGAAGAGCAGGATGGACTTTGTTGTTGCTAAAGTGAAGATGGCTTCTTAAAGGTTTAATGGATCCAATTATAAGGGAGTATATTTCCTCATCTGTCACCGCGCCACTTGACCGTATTCATTATAAATTGGTTGCCTCCCAAACAGACAGCGCAGGCCCTGGCTGGCCGGCTGCGCTCCCTCTCATAGCGACAAGGTCAGTGGCCTGATCTTTGCAGCTCTTGAACCATTTCCATATTTCTTAATTAGGCCAAGTAGCATGTAGAGGTAGGGCGTGCAGGCTTTGAGTGGCATGCGTGCCGGCGCAAGGGAGCTGGTACATGGAGCGTGGTGACACCCGGCGACGTGGGAGCCTGGGAACTCATTCGCTCGGTCGTTGCAGGCCTTTTCTCGGGCGACAGCCGCATGTCCTTGGTATGAGAGTGAGGATGGCTCACAGGGGAGGAGCGTAAACATCTCTCATTAAGCGTCACTTCATTATGAGCTTTAGATGCACGATGGAGCATCAGTGTTGCAAGAAATCCGACATGAGCCCCGGTCCGGACGTGTGTGGATGACAGCACATCTGAAGCCATCTTCTGCAGTGCCCATCCCCCCCCCCAGGGGACGCTTCTGAGGGCACTGCCGATGAGTGAATGCAGCCTGGCTTCCTGCACTATGTAGAACTGGGCCTGCCGCACCGATCCAGCATGACCCGCGCCTTCCTGTGGCACTGCCCGCCATTGGCATCTGAGGCAGAGCGGGAAAGGTCATCAGATGGTCTGGCGCTGGCTCACGGCGCGAATTCCAGCAGTTTGCACAGAAGCATAATGCCGACCAATGGCCACCAGGCCCGGCTTGGTCCATCTGTGCCAGAGTTTATCATCTTGAAATGTGAAATGATTCAGTTCCTTAATTCATATGCAGTGCAGAGTGAACAGGACAGCATTTTAGCTGTGACAGCAACCTGTCGACAGTCAATAATCACTTACACCTGATTACTCTTCAGTTCTGGTCCTGCTCCCCCATGTAGGAGAACTGATGTGTGTATAAATTAATTGAATAGAGTATTGTGACATGATTGATACCCTGTTGAAATTCTCTATTTGCCTATCCCATCTTGCTCCCCATGAGACACATATACAGGTGAGAGAAAGCTTGGGGGTCACAGTGCAGGATCAGCCAGTGTATGGCCCCCCTGGAGCTGAGGTTACAGAGTCTTCCTCAAGGCAGCATCCATCTGCAGGTTAAGGGATTTAATCCAATGATCTTCCAATCACGGGCATGGAGTCTTGACCCACTGTGCCACACACTGGACCCCCAAGAAATGGGATCCATTATGTCTTGTGTGTTGCTCTAATACACCAGTTCATTCCCAGTATCACTTCCAGTCATATTTGCCATTGATTTACACAACGTGACTCTTCTGAAAGCATGGAAATTAAAGACAGCAGCTGGAAGCGGAAGAAAAGACCCCAAGTGTGGATCTCCTCATGGTCTGTGTGTTTGAAGCCAGGCCTCTTCGCCACATTGCTATTCACTGCCGACACACTGAGCTGCAAATCCCATTGTTTTTACCCTGCTACAGGCACAAAGAGTGGGTATTGCCCAGGGACTGGTCTTTGTGTGTTTTCACCCCGGTGACCCCTGAGCCGCCCGTCGCCGAAGCCTGCGGCCCTCTCAGCAGAGTGGGACAGGGGGCAACACTTTATACCGGAGCTTTTAATGAAAGAGCCTAACGGGCTGGAAAGGAAGGCTAAAATCAAACTAGGTTTTGAAGTTCAAAATCACAAACGTTTATTTTACCTCGAGCGAGACCTTCTGCTCCTTGTCTGTAGATGCAGCACGTGACACGTTTTCTGTCTCCTGGAAGAACAGCTGTTTCTTAATTTAGTGGCAGAGCACAGAGATGCAGACGAGTCGCTGCCGTGTCACCGAGAACGGCACACGCTTACTCTGTCATTACGTGGCTCGTTAAAGACCTAAACGAGCCTTTTATGCTCTGTTTTCTTACAGCTGTCGGCGGTCTGCAGTGAAATCACATGTCCTATGGTAATCTGCTGACTCTTCAAAGTGTAGGCCCCACAAGTGTCATAACGAACCCGTTAATTGGGCTGTATGGTTGATCTTAGCCCCACAGCCTGGCTGTTGTGACTTCAGAAGGCCGAGAGCCCAGGCGGGCTGTGTATTCAGTGATGGAGGTGTGGGTAAGGGTGTGGACCGGGGGTGGGGGGCATGGAATATTCCCCACCAGACTGCTGCTGACTTCCTAAAGGAAGTGCATTTCTGGACTGTCCTGTTGAACAATTAGAAAGGGTGTTGTGTAAAGAACAGCCGTGGACCCGCCCCCCCCCCTTCCCCACGTGTTATGATTGGCACAGAGCTGGGGAAACTCGTCCCGCTTGTCAGAGGTGCACAACAACATCCTCACATGAGCTTGGGGGCCCAGAATAATCCGGAGGAAGTTTGTGCTCCGCTTGATTCCCCACCTCCTGCTCTCTCTGTGGACTCATAGTGATCAAATGGACCCGATTTTACTGGAATTTTGCTGCCCTTTTAAAATGCCTGTTTTGTTGACATGAAAGAGGTAAAAAATGCCAATTTAAATAACAAATTAGGTAATTATAAAAATGAAGCCCAAAAAAAATAAACCTCTTTGGGTAATAATTGTACAAGCTTTTCTCTGGAGGAGATGTGTGGTTCATATCAGCGAGGTTAGTGGACATTGTTGTGGCAGCACAGGGCGACAGAGATTTTGGTCTCTCCTGCTGCTTAACCAAGTGAACAACCTCCCCCCCCAGCAGCTGAGGCGGGGGGTGGGGGCTGCACTAGAGCCTCCACCAGAGTCACAGGGGGGACCGAGAGTACCTAATGAAAACTGACCATGATTTAATATACCCCCTAATCATCTCCACGCTGTTTATTACACCGGCTATGCATAAAGATGGCCTCACAGATAAGCACAATAAATACATTTTAATAAATACTTATTATGCTCTCTTCATTTACACATTAACTGTGACCGCATATGGGGCTCCTACTGGTTATTAAGAGAGAAACTGGAGCACCATGAATTCTTAATAAAGTGTTGGGACCAATAAAGTAGGACCATGCTTTACTGTATATTTACAGTAATGATGTTAAAGGGAGATTTGTGGCAGGAGGTGGCACAAAATGGCAGTGTGTGTGTGTGTGTGTGTGTGTGGATTAGGTTTATATTACATTGTTTTTAGGTCCCCACAAAGATCTGTGATTGCAATCAAAACAGTCAAAATGCCAAAGGTCTCGTATTTTGTTTGGTTACTTATGGTTAAGGTTAGGGCTGGGTAGGGGTTAAGGTTGGAGATACTGGGACTGCAGTGCTCGGGTTGGAGCACTCACCACCTGGACCGGTTCCTGATCCTGGCTCACC
>JAODJW010000019.1:1405998-1433028 GCA_026777045.1 Hyperopisus bebe
TGGTTAAGGTTAGGGCTGGGTAGGGGTTAAGGTTGTCATGTTGGGATTAGAGTTTTCCCCATAGGAATGAATGAAGAGTCCCACAAAGATATAATTACAAACCTGTGTGTGTGTGTATGTGTGTGTGTGTGAGTATTTATACATACACACGTGTTTGTATTCATATCATTGTGGGGACTGTCCATTCATATCTATGGGAAAAACCCTAATCCCAACACGACAACCTTAACCCCTACCCAGCACTAACCTTAACCATAAGTAACCAAACAAAATACGACACCTTTAGCATTTTTAATTTTTTGATTACAGTCACAGTGTTTTATAAAATTGAGTTTCCCTTTATGGAGACCTAAAAAATGGTCCCCACAATGCCAAAGTAACAGGTTTTTAGGTCCCCAATATATGTTTTGCATCTATGCAGGGCCCAACACATGTGTATTACACAGACACACGTATGATCACCTGTGCAGTAACTGTACCTGAGCAGTACATAAATGTGCGTGTCTGGCAGTGGACACTCACACGCCTGCGGAGAGCAGTAGGTGGCATCGGTCCGCCCCGCTAATGACACTAATGGTCCTCTACTGGTGTGCGCGATCTTAGGTCGAGGGGGGGCACTTGAATGGAAGAGAGAGGTCAAGGACGAATAAGCCACACGTTTGAAATAAGCCGTATGCGACCTCCGCAGAGTGGAGCGGATCATTAAAAATAATCTGCGCCGGCTTTCTGTTGCGGGGGGGGTGGGGGGCTCCTTTTGATTCGGCGTCTCTCTCCTTCGGTGATTATCAGTGTGGCCTTGTTCCAGCCATATGGATGGGCACCATAGTAAGCGCTGCACCAATACCTGGGTGGTTAATTAAGAGCTGTTGCCAGGCCACGAGAAGCAGGCCCGAAATCCCCCGTGTCCGTCGACAATGAGCAGCTTTTTTAGCAGGAAGAAGTCACCAGGGAGCAACAGAAGCGCGGGGTAATTATTTGAGATAACATAGAGAGGAAGAGGGGGGAAATGTGCATTTGAAAAGAGGACAGGCATCGAGAGGGGGAGAGAGAGAATGGGAAAATCTATAGTAAAAAGGTCAGCGTCTTGTTTTTCTGTGGAGTGTCAACAATCCACTATGCCTATTTTTTTTAAATGAATGACAACAGATTTGGCTTTTATAAATATCTAATTCAGTATTCAGATGTGGTGATTGTTAGCTCTTGCCTGCCAATCTGCCCGGAATGGACGCTTTCCTATAGTCTCTATCTGATCACCATCCCTGTTTTGTTGAAGCAAAGCCGTTATAAGTTCTCCATTCAGGAAGTGATAATAACCGGAAGGGCTGCAGTATGGGGTCCGTCTTGAACAGCAAACTGGCGTCCATGACGCCCTTAATTAACTGGGTGCTCCTCTTGGATGCTTTATGTCTAGTGGACTGTTCAGCATGCTTAATGGCCCAAAGCTCTGTCAAAGGACACAGGGAACACGTGGGCTAAAGGCCATTTTATGTCATATTAATTTGAAGGATGGGACCTCGCATGCGCTGGGGCCACGCTTATGATGTGCAGTAACTGGTTGCCCTTAATGACACAGAATATGAATTTACTGAATTTCGAATGTTTTTAAAAAGACTGAATGAAAAAGACTTTACTTTAACAGTAACAATTACAGTCCTGTTTTCTATTTTGGACCATGCAGTTTAAATCAATAATTACCTGCATTGAACAAATTATTGTACAGACGTTATAGCTTGTATGTCACAATTAACTGTAATTAACACTAATTAAGATATTGATAGGAGAAGTAGTAATGATGCTCAAAATCAGTTTTTCTATGCTTTTGAACAATCAGTGCTATAGTTGTTTTAATTAAGCCAGACCTCGAAAATCTGTTATTTTTCCATTAGATTATGAATTATGTGAATACAAGGGTCATTGTTATTAACAGCATTTGATAATAGAGAATGGGATCGACGCTTAATGTTCATCTGTGTAATCATATCAATATTCTTTGTTTAAGTAAATATGATGGCTGGCCTTTCTTGGTTTACAGTAAGCTTTATAGAAACGGGCACTTTTATTCTGAACGTTTATTCATAATAACTGTGCTGTGTAGCGGACACCTGCTAATCGACCATCTCGGCTGTTACATCTGCTGGATACTGTTTTGAGACCGTGATTCGAAAGTGCCTTTTGGCGTCAGACTCGTCACATTCAGGGTTTAGCGACTGACAGAGCTGAGCCGTACAGCAGGAACTTCCAGGCCGCGGATGTGCCTTTGGAATGGTTACATTGTAATCGCATCCACTGGTCTTGCGTTGCAATGCGGCCTTGGAACCCCAAGTGACAGGTTCAAATATTCATGAGGGTAAGAAACAGGCAGCCAGGGAGATGGGGGGGGGGCAGGGGGGCACATGGTGTCTCCCATTACAATACTAGTGGCTTGACAGTTCCATGTTGCCAAGCGCCGTCAATGAGAGCCGTCAGTTTGCCATGCCCAGGACCGGCCCGGTCCTTCACCTCTGGCTCACCGCGTGCCAGAACGCAGTTCCTCTGCCCGTTTGTCGACAATGTGACCCGCCGGTCGCCGTGGCCCCTGACTCGTCTCCTGTTGCCCCCGGCGGCTGCTGGCGGGTCGAGCTGTCAGAGGAGATGAGTCCTTGGCGGCGTAAAGGTGGCCAGATGCGGGATAATGAGACAGACGCGTACAGATGCTAATGCTACTGCCGGCCGGAGAGGAGCTGTCTTTGTTAGGCAGGGCCAGCTGTGGGCTGTCAGGCTCCCCCTGATTCCGGCTCAGGATCAGCCTCATTGGCTGCGTGTCAGTCAGTCTGCTCCCTCACCAGGGCTCCGGGTCCCCTGTGATTGGATGCCCGCCCCCACGCATGTCCTCACCCAGTGGGCTGATTAACCGTCCGCGAGCCCTGGAGCCTTCTTCTGCATTTTGTTTTCTGATCAAAATGCAATACAAGCCTTTGTCAACATCTATGTCAGCAGCAATAAGGACTAAGCATTGTTAGCTTGTGCATAATTAGGGTCTTTTCACTGTGAATCTGCCACCTGTGTTGACCAGCTAGCCAGGGAATTACTTTCTCCCGTACATCATTAACTTTTTTTTCCTTTTTGCATTCTTTCCGCAGTGTTCCTGTGAGCAGAGTTAAAATCGCACTGTTATTCAATTTCAGCACCGAGAATGGTATAATGTCAGATCTTTCCTGAGGAAAGGTGGTTTAACGTTACAGGCATTTCATTATAAAATTGAAATATTTTTAATGAGCTTGCTGGGAGTAACGTGATCTGTGTGTAATCCTAGTCAACATAAAACTGGCACAGGATGTTTTTAATTTTAATGTGATTATAAATAGATTTTTTAAGGATGATATGTATGTATCATGCGGTATTTCTTTTATCCAAAATTAAAGTTATACACTGCCCTAAGTACTCCACAGGCCATTATTTGTATTATATATCCATGTTATACTGTTCCAAACATCTGCGATAACATGGGAAATTTTAACTTGCAGTCCTATTTACTGTATTGTTACTGTAAAACAAAAAGCCCAGTTAGTATAAGGTAATGCTTGAATACTAGAGAGTGGTAGTGTGGGAGAACTCCAAGACCACAAAGTGTTGGTCCAGACTGGGCCTGATGGTATTACAGTGACTGGCCCCATGCCAAAGGCAGTTACAGGATGCCCCCCCCCCGTTCATGCGTATGCATGCTAGTGATGTAGCAGGATTGCATTTGCCCACTCTCCCCAGCAAGCTCCAGCAGGCTCTGCAGAGGTGTGGGTCCATTACAGGCTTGCAGGATGCTGCTTTGCAGGCACACCTGTACCAGGGATTTCATTTCATCTGAACACTTAGAGACCTAATTACCTCAGTCAAGTGTAATTGAACTCATTCAGTCTGTACTGCGGTAATGAAAGTCCGAGCTGTCTGAGTAGGATGTGGAAGCCCTGTTTATTTAATTGATTATTCCTTGGCAGGGATGCTTCAGGGCTACTCATGCTGTTATGGGGTCCCTCTGCTGGGTGACACAGGCTGGTGAATGTTGCTGTGTACACTGTGATGGCTGCATCCTGCATTTCTCCGATTGATAACCACTATTGATAATCAATAACCACAATCAGCTTACTGTTTGCCAGTGTTGGATCAATGTCACTTTGGTAACAGGCTGAAGTCTGGCTGTGCACATGGAGACCAGGGTGCAAGGTGATAGGAGCACAGTGATAGGAGTACTCTGACTGGAGCAGACTGATGGTCCACTCTGATAGGACCATGGTGATAGGTTACTGTCATTAAATGGGACTTTTTTCCTTTGAGAAGCAGCCATTGTTAAAACAGTTTTAGTGTGGTCTGATGACCGAACATGTGAATTTAATTTTACAAATACACTAGTAGCAATGAATAATTACACAATGTTTGTGTTAAATGCACATTTATTTTTATGCACACACAGACAATTCAGTGGGTGATTTCTCTCAGTCTGCGATGACTTTATTTTCTCTGAATAAATTTTACATCAAAGTAGCTGTGCTTATGAAATTTTATGTAAAATGAAAAGAAAGGAAAATTTATGTAATAGGCCTACTAATGCGCTGCATTTTTATAAAGTCCCTTGCTCATTGTAATTCGGATTGCAGTTATTCATTCAGGAAGATGTCATTACAGTGGTACCTCAGTTCTCGAACTCATTAGAAGTCGAATTTTTTAAAAGTCGAACCAACCATTTCGAAATAAAATTACCTAGAGCTCGATCTGAATCTCAGAAGTCAAACCGTGAACGCCGACCTAAGATAACTTGTACGTGCGGGGAAATGAGTCACGCGGCACGTCTCTCAGCGGAAACAAAGGGTAATGCTTCAGTCTCAGCCTCGCATTCGCTGTGATAGCATCGTGCATGTTTACACTAGCTGAATACATGTATTTAGACAGTAAAAATACATTTAGACAATGATAGACAGTAACAGTAATTATTATTATTATATAATAAAATACATTTAAAAATAAAGATTTCTTATTTATTATTTTAATATTAATAACAAACCATTAATACGTTTAAATATAGGACGGAATATTAATTTACGGAACGGAGACAAAGGCGCCGACGTCAGCTAGGGTATCACGGAATACGGGGTTTAATTATAGGTAAGGCAGGCAAATGCAGACGGGACCGGACTGGGGAAACAAACTGAAACGCAGACGAAATACAGGGGACTAATGACAACAACCAGAAACAGCTAGCTGATCACACGGGGATTCCACACGTGGTTAACGAGGGGGCATGGCACACGGAAAGAGCGGACGATCGGGGCAGGACACATTGCTTGGATACATTTATTTTCTTACTTTACAAATTACTGTTTTGATAAATGTGCTTGAATGTGTTTAGTACAGTATATGCTCTTCTGGTTTTATCCGGTTCATTTTGTGTTTAAATACTAAAAAAAACAAACATATTTAGGTGTAATTTCTTGGGGCCGGGAACCAATTAATTGGTTTTCCATTATTTCTTATGGGGAAAATTTGATTACAACTCAAACTTTTTAGGATTCGATCCGGAGTTCTGAACGGATTAAATTCGAGTTCTGAGGTACCACTGTATTTACCTTTTAACATCATCCTTAGTTTTTCACAATTCCTTCATAGGACGCCTCCTATGAAGGAATTGTGAAAAACTAAGGATGACTTCATCTTGATCCCACTGTAACATTCGTTGCCTCCAAAAGCTAGCTGCTAATTCATTTGCACATGTGCACCTCCTACTTTTAGCAGTCTTCTTTTTTGTTTAAACCTCCCCTGGCAGACTCATGACCCATACTTTGGAACGACGTGTTTAATCCTCAGGCTTGTCATCTGCTACTCCTGCGTCTTCCTCCTCCCTGGCTAATTCGTATTGACCCTCCAGAACCCGCCGGGGCTGAGAACAAAAACCGGGCCCCACACCCTGTTCCTTCCCTTTCGTTCTGCATCTCAAACAGGCTCCGTCCCCAATCTGCCTCCCCAAACGGCAGAAAGAACTCACTCACCTACTGTACCTCTCCATAGCTATCTCCTGCAGTTTCGGTGACACAGTGTAGAACAGCGGCCTGTGTCATCTGAGATCCAACATGAATTATACGCTGTGAATTAGCAGCATTTTGCTGTGCTAGCAGGTCATTATTTAGCCAGAGATATGATCTGGGTCTGGCTTATAAGCCCAGGTTTCTGTGTAGAGAGTGAGTATCAGTTCTATAATGATCTAAGTTGAGTAGCTTCACTCGAGTGTGAAATGTGTGTATGGAAGGAAAAGAAACAATTTTCACAATATCAAGAATGAGGCATTGAAGTGGAGGAGAAAAACTGTGGACGTAAAAGTAGATAAGAGAGGTCACAATATATAACACTCAAATGCATTATGCATCGCTGGGATATCGAGTGTGATATTGTCCAGCTCAAAATCATCTGCATCTTAAGAGTATTATTATTTATTGCACCATTTTTTCAGCATGCCTAAGGTTGTGCAAGGGGAAAGCATTTCCTGTAGACACTGCTGAACTTCCTGTCAGTGTCAGTGGCCCACCGTGCTGAGTGGCCACACGGCCCATTGTCCAGTCGGATGTGCTCGTTCTCCAGGAGGCACCAGCATGACGAACACACTGTGCATTACACTCCGCCGCACGTGGACGGGCTTTCCGATGGGGCAGATCCCTGTGGGCAGATAAATAACCAGGGTGACCAGGCCCTCCCCAACATAATTCCCAAAATATCTTGCATTAAATTTAGTCAAGTGGCTGGGCAACCTTCCAGCTAGTTTATGAATAGGCTGACGTTTTATGTGGCATTTTCTTAACTGTAGAGCTCTCTTGATGTCTCCCCAAGGGGAATGGGCCTGGTAGGACCTCATCCCCTCCCCCTTAACAGTCTTGGGGGGGCTGGTCCATGCGGGGAAGCTTCTCTGTCCAGAGACAACCCAGACAAACTATTAATAAACTTCCAGACAGCCATTGATTAAAAAACAGTTTAGCCCTGTTAACATTAAGGAAGGAATTAGTTTACCTTATGAGGATTCTGACATAAATGAACTACTGTAATATGATTACAGAATACAAAAGGCAATTTTAAATGTAGTCAATCCACATTTTCCGTAAGGTGTGACATTTTCGTCAGCAGAGTGGGGCACAGGATAGGTGTAAGGTTTTGACATAATGGCTTGCGGTGTGTTGTGCCCTTAGTGAGTTACAGCCTTGGATGGTAGCAGGTATGTGGTCTGGAATAAGTGGTGTTGTTAGAGGTGTTAAGTTAGTCACTATAAACAGAACACAACTGCACCTTGACACGCTGCTCATCCCAGTAGGTATGGATGAGTAACCGTATAAGCCAACCATCACGCAGAGTCACCTGCGGGCAAGAACACAGCGTACCCATCCAACGGCACAAAGCGTACAGCATTTCACATGCTTTAATACTACTTTCATTTTTTCGAATTAATATCTCATTATTAAAATGTTCTCTCATTCTTAAGATTTTAGATATTTGCGTGGTTTTGAAGCCAGACTCTCAGGGGACAGCAGGAAAGTCAGTCTTGCAAAGGGTAAGTCCAGCAGGTGTGTGTGTGTAGGTGAGTGCTGGAGGGCTAAGTGGGGAGAACTGTCCTGCTTGTGACAGCTGTGCCTAATATCATCTCTGTATTTGTGTATAAGGTGGAAATGTGAGCATGCTGATTTTACTCATAATAACATATGGACAGGCTTCCATAATATGGATGGATGGATGACATATTATTTTGTTGTTTTGTATGAAGGGGGCAGATTTCTCTAATCAATCCCTTTCTGCACTACATTGGATAAATCCATCCCAAGCTGGAATGTGTACTTGTTTTAACATCTCACCGCGATCCTGCCTGACCCACAGAAAAGGGACTATCTGCTGCATTTTCTTCTTTGCTATGTGTATGGCCTCAGGCGAGCCGCTCTCTCCCCGTCCGGGAAAAAGCAGGTGCTGTCTCACCGAAAGCAACACCACTGCTCAAGGCAGGACAGGTGTGACTCCACTCCCGAGTGCCGAGAAGGAAGGACTCGCCTAATAATCACAGGCAGCTCCACGATGGGAGCGTTTTAAAGGCGGGGGAAAGCCAGAAAGGGCTGAAAGCTCGTCTGTGTCCTTACCTGCATTTATATTTAAATGGGGGAAGCCAAAGAGCAGAGGCTAGAGGCCTGGAGTTAGCAAAGAGGCGAAGAGGCAATAAAAGCCAGATGAGATAATCATTTGACCCTGTGGCTTTGACAGGCCTCTACGTCTGCGCCGCCTTGCAAGGCGACCATTAAATCACACATTAGTCTAAAACAAATTACATCAATAAAAAGACATTTCAGGGAGCCCCGTGACCTTAGTGCACCAGCCTGATAACAATACAGACCCGCTTGGAAAAAGTCAGCAATTGTAGTATGTGGTCCTGAGGCTGTTTTAAGCACGGAGTATCAATACAGACTCTTGAGTGTACCAGGGTTGCTAACTTGAGATTTTCAATTCAAGACAAGTCTGCACTCACATACACACACATTTACATGTATGTAGCAGTTTTTTTTACCGTGTAATCAGTCTGTAGGGTTTGCAAACTGCCGCAACGCTTTTCATGTAGCTAACTGTACATTTATAATGGAATAATATAGATTTGCCGTAAGATTTCTCGCATGAGCTTGAGAGTCAGGAAGCGTGAGTGTCACACCAGATGCGTGAGATTTGGCAACCCTGGTGTGCCACTGTCAAGGCTTAGATACAGTAGAATTATCCGATAACATGCAAATTCCTTCTAGGTACGCAGGTGTTACCAAAAGCAGAGGCATGCGCTATTAGCACTCAGACTGGACAGATGCTTGGAGTCATCTCTGAGCTCCTGCCAGTGATCAAAGGAACGATGATCTGGAGTAAATCTAGGGGCAGTGGCTATTTCCTCCCCCCCCATTTTATCTGTTATCCATCACCCCCATCAAGCTCTGCGTGATGATCATGCCTCAAACGTGCTACATTAGTCACTAGTGCTTCACACCGGCCAGGTGTCTTGCCCCCAGAAATCCAGGATCTCTAATCCTGGGCCAAAAGAGCAGCCGTGATTCTTCCTCATTTACAGGAGTGGATTAAACTGCAAACAGAATGGTGGTGGTGGTGGGGGGGGGTCTGGAATTTGCACACACTGACGAGACCGCAGCTTAGAAACTTAGCCGGGACAATTCGCGGCAGCCCACAAACAGCCATGTCTGTGCTTCTCATCCACCTGCGGGCACTCGTCTACTTCCCCCGTGCCTGATGCCGACTCTCGGTGTCGTGACTCAGAGACTATTCATCAGTCACGAGACGCATCGGATGCCCCCCCCCCCGCGGGGCTGTGATTAGTGCTAATGCTAAACGCGGCCCTTACACATGTCCTGTGCTCAGTATATTCCTTATTACCCTGGTGGTGTGTGAAAGCAGGGATTTCAGCTAAGGTCCACTATCTTGACCTTAGCATGACTCCGGTTAAACCTCTTATAGAAGAAGGGTTTCAGTTTCTGTAAGGCAGCGGCGATGACAGTGGCTTTACTGGAAATCAGTGACACTTTAGTCACAGGGATAAACAGTACATGCTATGTCTTAAAGCATCATTTGGGTCATGTGGGTTTGTCCATTTGAAACTTGACCTGCATTATTACTTACTTTTGAGCACTTGTATTTGCTTTAAAGTATGGAACTTAAGCAAAGCAGTTTATTCACACATAATATTACTGCTACAGTAAGAATTTGGTGTATTATTGACTTTTGTGGTCTGTGATCGGAAGGTTGGCAGTTTAAATCCCATAGTTACAGTACATGTCCTTGGGGCCCTTGAGGAAGCCCCCCCCCCCCAAAATGCTCCAGGGGGTGCCTAATAAATAGCCTGCCCCTACACTCAGACCCCAAGCTTCACTTATAACTGTATATCTGTATGTCTCAGCAAAGAGCATGATGCGGTATGCAAGAAGCATTCCAGTGTACTCGTGCAAATGGCAACTAAAGCATCATTTCATTTTCCAAACGCACCCTGACCCTCCACATTTTACATCGGCCAGCCCAGTTATGACTCTATGGTCTGCCGCCCCACCCTCCCCAACCCTGGATTAAAAGTAAATATTACTGCAGTACTGCTTCCTCTCTGTTCAAGTCGCTGAACCTTTCTCCCAGTGAAGCCCAGGGATTTAGGCCCCTGTCTGGTGTGACAGCCCCCCCCCCATGCCTTAGCATATTCATGACAAATATGGACTCATTTCACAGGTGTATTAAAATGCCTCTTACCTCCTTTATTGGAGGCCGTGTCACTAGAACCATTGAATAGCCATGCATGGAAATTGAGAAGTGGGTGTATGATATGTAGAAGAATAAGCATATATCAGGGACAGGGTCAGGAACCTAATTTCACAGTGACATTGGGGGTAATTTGGCTTTGGATATGTTTGTCAATTCTCAGTTCATTTCAGAAAGCGCAGCATCAAAGGATGCTGTCTGGGTGCGAGACGGACAGCTGCTGCTGTATTTATAGGCCACTCGGCCTGTCACGATGAAATAAGTGTCATACTTACACGCTGTGACGAGCTGGTCCAGGAGGTATGGGCAGGCTGGGAAGATAAGGCCAGTAATTAGTACATTCATCTTTTTTATGATATCATTTTTCAGACATATACGATCATAATGTAAATTAGAAGTAAGGAGGGTTCATGGAAAATAGAATTAATTGTGCGCAGGTCAATCGCCCTACAATAACTGTATTACAAGCAAGGTGTAATTTATGGCAGTGCCTGGCCCTCCCAGGCATCGGACAGATTACCCTTCTGCCTCTCCATCCCATCAGATGAAAGTCGGCTTAGGTGATAACACCCCACCATCGAATAAAATTCATTCACGCCACAACAAGGAATGAGAACCAGCTCCGGCAGATCTGTCGGGGGAGGGCCGCTCCGCTGCTTAATGGCATTCTATGGATTATTGATTTCTGATTTAGTTTCTGCTCTGTGGAGGCCCATTTTAACAGCGCCATTAGCTCCATAACGATTAGAGACAAAAAAGTTAATTATGTAATTATAAAGTCAATAACAGACTTGTCTGGTTTACTTTGCTCCACTCAGTTTAGAGCATTATCTCTCACGCGCACATCATAACGAGAATGTGAGGAGGAGAGATTAACGCTTCTAAAGCAGATGCGAAATTTAATTCGACAGACCACGGCTGTCTGGGAAACCATTAAGTAATCTCACCATTCCGCCTCTATTAAATTCATGGCTGCCACTTTACACACAAAAAGTGGGGGTGGGATGGAGGGGGGGGGGGGGGAATTCTGATTTTATAGACTCCAACAGCAGCCCCAGCCCGGGGGCCAGAGGAACTGGGGTCTTTAATATGTCAGAGGAATGAAAAGTTTGAGGGGATTAAACCAAATTGGTGCTTTTTTTAATGGCTGGGGAATGTATTCTTGAGCCTGAAAAAATATGGATGGATGGGTGTATCTGAGACAATGAAAAATAGTGATATTTTCACCTGTTCTGTGTTCATAATATAGTGTGCCGCTCACCGTGTTTAAATCGGACCAGGTGTAAAGCTAATTAAATGTGGAGGAGAAAAAGGAGAGAGGAGGATAGGGGGTGAATAGCATGGCCGTTACACGCACTTAAGGCTAAGGACGGTGCAACTTACCCCTGAGGAAGAGAGGTCAGCACAGTTGTTGCTTTATATAAACAAGCACTTAAGACCTGCAGAGCAGCTCGACTTGATTAATTAGCTCATTCATTAGCAGAGTTAAGCCATTTAGAAGAGGCAGGGTGAGAGGGGGCATCTGCCACTTCAAGGCTCTGCACGCAGTAACCTGATCCTTTAAATGTTTTCCAATACTGGCCAATAAAAGAGCAATTGGAAGCGACAACTGCTTTGATCTGTTTTTGATAGAATTTTGTCTATTTTCTCCAGATGTAGCTATGAACCTTATTCCTAGGTCATGACTGAATTATCCTGAAGATTTGTTAAGAATTTTATCCACGTATTAATTGACTAATTTTTTGTAATTCACCATTCAGTTCTCCAATAATTCAACAGCAGCTTTTAACAGGCGCTTTCACACCAAAGTTAAAGGACCTACTTACCGGTACCTCAGAGTTCCTGAGCTGTGTTGACCAGGAACTTTTGTACCTTCTGCCCATGTTTGTGTGTTGCTTTCACACCACATAAAAGGAACTGTTACCCTTGTGCTAAATAATCATGGGAGAAATAAATGCTTGTAGGTACTTTATTTAATTTTACACATTTCATTTTGCACAAAACTACATGTCCACCCCAAAACAATTGATGAAGAAGTTGTTTTGTAAATTACACAGGTCTACAGGTCTAAAAAAAAATCAGGTGCCAAGGTTTTTTGAATGGATTTAGGGTATTTTGAGGGTACTGAATTCAAAAATCCCATTACTTTTACATTACAGAAACTGGGAGTTAATATGAGCATATTGTATTAATCAAATCATACATAACTTTTTCCTGTCACTATTAGATATTTTTAATTTCTTTTTTTGTATGATGTTAGGCTGTTTACTTACTAGTTGTAACTAAAATAAAAAATTCTTGCAATTCTGAATGCTTTTCAAACATGTTGCATTAATTAATAATTAGCTATTAAATATCTCTGTAATTAGACCCAATCTGGCAAAACCAAATTCATATTCTTAATCAGCACCATATACATGTATGCTATAAAAGTATCAATTATTATTAAAAAAAACTTAATATAAAACTATTCAGACATCGCTGGCACCAAAATCACTATATACCAGTGTTATTTGTTAGTTATCAGGGGATTGATCTTTCTTTTTCCATAGAATAAAACCCTTGTATGCTATTCTGCTAATAAGCCACGGCAAGTTTCACGACCAGCACCGACGATATCAGACAAAAATATGTCAGTTATTGACTGAATTTTGTAATGTAGAATGACTAAATGTAGAACAACTAAAAATGTATTAGTGCATTTAATGTAACCAAGTTGCAAAAAATAATTCTGCTCAATTTTTGCTCCATGCCTCCTATCTCTTTTCTCAGCACTTCTGCACATCTTACAAGTTAGCACCAGTGCTTGTGGTCAACCAATTAGCATAGTATATTTCTAAAAGTCCCACTCAATAGTTCCCTGTTGAGCGAAAAGTACCTATTCCAAAATAGGGATGGCAATAAATGCAGGGTTTCCAACACGTCCAGAATACGTGACCAGACTGGGTTGTTCACAGGCCTGTGCTGTACTATGACACATCAACTCCCTGTGTGTGTCCGTGTGTGTGTGTGTGTGTGTGCGGCTAAGCTGTATTTAGACCTGGCCCTTGTCACAGGGACCATGCCAAGGTGTAAATACCACGCGGTCTGCGGGATCCCAGTGTTGGAGCCCAGAGCACCTGTCACCACTCACGACTTCGCGGTGATGTCCTCACCGGCATGAGGCATCATCTCCACCATCTCCAGACGGCCCAGTGGAGCCCCGTCTAGGTGCTGGAGCATGTCGTCAATCACGGCACATCGCAGGGCCCGAACAAAACAGTGCGGTCCCCTGGGCCCTCTCACCCAAGAGCTTTTTAACACCTGCTGTTAAAGATGTCCATCACAGAATAATGGTTCCTGTTTGAGAACCATGTTGGAACTGGAAACGTATCACCCTGATCTTATATGTTTATCTTTTGTGATCCACTGCAGTGAAAGGCTGTCAGTACATAACATATATACTATTATCCATATTCACGTAAATATACATGCATGAGATTTTTTTTATTAAAACACAAACAGCTCATTGCTATTTTTACAGATATGTCCTGCCTCATATTTTAGTACCACTCTAAGTATGTTTGTTTTATTTTGGTTTGTTGGGTGGTTTCTCTAGCAGTACCAGTTTTGTTTCGTTTTGTTTCACTGCATCTTCCATTAAAGTCAGCTGTTTCGTGTGGATTTTTCAAGAGTAAGACATGTAAGTGATGAGCGTCACCCCGGAAAACAGAATTCAGAAACTGTGTTTCCCAATCTAGTCCTTTGGGACCCACAGTAGGTCCATATTTGCTCCCTACTGGGGAAGAACGTGGACTGTCTGTAGGTCTCCGAGGACCGGATTGGGAAACACTGGTCTGGAGATCTCCACCACACAAAAGTGTCTGCTTGGGGGAAAAACTAATTTTGCAATTATAAATAATAATTAATGGAAGCATACCCTTGTTAAAAACGTCTACTATTACATGAAAACTGCACAGTGGGTTGCGGTTTGTTGTGCTCAGCATCTCCAACCCACATTTTATAACATGCTTATTCCCGTGCCCCTCTTTATAATCCAGAATCTTCGAGGTATCTAGAGCAGAGCCATCCTATGACATTGCTATATGGCTACTTACACGCTTACCATGTTACTCTTTCAACAAGTGGGCACTTCAGCCAGTTGCTTCCCCCTCCCTCATCCCTCTTCTTTCCTAACCCATTAGCTCCTGATCTCCGTGTAGTGACTCCCGATGTGTACGGTGGGGGAGATTGACATTTCCTGACATTTTGCTAACTAATTAGACTACAAATAAATTAAGCATGTTCACATGGGTAACAAACGAAAGCTAAGCGGCCGTCACCCGCCGTGATTGATGACCTCCCCGCAATTGCGTCTAATAAGATTATTCCATGTGCTTCACTCAGCCTCACACACTGCCTGGGACCTGCATGCTGCTCCTGCGGTACGGAATATCACCTTCAGTCTGGATTCAGATAAGAACCTTGAGTAGGCAGCCACAGTAAAGGATGTGAGGCTCATGATTACAACAAGGTATCTTAGCGGACACAAAATAAAGCACAAGGCACGTGACAAGCTCAATTATCTGCAGCCCTACGAGCCGAAAGACTCCTACCAGCGCAACATTTTGGATGCCATGGAGGCCTGGAGAGACGACAGGTGACGAGAGGAACCGCCTCCCTTTTCATTATTGTGATGTTACATAGAGCCATCGTGTTGTCACTCAAAGGAAGAGGGAAAAAAAGAGACTAATTACCGCATGAGGAATTTCATAGCGGGACAACATCTCACGTCTGAGGGAACATCAGCCTTGTGGTGGACGTCAGTGCTTGGGCTGGAGACACCGTCCCATAAGACGGAAACGAGGAGGACGTTCTTCATGAGAGTCTTATTTAAATAACTGACACGAAAGAATTCATGCCTGCAGGGAATTCAGTCTCTGCACCATCTACTGTAGATATTTTATTCATAGCAAATATTAAAATCTGCAATAATTTTTTAAAAGATTTTTTTAAATAAACTGTGAAAAAAAAACATTAAAAAACCTTGGTTGCAATAAATATTATGATGATACAAGCCTGATTACGGTTTTGATATTTTGCTTTTTGAAATGAAGCTCTGTATTAACTAACTTTTTTTGACAAATGGTTCTCTGGAGCGCTCACATTAATTCTCGGCTTCACATAAAAAAAAATTCACACAAAGAATCTCTTTTAAGTTGAAATTGAATTAAGTGCTAGCTGAACATAATATTTTCTAAACATATAATTTGCATGCTGAATAACTACTATTAGCTACACTTATCTACGCAGAACTGAATAATGACAAAAACGGTCTGCGTGAAGAGCCGATTTCATTATGGTCCTAATTTAGCACACGGCGCCCTGGAAGCAGAGGAGGTTCTGGGACTCCTGGTGTTCAGATTGACGATGAATCATTTCACACGAGTGAAAACATGTGCGCCACGGTGTGTCTCTTTCAGCCTGACCCACTAACGGTCTGATGCGGGGGACCGTAGCTTAAATATTCAGAGTGCACACAATACAGCGGTCCCAGCCTTTGTTTACACTGACATTTCAAAGATCCTTTACAAACCCCCCCCAAAAAGATTATAAAAATCACGGAATAATAAATGCCACCTTTCAAGTGGGTATTATGTGAGCAAAGAAAAATCCTGATTTATAAATTAAAGCTTTGTGCCTAATTGCCAACTCCCGGGGAGGAAAACAAAGTGTTGAATGCGAGCTTTGTGGTCAAACTTTGTATTAAATCCTCTGACACACAGGCTGCATTATTATGCTACAGTTGTAAGGAAACATAAGCAAACAAACTATGCCAAGGATTGTAAAGGATGACTGTTTAAGCATGAAAGCTGTTGACAGTGACAAATTATGGTCTTATACTCGCAGGCTTATGTAGCATGAAGAAACAAAGAGCTCACACTCAAACATCACACAGTACTTAACAAGTCTTTCAGGTGATTGCTGCTGAAACAATGGGTCCTTTCATATTCCCTGGCCAACACACTTTGAATTACACCTTCAATGTGTATTTAACCGATGCGATGACGGTGAAATCAGGACAGGGAGGATGCAGGGCATACTGCTTTGTGCTAATATTCTCAAAAAAGCCCACCATCTATACCAAAGACCCTCAACTGTATAACTAATAAGGCGGTTATTTCCAGTTGAGGTGCAGTGTTCCAACTCTAACATGTCCCTAAAAGCAGGCCTGACAAGGTGATGACCTCGCTCTACTCTAATTACTTTGACACTGCATGTGAACTGGACACGCACTATGAATGACACATTTATGACAACACTGAATACATTCCAGAAAAGCACCAACTACTGCCCAATAAACCTAACAGCAAATCTAACCTGCAAATGTACTGATTATTTAGCCAGACAGAAAATAGTAACCAAATATCAAAGGCCACCATTTAAAAACCTTACACATGGTGTAATCACAATTTGTTATATATATGTATACACACACACACATATACTTTATGCATGTATTTATCATCACAGTATTTTTCTGTATGAATATCAAATACACAGGAGACCACAATTGACTGGAATCCCTTTAACAAATGTACAGGGATTATCCCATTTCTCGAACCCTAAGCAGGGGCATGAACTTGGACTGGCCTCACATTCTCGCTGCACATGGTGCATTCTGAGAAGGCTGTCACAAGGGCCTGGATTATTTCCCCTTGTCCAAGGTTTCAGGCCCAACAATCAAGGCGTGCGAGTTACCGGGAGAAGAGTACGATAACGGGATCATGTTCAGCTAGAAAAACAAGTGTCCTAACTTTTCTCATGTCACTTTCCCTCCCTGGCCCCATTGCTGCCAGAGAATGGGCCTGTAGAGATGGGTGTAAGGCTCATTTAAAAGACCCCCCCCCCATTTGAACTGGATTCATGGCCTATTTGCATAAGTAGATTTGGGCAAGGAGAATGGACGGGTACTGCATCTGGTCATTAATATGCCAGCTAATTCAACACATTGTAAGCCTATTGATGCCTCACTAAAGACTCAAATTCAAGGACAGTTATCCCATTGCCATTGTTTAGACTTGAACCAGTCTGAACAGTTGTTACAAATTACATACTTCATTGATTTCAAATCTGCTATAAACCCCACAATAGGAAGAGAGAAGGACAGATTGTAGATAAAGTTAGAACAAACCTCTTTGCTGACAATTACATTTTCTGAAATATACCTACATACACACACAAACATAAATATAAATGCATAAATGTTAATTCTTTTTAAAAAGTAAAAAATAGAAGTTGGTCTATATTATAACATGTCAAATAAAGTTTTCTTAAAATGTATTTATTTATGTTCACTGCTTGCTTATGCTTGCTTGAGTGAACTGGTAAAGTTCATAAATAATCCATTAAAATAAAAAATACCCTATTTTCTACATGACATCTATCTCCTTTGTATTTTCAAAATATCCCAGGGTGCCTTGACCTTCCCCATTGCCCCTGGACTGCCACCGTGGACGAAGGATGCCCTTTTATGGGACGCCATCGCTCTTCGACGGTCTGCAGCGTGCCGGCGGTGAACCGCGAGGGGTTAAAGTGGCCAGGGAAGTGTGATGGCATCCCGATCTCCTTTTGCCAGTGTGTGAAGCCATGATGAGCGAGAGCTGTCATGGGGCCGGCTCCCCCTTTGTGCTGGCAGTCCTCGCTCCCGTGCGCCCATTGTTCGCCGACACGTCGAGCTATTTGTGCAAGGCCAGCATATTCTCTCCCCGTCGATCTTCGAGCAGGAGAGAAGACATCAAAGCGGCAGAGAGGGGTTCAACTCTGTGGGCTTCGCTCTCTGACTCTCAACATGCGGTTTTGTGCCTCTGAACATCGGCACCTTTTAACCTATTCTGTTAAGATTACCCAACAGCTTCTATTGAGCATTAGGGAAACTATAGTAACCAATAATCTGGTCCTGGCTGAATAGAAACTATGTATCTTGTCAAACAAGAGCTGTCGGAACATCACGGCCCCAGACAAGTTGCTTTGCAGGTCTTGGCCGGTTTGACAGGGCCCCAGCCTTTTCAGGCCGACACAAAGTGGTAGCCCCCGCCCCCTCATGCACCATGCTACTACCCTCAGTGCTGAATTATATTAACAAATACAAGATCTTTTCCTCAAGGCCCTAGTGTCTCATGACTACAAAAATGTTTTAACTTGTGGAAAAAAAAACAAAGCAAAAAATTGATTACTAAACAAGAAAAGTGTTTATTGTTTACAGAGACACAGAGGGACACTGCAGAAATTTCACAGAGAGAGGGAAAAAATATCCAATTTATTAATTTATTTCGGTGGGACCCACCGTGGAGCTTGTGACGACGGGACGCTGCCAAGTTGCTTAACAGGTGTGGTTTCATTAAGAGGTGCAAACAGAGCTCTGTGAAGTCCGGGGCCTACGCAGGCCAGCTACACGCCGGCTTCTCCCCAAGCCTGGCGGGGACCTGGGGCACCAGGCACGGTCGACTTATTAAAACTGGGCTCCTGCAACAACTGTCACTGGCTGCATTTTCAGCAACCGTTCCCTGCAAACTCCAACTGCAGAGCCTCGTCCCGGCTCCATTCCGTCATACACACATCAGCTTAAAGACGTCATCTCAAAATTCAGACGTCGTGCTCGTCAAACTGCTTATTTACCACACAGACGGTAAATAAAAAATAATATTCTCTCAGGCAATCTACCATCATCCCTAACATGAGCTTCCCAGTTGCCCCCGTCTTAGAGGTGACTATGACCTCTTTGCCTTCATACCTGCAATACATCATCCTTTTCTCACAGAGCACATAATTAGTTTAATCTATGCTTCAAATATAATTATCAACAAAGGGAATGAACACCCTGGCACCATACAGGAGGCGCTCAGCAGAAAGATATATCTTCATAGAGTGCCCCCCCTCCCGCCTACTCTACATTAATAAATAACTGGACCGACTGTATGGTGAGGCAGCGGTCTCCATGAGCAATAGTGCGCCGGCAGCATAAATAAACAGAGGCACTTGGAGGTGCTCGCCGTGCTACATGGAGAGCTTTTATGGTGACCCGGCTCAAACTGGCGACTTCCAGCCGTCTGCTGCCGTCAGCTTGGCATATTTGGCCGTTTAGTGGGTACTTGTGAAGATCAAATGGGTTAAGATTGCCCTTCTTAAACAGCAGGGAAAAGCACATCAAAAAGGTGTAAATTTCATTTCCCCAGTTTTGATTAAGTCAAGCATGAAAAGAAATGTAATACTCTCAAGTGGCAAGGGTTTACATCATTGATGCTGTTACTTCTGCTTCAGGAAGCTCAATCAGACGACAGGGAGCTGAACAAACTAGCTGGGAGTTTTAAGGGAGTCCAGATGGAGGGCTTTGCTGCCTCTGAAAGGACAGCTTAGCTCTCGCCTCTTCAGTCCCACTCAATACCGCCTGTGTGAAATCCTGGCCTCAGCTACGGCCGCCTTTTCACGACGGATGGCCGTCACCATATGGGCTTGTTTAAAAACTCCCAGCGGCCGAAACAAAGACATGAATAAGAGGTTTTTTTATATAGAGTATTATTTAAATGAGCAACCCTCAACCCCTAAATCATCAGCGGCTTCGGTCTCCATAATAATCAGCATTATTTCTTACTGGTGCACAATCTGCCGTTTGACCCCGATGCTGAATTATGATCATTGACTGCATGCGCCTTTCTAAAACACATAAGGTGATTTATGTACAAACTCTGTGAAAGGTATCCAAAGGCGCAGTTTTTCTTTAAAAATGTAGTGAAACCAACCAAAAAAAAATAAAAAAGTCAGCTAATATTCTAATCCAAAAATCACGATTGATAAAAGAAAAACTATTTTGGATGCAAGAAAAAAAAAACGCAGTACTCTGTAGAGAATCACTTTCACAAGAACCAATGCGGCTTGTCTATTCCTACCATTATACAGTGGACTGCAAAATACAGTGGCTTTTCTAAAGACTTAATAGAATCTTTAACGGGTCTAACAATCCACTCCCATTGACTTGCATTAAGTAGATATTATAGTGGGACAATAAGCCAAATAGCTCAACATCGACCTCATTAGCAATGCAGGCAGGCCCTGAACTATTTTATGGTGGAGTCTATTGTCAATGCTCACCCCAGGTGAGCATTAAATTGCAAATGACACTCTGAAAGGCAGAGAGGCGAAAGAGGGGGAGAGAAAGTAAAAGAGAGAGCGAGAGAGAGAGAGAGAGAGAGAAAATTGTCTGAGGACACAAAATGAAAGGCGCAAAGGCGACCGTGACCGTAAAGAATCGAATACATCACGGCTTTAGGGGAGCAAATTCCACACCTCTCCATGTGTTTTATTTGTAAGGGGTGTACTACGCAGTGGTCCGGAGAGCACTGCCGGTCTAATGAGCGATGGGCTGGAATGGCCAAACCCCCCCTCCCCCACAGCATCGCAATGAAAAGAAAACGAAACTTAAAAAAAAAAAAATGGCACTTCAAAAAAAATCTCTTTCATCAGAGGAAAAAAAACCTTCTGATCGGAACGGACATTCCTTATCCAATCAATACGGATAATCTCATCCCACGATTTCAGACTAGTGGCTCTTCGAATCAACATGTTAATAAAATGCTCTCAGAAGAATTGTTTATAACTGAACTGTTTCCTTGACTGACACTTAGATGCCTGGAGAGCAGGAAAATGCTCCCAGACCCCTCTCCGTCACCTTAGCGGATGAATAATTGTGCCTTTGCATATTCCTTGTCATAAACGGCAGAAGTGAGAGGACCCGGAGGACTGCGCTGGCAGGGCGGCCGCCTCACCCCGTGAGCGGAGTAAATTAAAACAAGAATTAGACTGAGTGTGATTGGGGATGACAAGTAGGGCGGATCCAGGCCCACGGTGCTTGCTTGCTGCCCTGCCGCGGGCTCGCCGAGGCAGCCTCACCGAGGCAGCCTCGTGGACGCCGCCTAATGGAAACAACTAATCAGTCCTGTACGTCAAACCCCACCCTCCAATGAAATGCCCCCCATGCTGCTTGCAGAGGAGCCGCCGAATATGCAGCCCATTACGCAGCTACCTGCGTGACATGCGTGTTTTTGCTCCCACGCTGTGAAATCCTTCGCTTTTGTTATTAAACCAAAACAAAAGCTACACCTGAAGTGAGGACACACTCCAGTAACAAGGAGACACTGTTTAATCCTTTTATTCCATGTCACGCAGGAATAATCTATGACTATAATCTTGCGCGCCTAATGTTAAGGGCGGCAAGCATCTCTGCGCCTTTGGCAGAACAGAGGAGTGTGTGTTTTTTATATAATAATCACCGCACAATTAGAGCATAATTACAGACAAAGGCTGTCTGGATTGTTCCATCACGTCCAGGGGAGAGGGCTGTAAATCCCTGATACAGTAATTAGTACAGGCTTCTGCTCTCATACCCAATGTCACGAAATTACAGACTTCAGAGAACATCAGAACAGTGTGGGAAAACATGCGATGCTGCACTTTGGGCAGGGTGCCCAGCAAGAAAGACATGGAAATAAATAGTGATCTGGATTCTAGATTCGGTATCCTAAGAAGAGGCGTCAACTTTGGTGTTAAAGTTATGGTCTAATGAAATATGGTTGATGGAGAAATGTGTGGCTTTGCTTTATTTCTTAATCCATTTAACTCATCATTATGAAAATGCATAGTCTTTAAATAACATTCTGCACATACAACACAAAAAAGTGCAGTATTATTATAATTCATTTATAGTTATTGCAAATAACTACGAATTGCGCCAAAAATTTTGATTTAGTATAATATACCAATAAATATATTTGGGAAAATTCTATGTTCACATAAAAAATCATTTATTTATGGTTGCTGAAAATAACAGAGACCTAAGCCCTTAAGACTTGCCCAAGCACAGGCATCCCTCTTGCTTGCTCTGTGTCAGATCCTGCAAACCTGCCATATTGTGACCAGATTACACAAACATGTTCTACAAACATAAATCCTTGGTGACCACTCACTCCTCGTGACACATGCTGATGGGGACTGTGGCTGGCTTGTGCATTAATTAAAGCCCCATGCGTTTCCTGCAGTACAGCTCGTGATCTGGCCATGAGCGTCAGAAGATGAGCAGGACTCAAGATCTTCATCCATCCCCATTACCACTGCACAGCTTGCAGGCCAAATCACTGGACAGCAAATGCCATCCCTCAGTGGAGAAAATACTAATGTTCACAGAGGCAGGAGAGAAAGAACTTGTTTGGAGGACTTTGCTCATGTTGTGCCTTTTATCATACATATTTGCAGCCCCAAGCATCTTAAAGTTGTATCATGTGATATTTAAATATAAATCACTTCTTCTAACACACAGGTGATCCACAGAATGACAGCAGCCATTCTATAAGTAAGTGGACTGTCTACTATTGCACATATTTGTACAGAGTACCTGATACTTGGTATTCAGAAACAGTGGCAGAGTAAAGACCAATTTACAGTCAGCTGTAAAGTACAACTGTGTACTAAGCGGTATAATACACAACTGCCACCCAAAATGCTTTGAGGAGACTTATCTGAGAAGGAAGGTGATGGTACATGCCTCGGAAGAGCCTTCCAGGAACAATGAATCGTACAGTGTTAGTGACGTAAGATCTTGACTGTAGCAGAGGTACAGTGCAAAAGTTAACATTCCCAAGATACCAGGGGCAGCGTCACGAGAAAACAGTGAGGATGAAAGGCGCCTTAAGATGGATACATAGATTTACCTCCACAGAAGGGATTAGTGCCACCTACTTCCAGCTTAGGCGGGACTTTTTGAAGTTTGGGATGGGAGAGAAGCGATCCCTTTGCCGCAGTGCCGTTTGATTAGTGGGAGGCTGCGTTTAATCCCCTCTGCCGTTCTCACCTTCCTCCTGATCCAGTACAGCCTCTTATCCGATCGGCTGGGATCATTACCCACCCTGGCCGAGGGGGTTTTTCCTGCTTAATTTCTTTAAGAAGATTACAGTGTGCTTGTTTGTTGTTGTTTAAGCATCTGATTTCCCTAAGCCCTTTGTTTTTTCAACTGGTTCACACTTTAATGCTCTTGATTGAATTTCTGTGACAAGGGATCAACTTGACCGACCCAACAGCAGGCCTTGGGGGGGGGCAATAAATTCTAGATGAGATGGGGATAAATTAGAAAAACAAGAGTGTCCCTTGGAGAGTGGAAAATAAATTATGTTGGGTTTCATGGCCTCTTATGGGCACAGCGCTGGCTCTGTCCTGAGCTCCCGCATCCATGTAAAAAAAATGGACACTGGCAATATCTGGTGAGAGAGCGTTACTCCACAATGTCAAGCATGCAGATTCCTGTAAGTTCCTGTAATCATTATTCCTGAAAGTCAGCCAGGACCCCCTACCTGAAATGACAGCCATATCACTGCTGAAAATCTTCACTCAAATCGGGTGTTTTATAAAAGAAACTAACATTTTCAGCCTTTTGTACATGAGAGATTATTAAAAACACCTCTGACAGTTTACCTAAGAAACTGATTACTGTTGATGGAGTTAAGGAAGCAATAACAACAGCAAGCAGGGATATCCGCAGAAGAAAATCCACCATTACACCGACAACCCTGCGACAAGACCTGGTGCCATTTTATCCGACCTGGAACATAAATTTAATCTGTGAGATGGAAGTTGCAGCTAGAAAGGGACCGCATATAACAACAAGTAGCATGAGACAATCTGCTCATTATCAGAATTCACCGATTACATCTTCAGATCAATGTACCAAAACGGTCTTACAGGGGCACCAGCCATAACATGCCCCCCTGATAAAGTCTAAGCGTGGGGGGGGGGGGGCAGTAATATGCATGTCAGAGCATTGTGAAAGAGTACCCCCCCATGTGTTCACAGCACAGCTTCAAGAACTCTGCAGGATGCTACAGACATGCCCAACTGCTCAACATTTAACCGAAGGGACACGAGAGGATTACACATAGTTTTTGAACACTGATGTTAGGCAGCTGCAACCAACAACAAGAGACATGCGACATGCAAATTTTGGAAATATAATGAGTGTAATGGCAGTTTAGGACAGTGTTTCCCAGCCCGGTCCTCGGGGGCCCTCAGACGGTCCACGTTTTTGCTCCTTCCCAGCTCCCTGCCAGAGTGTCCACATTTTTGCAAAAACATACAGTGTTTGGAGGTCCCTGAGGACTGGGTTCGGAAACACTGGTTTAGGATGTGGTTTTTTGGCCCAAGTACAGAGACCATGCTGTAGTAGTCTGGAGGAACATACTTAACCCCAGAACCTCCAGGAAAATAAACAGGTAAAAACTGCAAATGGCTTTTCAGTGAGATGTCACCTGATCAGCCGAATGTAAACATCCATGCAGGAAGAAAGGGAAGTGCAGTTTGACCCCCTACCCACACTGCTCAGAGCTGCTATGTCTACTGCATAGTGTCTTTAAGGAAACTATGTAACAAGGAGCAGAGCCGCTTGATCCATTATATTGCTCTCATTTAGAGGAAAAACTCATTCAACTATTTCATACAGAATCAAATGATACTGGAACTTAACTACCACGCTATTAGCTTAGTGTGACATTTGTAGAATGCACTTCATTAATATAGGTGTGCTTGTAGCACTAGGGTAGAATTAGTATGAATTGCTCAGAGTACCTTCAGAAGTCACAGGGTAATAAGACGGACAGAGAGCTCAGCTCTGGTTCCTTGGCAGAGATGTTTGAAAACGTCACATGCTGAAGCACCGCTGACACCGGCGCTCTGTAATGTTTTGGCTTGAACTGGCCCGAGTGGCAATCCTCACAGGAAGCCTGGAGCACAGCACTCACCAGTGTCAGTCCCAGGACAGCCATTTGTCTGACTAAGGAAAATGTAGCAGATTGACAGGTTGTTTCTCTCTCAGTGGACCACTCCCGTTACATCTGCAACAGCCCCAGCAGTCATGACAGTGAACTGAACAACTACAAACTGTAGTCAATCTATGGGAGAACAAAAACAGACATAAATGCCCAGCTTATCAACCAGCCTGTGGTGATGAATGCAGTGATTTACCTGCCTGTACAGCCAGTGCTCTGGGCCTTAGTCCACCTTTAAGGACGTAGCGAGATCACCTCCCCCGGGAGCGCACAGTTACAGATGGCACCACGTCTAACATGTTAGCTAATCTCAAGTAAATACGAGTGTTGAGTGGGAGGGGTTTATGAAGGGTTTGTGGTTAGGGTTAGGATGAGGTATCAGATGATAACAGTTATAAACCCCTCCCACATTGCCCCTCCTATTTGACATTGCCCATCCCACTCGATATTGTCCCTCTTATTTGACAATGCCCTTCCCACTCGATATTCGGCTCCTGGCTGCAATGATATGCCTCTCAGCTAATCAAGCCTTACCAGTATTTTCAAGCATCAGCAGCAAACGAGGAGAAACTCTATGTAGCTTGGCCTAAGACAATTACCCAGGCCCATGTGTGTCAAACCCCCCTCTCTCTCTGTGATCGCTCAATATAATCTTGGAATTAGCACTGCATGCTGTAATCCAGGGCAGCCTGGGAGTTCCTTATTTAATGATACTGTAGTAACTAAGGGGCGTGGCCAGATGCAGAGGCAAAAAATACATTTATTTTATAATAAATTTTATAATATATTTAGTTTAGTCCCCGAAAAATCTGCATTTTTCCCTTGTGGGTCAGGTCATGCGTGTGCAGGAAAGAGAATACAAATGTGTAATATGTACATGCACAAGCACAAGATTAACACTAGCAAAATATTCTTTATGTAGAGTCATTAGGGAATGCTGTCTTGTAGCTGCTGGGGGCTGAGTCTGATTTACTGTGCCTGCTGCAGCTGGGGCCCCCTGGAGTCACGGAGGGACATTGCAGGAAGTAGCTGGCAGGGCCTGTGGGGAGCAGACCTAATGGAATGAAATCATCTCTGCTGTAAAGATTAGGCTGCAGCAGCGGCTCGCGTCAGCTGCCAGCAAGACGCTGCGGGCGCCGGCGCGTGCTCCCCAACGACCTTACCCCACTGATCCTGCAAATTTGGTAAACTTCATGGAAATTTAATAAGTGCCACTGCCTCGTGTTCGCCTGCAGAGCTGCGGCTTGATGCTGGGAGGCACATATGCGGTGATTTACAACCAGACGCTGCTTTTTTTGGAAAGTCCCCGTTGCTGTTGCCATAGAGGCAGCCGCCAGCCTGGGGCTTTTAGCGCTTAAGCCAATATAGACTGTGTACTTCCTAAAGGTAAATAATATCTGTGGGGAGTCAGCCTGTTTTATTTTCCTTCCTTTCCCTTCAAAGGCGCCTTGCCACTGCTGTCAGGCAACGAAACGCTTTTGAGCTGAAGGATCCTTGCTTCCTGCCTTAAATCGGGGCCCCCCCACCCTTGCCAGGATCTCTTCTCATACTTGACCAGCCTCACCTGAGTCGCTGGCCTCTGATCCCACGGATAACATTATGCTCCTCCGACAAGCAGAAATTTCTGCGAATAACATTTGTGAACGATAAAGTTGATGGGGTTAACCCCTATAAAAAAATAAAAAAAAACAAACAAACAAATATAAGCCGTCACTCCTGAAAGCTTTAAAAATAAACCATACATTAAACTGGTGGATGTGGGGCATCGTCCAAATGGAAAGGCAGATCATATCTGCAGCACGCTCAGGCATCTCCAGAGGCTGACAGGGCAGTTGCAGGATGTGTCGGAGATGTGTGGTGTGCTGCCTGACAGTTGGGGGACCAGGCTAATTAACAACACATGGGGCTG
>JAODJW010000019.1:1441338-1461212 GCA_026777045.1 Hyperopisus bebe
GGGGGGGGGGGGGGGGGGGGGGGGGGGGGCAGTCTTCCGTATTTAAGGGAATGCAGTTGCAACAGAATGAAAATTGTTCAGACTGGATCTATGTGTGACGGACACCATGCTGCTGCAGGGGCTGTGCACCTCGCCCTGCAATAACCCTGACCAGTGTGTCCACACGGAGGCACAGGCATCTCAAAAAGACAACAAAAGGTGCCACCCATCCCCCCAGCTTGCAGCACCTTTACATAGCATGTAATATGCAATAGGTTCTGTTATAATACAGTGTCAGCACGTTGGCAATGTGGTCAGCTTCTCTATAAATAGGACAATTTGCTTCAAAATAGGTAGCCGTCAATATCGTAATTTCATTTTTTTCATGACCATGCTGCAGAATTCTCAGGAACAACTAAACCATTCCCATTCAAAATAAAGGGTCCTTCCGATATGATGGCCAAGAATTTAGTTTAGTCACCCTTAAGATGTCTCTTCTCTGATATTGTCCCTAAGAAGAAATTTCATTAATGGCACATGGCATGCCGACAGCGCTGAGGCAGACAGAGGAAGTGACACGACAAATGAAGGTGTTCTTGGGGGCCACATGAACGAACTCTTCACGGTTTGCCAGAGTTCGTCATGGACTGCCATAACGGTGATGGGAAAACAGCCCTGCAGCTTGGCAACAGAGCAAAAAATGCAATATGCTCACTTTTGACGGCATTTTCAGATTCATTGTGCCGCCCACTGCTAAATGGAATCATCAAAAAAATGACTGCGGCAGTGCTAAAAGCTTTTATTGAAACAGCCATCAAACTTCTTCAGGCTGTATTTCACAGAATATTTTTGTGCTTTCGTTCCAAATGTGTAACTGATCGCAGCTGATGGGCCACATGCCTCTGATACTGCAACAGGACAGGAAATGCCCACAGAGAGAGAAAAATCTCACCCCTGGACCCCATCAGGAGAGCTGTGAAATTAACAGTGACATTCTGTTCCTTGGTCAACAAACACAGGTTGCGTGGTGAAGACAAATGGTCTGAGTGATGACCGGGCCCTGCCTTTCACAGAGAGGGAAAAAAAGTTCACAGCTTCCCCCCGCAACCAGATCCGGTGCTAATCCCATGGGCAGCACTTTTAGAAATTCTTTACAGTGCTTACAAAATATCCTGCTTTATCACTGAGAAAAAAAAAACAATTTTAACACCCCCGTATCACCGGAAGCTTTACGAATCATGAGCTCTTGGGGATTGGCTGAGGGTGACTCATGGAGGTCCTTACTTATAGGACAGAAATGTGTGGATGTTTCCTGGGTCCATCAATGAGCAAGAGCAACTTCCCACGTTAAATCTTCAGTGTTAGCTAGATAGTTAAAGGTTATATACTAATCTACTGGGGTCACTTCACCTGGGATACCTTCCATTAAGAGGGAAATTAGGTGGAAATAGTCAGAGTGAAGTATTCTGTTTTTTAACAAACCAAGAAAAACCACAGGCATCAAACATTACTGGGTTTTTTGTGGAAAAACAAAAAGTGCAGTAAATAAAACAATATACACAATTTGACCATGTCTCCAGCAGCACAAACTCATAGTGCGATACAGCAAATGGGCCACACATTCTTTTAAAACTAAGACAGGTCACAATCTGGCCAAGAAATACAGTTACATATGGGTCAATACCTCATAGTTTTGGTTCTAAACCCAACAAAGATGTTAGAGTAATCTGTGCATATTATTTTACTGGTAGATCATATTTGACTTAATACATCATGTATGACGCACAGGTCTTATTGCTGGAGCCAACAGCTAACAACTTCAAGCTTTATCGGGATGCCGACATTTCACTTATCAGCAGCTGGTAGCTTCAGTCACTGAAGAATTGACAAACTGGACAGATCTGGTTCATCTCTTGAAGATCCAGCAAGGCCTGAGCACTTATTTGTGCTCTGTGTCTCACTCCTTGCTCCACGTCCACCACACCTAGGCGAGAGACCCGGCCTCGCCTTGTCTGTGGCCTGCCCAATGGGGCCCACCCCCGGAGGAGAGCCCGCCAGGACCTGGCAGCCATTAACTGTGATAACGGGAGGCACGGCTTTGAGGAGTTGGCAGCTTAAAAGCACTGCGGGCCGCATTTCCCTGGTCGTACCCCAAGGTCGCCCTCGGTCACGCATGGCAACAGTGGTGGCTCGGAGCCGGGAGAGCAGTGTACTGGCGAAGGCAGTCCCTCCCTCCGCTCAGTATCACAACCAATCATGGGGGAACATGGGCCGCCGTAGTGGCACCGTCTAAGTAAAATGTGGCACTGATCCATACCCTGATGAAGCCGGGAAATGCCTGGGGAATAGTGGTCAGGAACTAGTGACCACTAAAGGTGCGAATTTGGGTTGGAAAAGAAAACAAAAAAACCCTGACACACACCCTATAAATGCTCACAAGGCATAGTAGTATTGTTTAATGCGCTAACTGCATGGATTCAAAACATTGATATATCTGCAGGGACCAATTTAAAATTGCAAAAACACATTCATCCAAAATACACCCAAAATACTGAAAATGGATAATTGAATCTGAGAAACAATGCACATATCTTCTGCTTGGGTGTTCACAGAACATTCACAAAGGCGGCGCATGGTAACACCAACTGAATTGGTCGTTCCCTGTGTCAGCAAAAGGATCGAGTTTAAGTCTCAACCTGGCCCATAACTCATTTATTGTTTTGCAAGGGAAACAATTACTTCTTGTGGGAGTATATCCTAATTCAAAGCTATGATATAGCAGTTGAGTGTATTAACTTTTCAACCATGCCACTGCTGTGGGAAGATATATTGATTTTGCCCGTGTGGATTGCAGGCCAGTCGATAGTCCACTCCATATTTACGAGGACATGATGGGGGCTCTTCCACTGAAGGGCGTACACATGGTCAGAATGGCTACTGAATGAGTTAGAGGGAGAGGGGTGGCAGGAGAGAGAGAGACAGACAGACAGAGAAAGAGCAAGTGAGAGAGTGAGAGAGAGACAGAGAAAAAATGAGCAAGAGAGCGAGACAGAGAGAGAGAGAGAGAGAGAGAGAGACCACCATGGCAATTAAGTAATAAAATACTGTCCAATGCAGAGTGGAAGTCCAGCAAAAAGTTTAAGTCATTTTCAGTGACCTTACCCTTAATGTCAACAGGCATCGTAAATTAACAGACCTTCACCTCTGAAAATTTATATTAATGATATACAAGCAGTTTGAAAAAGCCAGGATAACAAAGACGCAATGCATCCATTTTTTGAGAGTCATTAAGGCAAAATTCTGGAACCTGGAATTTATGAGTAGGAAGTTTATTGGTCTTGAAGGCTCAGCTTCAATCTGAGACGGTTCAGAGCGAAAATGCCGTAATTTGCTGGCGGTAATTTAACAGACGCTTCTCTGTTCTGTCAGTCACAGGGTTCCCGTCGCAGTGCTAACCTCTGGCCGTTAAACCAATCAGACGATTGCACCTTCTGGGAATAATGGCAGCTGAGAATTTTTTTAGATGAGGGAGAAAAGACAAATTAGGTGTTGCTCAGACTAGTCAAATTTAGTCGGTTCCTTCCAAATTATACGTACTTAAATTCTAAGAAAGGGTCCTTTGCAAAAATGTTAAGGTGGGTGGGGAACACCTGCAAAGTAGCTGTTCATTTATTTGTACACTCTGAATGCTGAAAATCATTTGATCTGGCTTCTGTTTCTCTGACCAGGCATAGAGAGAGAAGATTCCAGGCAAAATTTAGCAAGATCAGAATCAGAACTGTTTGTTTATCTCCATTTTTTTCCCCCCACATACGAGGATTTTACCCTAGGGTGTCGTGCAAAGCAAGCAAGGACATTCACGACAATCAATCCATCCATCTATTTTCTGTAAATGCTTATCCTATTCAGGATTGCGGAGGGTCTGGAGCTTATCCTGGAGGTTACAGGCACAAGGCAGGAAAAACCCAGGATGGGCTGCCAACCCAGCATAATAAATTATGTACATAAATGAAATAAAATAATGGAGTCAGTGCAGATCACTTCATAGCAACACTACAGGCATGTCTCAGCTTCCTAGATATACTTTATTAGCTCTAATTGGAAAATAATGCCAACAATAGCAGTCATCATTTTCCTGCTAATCGCCGCGGCGACAGCACCTCATTCTCAGGGAGCCCTGGAGGACCTCGTGTGGAGGGCTGTGGAGCAGACAGCCCTCAGCACGCCTGGAGAAATGTGCCGGGAAAGCTCGGCACACTCAGGTCCGCGGGTAAAGATAAAAGGTTTTATTAATAGCTGCCAGGTTTAAGCGCACAACTAGATGTTTATGTCGGACGTGGGCATGTGTGCGCGGACAGCAGTGGGTGTAAACACCGCCATTCCGCCGAGCTTCCTTTACATCACTCATATTGTTTTAACGTTTAAACAAGGCAGCCAGGCTTGAAAACACTTGCCCCTCTGATCCTACAACGAGGTCTGCCGATGTGGCTCCCTAGAGCGGTGATGAAGGAACCACACTGGGGCCTTTGCTCTGAATACAGGCCTTAATTTCACCATGTCCTATCATCCATCCATCCAACCATCCATCCAGTCTAGAGCTCTGGGGGCCCTTGAGCTAAAGGCATTGTTGGGGCCCTCCCTACAGAACAAAATGCTGCTGTAGTAACCAGAAAAAAATGCCCCCCCCCCGGAGTCTCAGGTAGCCTGTGCACAGGTTACTGGTGTTGAATCCATCCATCCATCACAGAGGTACAGTGCACCCTGCTCTGAGCCCCCGCCTATTAGCCCTGCAGTTTTTGGGAGCACCTGTTGTACAGCTGAATTGAAGCTGTACACACATGTAGCCCCTTATGCGTTTTATTAGAAAAAAATAAAATTAACAGACAGGAGCGGTAATAGTGAGCCAGGCTGATTCCAGCTGAAATTCCCAATTTGGGGTCAGCAGTATGGGCCCAGTAAAACTTTACAGCTCAGCTTAAAGAAGGACTGTGACTTTACAAGAAACAAAAGTTACCTAATTAACCTTCCAATTAATATCCTCGGGTCTCTTAACACAGCCCCACCAGGTGCTCATTCCTAAAGCGAACCACCAGAGTGAGCTAATCGCTGACTACACCAATCAATAAAACCTCTACAATGTTTTCCGGAAGTTGTCGCTTACAAATGTGCAGCGTTCCACTAAAGTACAGTGGTCAAGCTTTAACACTGAACTCCTACCCTGCCATTAAAGTACGCAGCATGTCAAATATGCAGCAAGGGTCAACACAGAGCGTAAGTGGGACAACCTGCATTTAATGGACACTGGTGTCAGTGAGAACCCCCCCAATAGACATTTATAAATGAAAATCCTTCACCATGAAGACTTGACACTTCGCAAAGGACTCAGTAGTGCCATGGACCTGAGCAGCATGAATAAGTTTTGATCCTTGACTACATCTATGGTCCTGCAGCAGAAGAGGACAGAGTCCTCAAAAGCTTTCTCAGAAGGTTTTGAGGAACATACCAGCTCGCAACACATCAGTATGGGCGCATCCTGTCACTGGGTGACAGCGCAGCTCACAAGATAAATAGGAGTGATGGGGGAGTCACTGAGAGTGGGAAAGGAGCAGCCATGGTGAACCACGAGACACATGAGAAGATCAGTGAGTCTTCAAAGACCTTCAGAGCACATGAAGCCCACTCAGGACAAACAATGAGCTATGGCAGCTCCACCAAAGGCCTTCGTCCAGAACCGCCTTCAGACGCCTCTCCTGGTCCTGTGAGTGCCGCTTTCAAACAGGAGATCTTCCAGATAAAATCAGCAGGAGATTAGCTCCTAGTATCAGGGATTAAAGTGCAGCCCCCCCCGCTCCCCTCCCTCCCCCCCCCCTACTCATCCTAGCCTCTATTAGACTGTATTTTAGTCCCTCCCCCCTCAGGAATGGGGATAATACCATTAGTGGCATTTTGTTGGCAGCAGGTTCCTGTAAATGAGGACCTGCTTTAATCAGCTGCACGCAGGGCTGGTGTCAGAGTTCCCACGTGCTTACAGGTGAGAGATTGCTACGGAGAGAGGTGTCATCTCCACGTTAATTAAAACTCTACAATACACAGAAGGGGCAGTGCTCTGGCATGCTGACACTCAGGGTAAACACTGGCAATTAAAGAGGGAGGGGGGTCAGGCCTCGGAGAGAGGAATAATTAATCGACCCGTGATCACGCTGCCACCAAGACAGAGGGGGCTTTGCTCTGAACCTCTCAGTGGGTAAACAGACCCAAAGACCTACAATGTCTCGGGGTAAACACTTCACGATGACTATAACAGTCACAAATGGGCAGGATCGAGGCAGACTACCACACACTAGTCTCAGGTAAAATTTAAAGCAGAGCTCTGAAGACGATAATGTTAAAGTCAGCTGTCTTTGCATCAGTCCGACACAGCAGACCAGTTTCCCCTTAGAAACCACAATCGACACAATGCATTGGTCTCTGTGATGATAAGCCATGCCATCCAACCCGTGCGTCCCTTCCAAACGCCGGCAGAGCCCGGAAAGGCCACCACTGAGTGTTGTTTACAATGGCTTTGTCACCGTCGCAGCCCCCACCTTCACCGGTTTTGGCACTAGGAACTGGGGGAAGATGAAACGGCAATGCCCCCACCCCTAAAGAACCCCCCCCACCCAAAAGAAAGGAGGGAGATGGTGAAGTGGGGCGTGGGGGGGTTATCACACTGACTTTGTGCTTCAGATGTAAATGAAGTGGGTGGACACAAAAACAGGGGCAGGATCGGGGAGGGGGTGCACAATCCTTCCCGACCCAAAGTTGGGACATACGAGTCACGACCAAAAAAGCAGGACTTTTACACAGCTTCATCAAGTACGTGTGACTGCTAACTCAGGCACGCTTATCTGTCAGGAATCAATCCATTGCACATGCACAGATAAATGGATAACTACTTAGTGGGACAAAATACCTTTGGGGTATTTTATGAAAACTTGAATCTCAGTTTTGCATATCTGTGGATTATATGAAAAAGAAAAGGGGTTTAAAAAAACATGACACAAAAACCCAGATTTAATTATGCTGCAAGACTGTTTTTCAGGTCCAGAAAAACCACTCCAGTGATTTACCCTGTAGCCCCCCCCCCCCCCACCTCTTAGCCAGCCAGCTAGCTGGTTGCCTTTGATTTCACTCGTGCATATATACTGCCAAGCAAAATAAGATAAAATAAGCCCTCCCCCCACCCCACCCCCAAGCCAAGTTGTTTTGTTTTAAAGTAATGAAAAGGCAAGGAAGTAACATGAAGGTAAGCGGACTGACGTCAGCGTGACTCCAGACTACATGGATCGGACTGAGAAGCAGGACTCAGTGATTCCTTCCTAAAGACAAAGACACAATGAATGGGGGGGTGGGGGTCATGCTGCTGGGGAGAGACAGGGACGAAAGTAGCCGTAACGTCCCGTGCACCCTGCCTCTGGGTGGTGACAGCTCACCATCGTGTAATTTGGCGATTTGCACGGCCGTCACAAGGCCAGACCATAGTGAATTACAGGAACAGAGTGGAAATGGACCAAGACGGATGAGGAGATCCAGAACAGAAGGGAGGTTATTGAAGCTGCTGAAAAGATTGCGGGATGTTGTGCTGAGATGGAGAAAAACACATTGGACTTAAGAGATGGTTCAAGTGTAATTGGAGCCTAGATTCCAACATTTTAGAGGGAGCCTTGTCCAGTGCAAAGCCTTTGCTTGTCACCCACCTTGCTGCCACTCAAAGCTTCTGCTCTGTGCATAAGTAAGATCCCATCGGAACTGATATTGATGTTATATAAAAATATAAAAGGAAACCAGATATAATGTAAAGGTGACCAAGCACAATGGAAGTATCAGCACCAGAATTACACTGTGTTTAAATCTGCCAGCAGGAATCAACACGCAAGTTTTACTTCCCAGCTGACTGGCCAACTTGGAGAGGGCGCTATTGACCTCCAGAGGGAGCATCATCACCAAGGCCGTGTACCGAGGTACTGTAACCCCGCAGAAGTGCCAGTAGAGCTCCCAGCCATCCATAGATGGAGTCCAGGAGAATGAAAAAAATCTCTACAGCTCAAGCGTTTCTCAGAAAAAAGATCCGACACCTAAATCTTGCTGTGAGTGCAGCCAGGGCTAGGTCTCTCCTCACGTCACCCAGCGCAGCTGAAAAACAGAACGCTTACAAACACATTTTCTGCATGATTGGTTACAAATGTATGGCAGCAGTCGAGCAGCCTGTCTCCGAATCTGGGAGAGGCCATTTTGTTTTTTGTTTTTTTTTTTTAAAAAAAAAAAAGGGACCAAAAAATAATGAGAATGACAACAAAAAGGTGTATCAGTACATTTTCAAAAACAAATGTCAATATATCCCCCTTTTAAAGTTTATAAAACATGACATCATAAAAAACAAAAATGACATTATAACTCCACACATTTACATGATATAATGACTCTGCATCCTAATCTGGTTCATTTCAGCAACAATTTACAGTAACAATCGAAACATAAAAGGCATCCACCTACAGGTATGGTGTCAAACAGAGAGTTAATCTGATTCAGCTCATGTGCCACCCTGCTTTTAAGAATCAGTGTTTTCCATAGTCATTCTTAAAGGGCACAGACTCCACACAGCTGTCCTTCTTTGCGGCACATCTCTGAAAATCTGACTGCGGTAACATTAGCACTTGTCGCAACATCCTGCCTCTTCTTCTACTTGATAAAAGCAACTATTTATGTCGTACACTACCAGCAGAAGAGCCCAAAAACAGACATTGAGACCCCAAAACTGTTCAGATCACAGTTCTTCCTTGACCTCAAAGAAGCATCTATTTTAAATGGCAAGTGGTCAGGCACACAGTCTGTATTTTTGATGGGATCCAACGCAGATTGTCCTGTATTCCAACTCAGACATCCCCTTTGAGCAGGAACCAGGAAATGGCCCCGTCAAAGACAAGCGGCAGACTCTTCTAGCAGGGGCTAAGCCTTGGCCCCGCAAGCATCCGATTGATGGCCCTTCAGCGGGAGCCCCCTTTCCACTTCCATCACCTCCTGTTGCTAAGATAAAGGACGTCCCCCGCTGGGCCAGCAACAAGCAGGCCTCTCAGACAGCAGCCAAGAACTGACCAAACAGCTCGCCTTCGGCCCACATCCAGCAAGCGAGCCCACGTCTACCAGGCCGAAGATGGGAACAGTCATTGGATATCGCCCAAGAATCCGCTTCCCCTCCACTCTGACTCTGACCCCTGCTGCCCCCCCCCAAAAAAAATCCCCACATCGCTGCCCCAGTACCCTGATTCAGGAAAGCAGACAGATTTTTTAGTAAAATCAAACATATGAATCGCTAGATGAAAGGACCACCGAGATAAACGTACAAGACAATATTTTTACCATCCTGTGGAAGACTAAGTAATTCTGTACCACACTGAAAAAGGGTTAATAGAAAACCACTACAGAATGTGAATCGTTTAAATGTAACTTATGGGCCATTATTCAGGGAAAGCAGGCTTGCCATTAGTTTCAGCTATGAAATATATTCCAGGTACGAATTGTAGGTACTCTGGGATTAAAATAGCTGGTTGAAATGATTCCTGCAGTCAAATGTTGTGACAATGTGTCGGGCTAATTTGTTGCAGGTTATGACAAATGGGGAGAATTTACCAGCTGGAAGCTGGTGGTCTTTAAAAGTTAGACTTGGCAATATTTTCAATGTCAAACGAGAGAACAGGATGCTAAACTGGGAAGAAAAAAACCAAAGACTTTCTCAGCTTGAAGAAACATCCAAACTAAGCCTGATTAATTAGTAAAAAGTCTCTCTGTAAGCCTTAAGAGATTTTCAGTGAATACTTCTAATTCTGTCATTTACACAATTAAGCGCTGCACTGAATTCCCCCTCCCCCGGTCATTCCACTGAGGAGGCAGTGGTGTTCAGTTATTTTTAAAAATAACTGGATCACATCACACCTTTACGCCACAGTCTGAATGTGTCACAATAACTGCTCATCACCAAGCGTGTCTGTGAAAGTCAGCACCTCCCCAGCATTGGGATTTCCTTTCGGAAGGTCACCTATTGCTGGACATTGACGAAACAAAAAACCCAACACAGACACATCACATGGCCTAACTTCTGTGATTATTCTCGCCATAACTTTACAGCAAAAAAAAAAAACAGCTATTGCTACTCTAACACATAATAATAGATAGATCACCAATATGATATACCTGTTCCTCTGTTCATGGAATATGTTCCTGTAGCCCACTGACTGCAAGGACCACTTGCTATATCAAATCATAACAGTGCACAGAAGAGGAGTTGGCTGCACATGTAATACAGGAAAAAGCTTCCACATTTCCAATTCTGCATGCACATTTGTAGTGTGTTGGTGGCACAGGAACATGCGCCGATAGCCGACTGAAAGTGGAAACACACAGTACGCTGTAGAAATTCAGAGAGCTTCACCTCTCTGCTTGATCCCGAGAAGAATCACTCGTGACACTCCCTGCCCCCCCCCCAAAATGCCCCACATACAGCACCAGCAGCAGTCTGAAGGGCAGCAGGCTGTTTTTAACATGGAGAATCCATTCCGGAGTCTCCAGTGAGTCATCAAACTCCCACTTTGATTTGCTGTGACAGTGCCTGGCAACACCACTCACTATCGCCGCCCTCTAGGATTCAGTTTCTCCTCTGTGCTACACAGAGCCCATCTTCTTCACCACAGCCACAGAGAACATCAGTGGGTGTCAGGTAACAGAACATAACACTCCACGTTTGGCAGAGGGACAACAGGAACGGGGAGCGTTCTCAATTAAGATGGACGTCATGGGTGAAACGGAGCCGCATACGAGGGAATGACCCGTGAATGTAAATGCCTTTAACACTCACGCATCATTCCGAAATGAGTATTTACATTGCTGAAGCAGCACAGGGTGAGTCTAACAGAATGTACCAATTAAATTCATGACACTCAGCTGTACCTACTTTGTAAAATATTTCTCTGAGGAGAACACAGCTCTGAAGTCCTTTTAACTTAAAAGTGCGTGTGTTGGTGAAGCCTGCTGGCACAGTGCTGCAGTGATAGTCGTATCTCAGGGCCTTAATGAGGAAACATGACTTTGTTTGCATTTCGCCTTTAGATCCGCTGTTCCTCGCTGTGACTTTCAAGGTTTGTAATTAGCCAGCGTTATGCTTTAGGAACTCGCCGGCTGAAGCAGGAGCAGAGACACAGTGCTTTGTCATGAGGAATGGAAATGAGATTTCCGTTGAAGGTACTGCGTTTGGGAGCCGCAACCCCCTCCCCCCCACTTTGGGGAGTACCGAGCTGGCACTAGAACAGCAGCCCCCCAGCAGTGCCCTGTCGGGGGGCCGAGCTTCCCGCAGCCCTAAATACTGGCCCACGGCAGTAGGTCTGGCTATTAGAAACAAACCCTCGGTGGTGCTGCGAGTGGCTGTTTGAAATGGAAACAGGCGTGATGCCTTGTCCAGGAAGAGACAAAAATACCCAGCATACATATCAGAGGAAAAAGGAAAAGGTGTATGGATTGCCCTTTTCCTTTCAATAACATTTATACAAGAAAACACACTGCCAGATTTAGAAGGCGAACACTAATTCTGCTGTATTGAATTGCATGCATTTCCCTTGATACTGGACAATCAGGTTCACGGTACAAAATAATGACAGCCAGCCTCATTTCAGCAGATTATTTGTCTCACTAGGAAAACTTCACGCATTCTTTATTCACATGCAAATACTTGCTTAACTTTCAGAGTTGTTACTCAAAAAACATAAATTCTCCAACAAACAAATGTGATCCTAATCCCAAAAAGGTAATATGTGTCCATAAACTGAAAACAAGCATCTTTTCCCAATATGAATTTTAAACTTCAGCTGTTGCCATGAAAAGATCTGAAACAGACTATAAATCCAAACAGAAGTGCGTCCGTATGTGTGCGTGTGCACAAAATGAAAGCTATCACACACTGTCCTGACCTTAAACACTTAGAAATATTTTACTAAAAGGATCACTCTTAAAAATTGGACTAAATGTCTTTTTATGGATATTCCAATTAATATGAATTCAGGGCATTGGATTGAATCAAATGAACAGCACAAATTTTTACTTTACAGCAACCAATTACGAGAGCAAATTTCCAAAGGCATGTTTCTTGCTTAACTAAATGTAGGTCATGCTTGTTCCCTGTCCACAAACTGCTTTCATTAAAGACTGATTAACACCCGCAATGTTAACAGAACCATTGAGGGGTGTAAAGGAGCAACATCATTAAATTGTAACTGAAGACATTCCACTTCCATTTCCTGTAGTCATACATTTACTGCTTGAACTTCAAAGGTCTTCATGTTACCTGAATTTTTTTCCTTCCCGTTGTCCATTGATGAAAATTCCTTGTTTTTTCTAACTAGATATACATTCAAAAAAGGCAACATGAAAAAATTTAACTGGGATTTTTAGCAACTACATGAAGGTGTCAATATTTGCAAGGGGGTAATGGATTCCAGATTCACTAGCTGGAAATTCACAAGCTTAACATAAAATTAAACTCATGATAGAGCACAGCACCTTTTGTATTGTGTTGTCTGGCTGTAATTGTTTTTGTGTAAAATAATGAACAACATGACACAGGCTGTGAAAGCTAACGACGAATTACAGCCAGCTAATCACTGCTATTTTGGTGAGAGTTTTTACTCAGCTATATTGCAGCAAACATCTCATTCTTTCATGCTTGGCTCTTTTGGCGTAGAGAAAGGGGCACAGACAGCAGGCACAATCTGCAAGACATATTTACACACCTTCATTTGCTATTGACGCCTATTCACAAGCACCCTGATAGCAATACAAAGTCATTTCCCTATATCACTAGTCATCAAAATGGGCCATTAATCCAGCCTGCACTCCATTCAAATGCTAACAATTTTCCTCTCACAAGAAGAAACATTTGTCTCACAGCACGGCAATAAACACTCACTGCAATGACTGATCAGAAGCTTAATACACATAAAAGAAAACTGGAAACATTTGGCTTTGGAATTCGCTTTCAATAGAATGAACCACCTTCATAAAATAACAGTTCAAGACATAAAGCACCTTCAGTTTTAATTACTATTTCGAAACAGTTACAAAACTGCCAACAGCATTGTAGTTTTTCTCCTAATTCAGTCCAGGCAAACCATGGGAAGTAACTCCCGTCTTTGTACCTTCCTCTAATTCATTACTTTAGCATAATTATCTCCCATAATTTCCTGTAATACATTGCAGCCTGTTATGAGTGTCAACACAATAAGAGAAATTAATGTGTTATTAATAATGTCCCGTTGCCGACAAAACTGTGCTGTCTCAACTCTGCGTGGTACGGAGAAGAAAGCAGTAACAAGCAGTAATGGTAATTTGCTATTTTGATCATCATGTATCTGCCTATTAATAAACGAGTGCCCAAACCAAAAAAAAAAGCAGAACATTAAAAGGCCTTTTTATTGCAAATCAACTGTGCCGCATTTTGTCGTGAGCAGGTCACTAGCAAATTGCCTTCAGATCTTCGCCTGGCTATCTTTCACTTAAAGAATCCCACAGCAACCTAGACATCTTGGGTTTGAGTGAAAAAGCCTTGAGTGACGTTCAGAAATGACCGTAGATGCCGATTTGAAAATTATATTGGAGTTTTTGGGGAAAACAGCCTACGTGCTGAATGTTCAAACCACTGTGTGCATACGCAGGCTGGCGTTTAATTATTCATGCCTTCTATTCCATTTATTTACTTAACATGTGAGACAGAGAAAACACTTTGGAGGAAATATTCGAAAGAGAGAATAATTTCTGGAGCGCTGGTTATTATTTTTGATGTTGCAATTTCTGACACTTTGATGCAATCAGTGGATAGCCGGGGCATCCTGTCTTCTCCGGGGAGCTGGCTGTCAGGACTGAGAGGCTGGTGGGTAGATAATTATCAGAGATCAAACCCTGCTAGTTAGCAGGCAGGAACGGGAGGCAAATGCCAAGAAGCAGCCAATGTATCACAAACTCCTGTTCAAGGATATCCTAATTGCTATAAGGGCTTCTTTCACGACTGGCACGTCAAGAGATGCCAGGTACAACGTTATCATATTGGCCCAAAACTCCTCTCGCATACGGTGGATTATGACAAAGGGCAATGGTGGTGATAGAGGATTTTTGCAGTGTCTAGCACCAAGGACACCCAGGAATGCTAGAGCCAAATAATAAACATCATGTGAACTTTCCAAGATAACAGCATTAATTACTCAATTACTGGTCTAGAACGAGAAGCTCGTTATGGTGCAGTGATTTTCCAGGGTTGTGCTCACTACATGTACATCACATTTTCCTCTTACAATGACACCCCAGGTCAAAGTAAACAATTGGAGGGATAGCCAGCTGAAGGGAGTAACTTTAAGTGCTCTATGGAACAAAATTATACTAATAAATGGAAAAGTAAGCGAATGCTACCCACAGAATCACTGCCCATACTGATTTAATATGACAATTTGATCAGGTTTTAAAGTAATCACCTTTCAAGAAAATACGAGACGTAGCACTGGAATTCTGCCTCCTGAGAACAGTCACCTCTGCACTGGTCAGTCTTGTTTTGTGTGCCCACATGTGACTTTTTCCCAAGGTCATTCACCAATCTCATAAAATCCACCTCCAAAGAAAAACGTGTCTTTCACAGTCCCCGGGAGTGTAGAAACATTTAATCTGCGCTCCCTCCTTCTTGAAAACATCACCCAGACACTCCTTCAGCAGTGAGAAAGACAGCAATAAAATAATAAAATTAAGCTTTATAATGAAAAGGATAAATGGGCTCTGTCTTTCCTTGAATGAAGCTCCATACATTAGCATAACAAAGCTTTCCTTCGGCTGGTAATGGCCCCGCATCTCTGACATTAAGTAGCACTTTCGCTGCTCCTCGTCTTCACACACTACTTTCAAAACACAACAGGCCCAATTCATTCTCCACCCCTCCTCCGGTTCACATGCAATGAAACCTTTCACACACTCACAAGTAGAAAGGGAGTAGGGTTTCCAACCGCACTACAATTCAGGCCTGGCCTTTCTTATTTTAATTGCCTCCCTAATTGGTAATGTTTATGGGATTTCATCTGCCTGGGGTGAAACTCTGCATGCTGGCCATACGTTTATGGAGAGGATAGAGGACAAAGGAAAAGACGTCTGGAGAGATCATATGAGGAAAAATGTTATGTAAACTAAGAAGTCATATAAAAACAAAAAAAGACGAACAAACCAAAATGTGGGAGTTACAAAACAAAAAGGGAAAGCCCTGCTAACCTTGATTCTTCATGTAAAGCACCAGAGGGGTACAAATGATGTCAAGCAGCAGTTATCCAACACCAAGGACCTCATCCTTAGCTCTGCGCACCGCTGTCAGCTTTAAAGTGACTCCCCCTCTCAGTGTCTGCAGATAAGGCTGAAAAAGCACAGCACTCGATGGACCTGATTAATTCCCTGGAACGAAGGTTTGTCTTCCTCAGCTCACTGAATGACTTCATCCTGGTAGATGAGGTCACCAGAGTCAAGGCAATAAAGTAGCTGATATTCACGTTAAAGCAGGCTTTCAGAGCTGTCAGCCAATGGTGGGTGGGGGGGGTAGTTCTTTCAGTGAGACTATAGACAATTCACTCTCTCTCATTGCTACAACAAGGACAATAATTGGCCGCCAAATAAATCGAGGCAGAGCCAATCAGAGTTTACAGCCATGCTTTCCTTATCATATAAAACGGCTTTAAAATGTACCCTCCGCCCAGAGTGAATAATAGATAACATGAAAAAGGTGTCTGCCCTCTCAAACATCACGGATTCAATTTTTAACTTCCAATTAGGTTCTTTTAAGATAACGAAGCATATCATACTTCTGGATTAAATGTCATTAGCATTTTCTAAATATTGCGATAGAGGTAACAGCTGTGTGCTATTATAAGTTTGGATAAAAATCAGTGTTACTTAGCCTAAAACGGCAAAGCAAATTGTGAAGAAAAAAAAAAAGACGACGGCACATATTTCAGCTCTTTATTTATGGCATTATAAAAAGGGACAATTCCTTGATATGCAATAAATTCCGTCTCGCTGAGCTGCCGCCTCCATTTCATCTTGACAGGTGCGATTTCTGCATAGCCCTCAGAAGTCGAGTCACTTCACATAATCTGAATTCACATATCAACTGTTGTTTGCACTTGAGCGATTCGGTGTTGATGGGCCTTTCACAGAATAAAAAAAAAAACCTCTCCCTGCTTGACAAGGGTAATGAATGGCGAGGCGGGCCCCCTCAATCCATCCTGCCGCTGGTACAGTGCAGCCTGCGGTGATACATGGCACAATGCACTCATAAAGCAGGCCCCTCTTTTGACCTCTGCCGGCACAGTGGAAGCGGAGGGGCGTTTATGATCGCGGCTGGATCCAGCAGCCAATAATGACTGAAATAACCATTCAAAACCTTTAGGGTAAACGGCATGCCAGCCGAGGGCTTGGGAACAATATATACTGAGCCCCTGAGATGACAAGGTCATTTCAGAAGGACAGAAATGATATGTGAGGAGAGGAAATCGTGAGAGATATATGTAGGCCCAAAGAGGCAGCACAGCTGGCCAGTGTCACATGGAACGGAGCTTTCAGAAGAGGAGTGGGGGGTGAGGAAGAGCAAGGGGACCAGCAGGAAAGGTCTTCGCTCTGAGATTAATCAAACACAACACTGGCATTCTGACATCGGAAATTATTGTTGCAATTTGACAGATTCAGAAAATCAATAAATTCGCAGCATTGCCACATTAAAATACTAAGCAACCAACATTTTCTCTAAAACCACAGTTGTTTCTAATAGAAGATCAACAGAACACAGCTACAAGTCAGACTTCCCCTGCAGGTAGTAATTTCATATTCATGCAGATGGATCATCAGGAACCATCTTGTGTATTTTTTTTCCACAACCCACTAACTCAAGGAATTGAATTACAAATAGCAGAAACAACGTTCCCTTTTGACGAATCATACAGATGCAACACCAAAATCAAAGCACACTTTCCTGAGCTAATTTCATTAACTGTTGGCAGTGATGTACTCAAATTTTCAATACACTCTAAACCTAATAGAGAATTATCATGAAAGAGCCTTATTTCACAAGTTGGCACAAAGTCAAGCAACATATGCTCACATAATCTTTTAAAGAGCATGATCCCATTCTAAATTTAATTATGTAAGAGCAGAAATGGAATTAGTCTTCAAATATAGTATAACTGACAGACAGCGAATTCTTCCTTCCTCTTTATGCTTCATTATACTTACATACACAGTTAACAGAGTGGACAGTTTTTAATATGTTCAGTTCCCAGTTGAAATTTCACTACTTTCATATTCTGCAGCTAAGGCATAGTTTTTATATTTAACTGTTAAAAATGTTTCTATATCATTGTGTGTTAAATCATGGGAAACAATGAGCCTCAACGCCAACACCTACCCCAAAGTTTTGGGATGGAATGCCAGTTGATCACACACATATACACATACAAATATTTTTTGGGGTGGGCGGGGGTCCTTCTTGTGAATGCCGTTTAAACAGCAATAGATGGGAGAGTAATACATCAAAAATTATTAAATCAAAACAAAACATCTGCTGTTCCTTTGTCTAGTAATGAATTTAAAAAAGACCAAACATCTTTCAAAGCCTGTCCCTTAGAAGAACAGATGATAGTGGGGAAAAAAACAACAGAAGATTACATTCGATTTGATCATCTGTAAACCAAGGTCCATCATACCTCCCAGATACTGCCAACATCAGGCAAGGCCTCCAGACTGAGCAGATGAGCAAAGAGGAAACTGAAGAGATATGGCACTGTAAAGCCAACAGTAACATTACCAACAAAGGGAAGAAAATATGCATGTCAGCATCCATTCACTCACCCTGCTTAGGGTCATAAAGCCTATCCCAGGTAGTATAACTCCAGAGTACATCCCGGACATGATGCATTTGTCAACTTGCTTTACAAAATAAGTCTATGAAATTGTGGCATGAAGAAAGCACATCATAAAGCGCGAATGGATTTGTTTTATGACTGACACAGACCCAACATCACCCAGCAGAACACCTTCCCTAAAGTCAAGTGCGGTGATGGTAGCTCCAGGCTATGAAGATGCTTCTCCTCAGCAGGGATGCTAGTTAGAGAATGAATGAAGACAGTACGGAGCACAGTACAAGCAAACCAGAGGAAAACTTGACAGGCCAAGTGAATGTTAAAGAATTGAATTCTCTTTTCAGAAAATCTTTATGGAAATGGCTTAAAAATAACACAAGCAAATGTTCCTGAGTGGCCAAGTAATAGTTCACATTTGAATCTTGATAAGAATCTACAGAAGGACTTTAAGACAGGAACCGCTGTCCATTCCCAAGTAACCTGAGAGCACTTGCACAAAGTTGCCAGTGAAATCTGCAAGGGTAAGCACTTTCAAATTTAAATGCCGTCACATATGCAAATATGTTTATTTTCTTTCAATAAATGTGAGCCTTGATAATTCGATGTTCTATAAAAGTCTTCTTGCACGGATGTTTTCCTTCAAACTTGATACAACTCCAAAAGCCACAGGGAGATTTTTTTTTTCTGTACCATGGGTTTACTGGAATGTAGAGTCTGTTAGCAAGAGCAGAGGGTTGTGAGTCAAAGAGCTCCATGATCGGTACAACATTCTTATGGAGACAGGGGATTTATGGAAGGCTGCAGGAAGACTGGGCACAGCTAGACGCTGCTCAGATGGAAAGAAGCTATGGAGATGCACTCAGAATCTTTGCAGAAAAGAAATAAGCAGGTCACTGTTTAGTTAAATCAAGGGAACAAACTGCAAATTGAAGTCTTCTCCGCTGCTTTTTTTTCCAGTGATTTTACACAAACACTGCACTTGGCAGGCAGGTGATAACACCAAAACTCTAATCTCTGTTGTACAGGTAGCATCCCAATTGCCTCGGATGTGCACCCAACAGTTGACTGGGCTTGTTGTAGCTCTAAAGAGCTCTGCACGCCTTTGTGTTCACAGGGGAATTGAGAAGGATTTTGTATACATATTTTTTTAATTTGAAGATGCTTCCCACATAAGACATATCAGGTATGACAGAAAGTTTCGCATTAATTTTTCCTAAAAATGTTACTCTAAAATAGCCTATTTCAAGAACATGACACTTGTATAGCACTTATTAAATGAAAATAAATACAGAAACTGGTTAGTAAACTGCATATTCAAAATACCTGCTAAATGTTCGACTACTGTGGTGATTTTGTCCTTTCAAGTTGAGGAGGCTATACTTAGTTTATCCATATAAAACGAGATGCCTTCCCTTTGTTATTCTGGGCATTAATTTACCAGCTAACCCCCCCCTACTTGATGAAGCCACCGATTATTTCTGACATTAAGCCAATGTTCCATGAAGGAAAATACAAGCCTTTGATAATCTTTTAAAGTTGTCTTATCATAAATGTTTCGGTTTTTTATTATTAAAGCTGTTAGCAGTATTAATAGAAAAAATATTTGATGATTAAAACCGCTGTTAACATTTGAAAGTATATGTTTCACAATCTATGCAACCATATAAAATATAGCCCATTTTAATTTAAGGGATTTCCACAGAGAGCACCTCCAGCACTAAATAATTTAATATCACATCAGATCCTAGAGGAGATACCCAATTGAACGGAGACAGCAATCAGAGCCATGCTTAACTTTAATTACTCTTCTAAAATCAAATATTAGCCCTGGAGTCAAGTTTGAATAATTCCATCTAAAAATTAAATGTTCCAAGAGTGAATGAAGATGGTGAGGATATGAGAAAGCAGCAGAGAGCAGGAGAAAGTCAGGGGGGACACTTG
>JAODJW010000019.1:1461312-1492953 GCA_026777045.1 Hyperopisus bebe
AAAGTCAGGGGGGACACTTGGCAGGGGAGGGGGGTGGAGTGGGGTGGGATTGGGAGATAGAATGTGAAGAATTGATGCTGGCCTGATCCACCTCAGACATTCAGCCGTGCTGTATCGAAGACCTTTGCTGTAATCGCAAAATAAAACGAGAAGACATATTTCAGTGTTTTTTTTTTTCAAGAGCCGTAAGTGTCAAAGCTTGACGTTGAATATCATCTGCATGTACTTTACATATTTAACCAAAATGGTATGATCTGGTATTGCTACTCCAGGCCACAAAGTGGCGCTATGCTCTGTATACTGAGCTTGTGGCATTCCTGTGTGTCTAAACCAATTAAGGGGTGTTTCACCTCATCGTGGTGGAGCCCTGACGCTGATGAAGCACCACAGCCATGTTTCCTGCTGTAAGAAAAAAGGAAACTAAATGGTTCTGTGGCTGTATACATTTGGAGTGGACACTAGTCTCTTCCCAACAACTATAACTAAGTGTTTAACTATACTTGGTTGCTTATTACTTATTTTTCTCTACAGTATGAATGAATATTCTGTTTCTTTTACTGTTTACTGGGTGACTGCAGAAAATTAAGCATTTGTTTTCTTAGAACAGAATCCCCAACTAAGTTTCTGTTTATGATACAAAAACAGTTAAATAATCCATCTCCAATCATCACTTCTAATATCCTTATAATTACTAATTTTCTAATCCTTAAGTGTGATTAAAAATCTATTAAACACCCCACTTAACTTTACCTTTGCAAAAAACCTTATTTCATTGTGACTCAGGCGTTACAACCTGGTTTCAAAATTAAAGCACAAAACCCATTAAGCGGGCATTATGAAATAATATAATATCTACAAATTGGCCATTATATTGAAAATGTTAATCTCCCAAAAGAAATAATTCTTTAAAGTCAATCTTACACCAATTAAAAAGGATGTGTACATTTACATATTAATAAAAGCTCTCAGGAATGGTTCACAAAGAAAGAAAGAAAGATTATATTGGCCAGAAAACAAGAGAAGGAATGCCAGGGTGAGACATTACCGCAAAGTTGTCATCACAGAGAGAGCACCTTTCTTATGTAATCGTACTTCATTCAGCTGCTCTATCAGATGATTGTCACAGAAAAGCCATTTTAAGGGAAACAGCGTAAAAATAATAGCATGTTCACCTACATGTCCCACGGTGTTCAGCCAGCAGAGTGCACAGGTCAGTGAAATTATTTGACAAGTGGCACATCTGATCCAGGAGACAATGATACAGTCTTGACACTCATTTGAAATGCCATTTTTTCCAGCTGACCCCTTTGGTAAAGTGCCATTTTTACCGTTAAAAAAAAAAACCAATACCCTTTTGGTGAAACAAGAATCTCCAGTTATGAAATAATAAATCCTGAACACACACTAACAACCTGGTTGTCTCCCGACCCAATCCTTCACATGGTTCCGCCCTGCAATACTCCCCCCCCACCCCTCCTACACACACAACCACACAGTTCAGTAAAATGACTGGTGTTTCAAACATTCTTTTCATTCACTGCTAAAGAAACCCAAGGTGATACTCTTGCGCATACATTTTTTTCTGAAGTGGTTTTGAAAAGTGTCACAAATCTCACGCATCATGATTTTGTCTTCCTGTCTGTAAGAAATGTACGTGGATAGCTTGCCGGAAGCTCACACAGATTTACCCCGACCCCATCAGGTCCCCGGGAGTCAGCAGGACACAGAGGATTGAAAGGGGAAGGTACAAGGGCTGTCACCTCTGGGGCCGTGACCGATGACAGGAGCAGGCGGGTGCAGTTGGAGGAAGGTCTTCAAGAAAGGCTGATGCATTATTGTAAGCAGATGGCATCCTTGTTAATCTGTCAAAGCTTAATTTCAGGGGCGGGTCTTTGGCCGACCTGTTTAATTGCTGTGAGGCATGGGTAAGCATCAGTCAGCCAAAGCCAAATGAGCTCTCCTTGGTGCGCCTGCTCACCTAGGCTCAGGATGACTGTCTTTGTCTGGAGAGCTTCTGCTAAGCGAAAACATTTTTAAGGCAGCGCAGAGCAAAGCTGTCACTTGTGTTAAACAAGGCACACTTCCCATCTAAGCCATACTGATGGGCTACTTCTCTATTATTTATAGTGTTAGCTGTAGCATTTATTTTTGATTATTAAGCTAGTAAGTCCCATTCAAAATACAAATCAATAGCTCATCATAGTCTTTTTTGCATGGATACAGCCATTTAAGCAGAATCAAAACCACATTAGGATTAGACTCAACGTGTTTTTACTGCAAGGTCAGCTTTTCGATAATACAGTTTATATAAAAAGATGAACCATTACATTGGCTTGCAAGAAAAAAGGTGATTTCCTAGTTTAAATGGTACGGAGTTTGGCTGCACCAAGAGCAAAGCGTTAAGCTCCCAGATAAGTAGGACAGGTGCTAGAAGATTAAAATAAAAAGGTGGTGGAAACCAAGCAGCAGCAGGCAGAAGCAGGGGGGCTCATCTGCTTTACGGCAGTCGCCCCATCTTCGATGTCAAACGTCTCTCCCAGGAGTGCCAGAGCTACCCCCACTCTGCCCAGCAGGACAGGGCGTACGGTAAGTTTGTCCAGAACCTGCATGCTTCACAAGAAGAACGTATCCTTTCATCTGTTCGGAAGCGCTGCTGCCAAGCAGGCGGGCTCACCATGCAAACCGTACTGCGGCTGCTAATGTAAAGTGACTTCCAGCATCCTGCCTTAGGAGACATAAGAAGAGGAGACTGACACAGACTTTGGGACCCAGATGAAGAGCTCAATGGACGACAGTGAGTAAGACTGGTTTGTGTGTTTATAATGAGCAACTTATAATAGTAAACTAAATTCCTGTCTTCAGAAACAAGTCAATTGAGAAAGCCATATTTCAAAAGCAACTAGCTATTAATATTAAACTAATATTAATATTAAAATAGCTCCAAGGCAAGAGTTTGAATCCCACATCCACTCTTCCTATGTTACGTTTGCGTGTCTTCCCTGTGACGGATGAGTGTCCTCTTGCAGTCCAAAGACATGCAGTTAGGCCAAATGGTCTCTAAATTGTCCATAACGTGTATGTGTGTGTGTTGCCCTTCGATGGGCTGGCATCCCTTCCAGGATTTATCTGTGCCCTGCATTTCCTGGGATAGGTTCCAGTCCCCCTGCCATGAACCTGCACTGGATAAACGATTGGAAAATGGGTGGATGGAATAATGCTATATCTACAAAGCTTTAGTGAATTTCATCAATATATCTGTTTAAAATTTTATTTCATCCTTATACAAGGTTAAAAAACATGCACAAAGTGCCGCATTTCTGCATTTTTAATATTTTTGATATAGAATATACATACAACTGCATAAATAGTACATATACAGTAGTAAAAACAGCTGACTATGGAATAACATGGCAATCACACTTTTAAATTTTAAGTAAAGAGATATAGGCAGTTATTTTGTTTATGGGAAATATGGATACAGAGTAAGGGAAAAGCCACCTGGTCTGAAATGACTTCACTGGCCAGAGAGACAGCATCACTGCTCAGGGTCTGCCGCGATGCTGAGCGTGCCCACAGAAGCCGTCCTCTCAGTCTCGCTGATCCCCTTGCCATCTCTATGCTGTCCTCCACCGCCCGCCTTTCCCTGCAACAGACACCAGTAAACCACAGATCTACAATTCATCCTCATTGGGAGGGCAATTAGTCACTATCCTACAATAATGCAGAATTTAAAAATAAAGCCATTTGGAGAGCGTTCTTTCGTTTTTTATTTTTTATAAAGTTAAATTTCATATTATTCATATTAAATTTCATTAATATATGTTAAATTTCAGCCTGTCGAAAATATTTCATTGGTCATGAGGTCAAGTACAAAGCTCTGACAATTAAAAAAAAGAAAGAAAAAGAGCAAGTAAAAATAATCCAAATAAAGTATTTAAGAAGCAAAGCAAAGGGTCATATTCATGGAAAAAAAAATCATAGAATTTCACCGCTGACAATAAAAATGGCCATATCCTGGTGAACACACCAGGTTTACTTTTAGCAAACACTACAGTTTCATTTTTAAATAAATGCATGGAGGACTCTGCTAAACAACAATCACAGACAGACATCCCACCCCCATATTTTCTGAACATGAAAAAGGCTACCAGCCTTTCAATTTGCTTTAGTGTCCTACTGAATTACCATATGAGAGAGTATTTACAACTCTACAAAATTTCCATCCATTTCAATGAAGGTTACGTCCGTCGCTGTGATGGAACAAAATGAAAAGGCTGCCTTACTTGTTGCATGCAATTAGACCTCGACAAGACAGCAAGGACAGTTAAACATTTCATAGAGCTGTAATTATGCTTTAACTGTTAGAAACCATCGTCCCCTAGGAACTAATTACTGAAAAGCACTCATCACACAGAAGATATGCACAAACAAATCCTTCAAGCACAAAATAAATGTTTAAACATTAAAAGGGACGAATAGCTGGAGTCATACCAATCAGTTTGGTTCAGTTAATTACTAATAAGAATTGCAGCCCCATTGTGTTAGATAATTATGACACCAAATCAGAGCTCAAACACAGGGCCTCTAGCTGACTGTAATGTGGATCTAATAATCAGTGTAAAAGTAATCAAGCAGAAATGAAGCTGGGCTGCTGGGGATGTTTACAGGGCTGCAGGCTTATTACTGGTATTACACGACAGCAAGGAAAATGTAACCAGCACCAGTTTGACTATGGAGTAGACTGTGCTCATGAATGGAGGGTGTGCTCCCTGGCCCTCCCAGCAGGCACCGTGAGCCCTCAGCCAAGGTCCTCATCATGGCAAAAAAATAAACATCCTTAGCTTATATTCCAATACACAACATGACCACAGCACCAACTAACCGAAACGAGTCAAAATACAAAACCTAAACAAAGATGGCTGGGAGGGGATTGCGCCCTCTTTGGGTCCTCTGGCCAACGTATTTACAAGAACACCGACTCAGGTTTTTCTGCAAAGATGCCTACAGAGCTAAACAACGATTTGGCCCACGCTTTAACGCCTGTTCACCTCCATTATCTTGCTGCCTACAATTGGCTCTCTCGGCATGAAATGAGGCAGCTCTGGAAATTCTCTGGCCCAGACCTGTACCACTATGGACAGTCAGACCACCTATGAATGGCACAATTTGGCTCTGATATTTGTGTGAATGAGAGGAAGAAACAAAGCTGTATAAATCCTATTTGGTCTGGAAGCGGCACATATGGAAACTTACCAACTCGTGCTAATACAGCTAATAGGATGTTCCACTCTAAATGAAAGCTTGTGTTAATACTGAGATTTTCATTCATGCTGGAAATTGTAGTTTTAAATTACAGTTTAATGCTTTAGATTTTTAATAAGACTCTAAAAAAACCTACAAGGGAAAATAAATTAAAAAATTACCACAGCCACCGAATAGAGCCTTAGCTTCCTATTGTCAGCCAATTACTATGCAATCTTTTTCTTATGACTGAATAGCTCACTGTTAGCAAATAATGAAAAGGCAATTATGGCAAAGCTGTGTTCATATTACCCTCTTCATTTTATGCAGGCTGTAATTATTGTCAATCCTAAAGGCTTATTCTACCATGTAAAAGGCACCAGGGAAGAAAATGGAGTGGGCTGGTGCATGAAAAATCGCAAATGTCACAGCTACCTTTTTATCAGCAAGACCGCTAGACTTTTACTGCTGCGCATACAGTACGAGAGTTGGTGCACACCGACACAGACATGCACACGGACCTACATGTGTGTCTCCCCACTCACTCCCCAGGCCCGGGCACCTCAAGCTGTTGGGGTTATTCATGTAGAGCACATAGCGATGAAGAGAAATGTGGTTAGGGATGAGCAAAGGAGGAGTACAACTTAATACACCAAAGACCAGCTTTTCTGTGCCAATGTCTATGCTGAAAGACAGTCGGGGAAGTGGCCCTTTTGCCATGGCTCTCATTAACTGTCTCCATGCTGTTCAGTAATGGGGAGTGGCATATAAAATGATCCACTTTACCGTCTTTGATCTATTATTTCAAAAGGAAGTGTGCTGTGTACGGAAACTCAGTACTTAACAAAGGGAGTAAGGAGAACCCGAGGTATTGTTTTCTTAATGGGCACTAGTCACATTTCATAGATATTTCCAGATACACGGCATCAGCGGAACCCTCCCAGGCGCACGTCACAAGCGCCTTTCCGGAGATACTGACACAGTCGAGCCGCTCAGGCAGCACTTAAAGGGGAAACGACAAAACAATGCAGGCGAATTTCAAGGTCAGCATTAAAACCCCCTAACTACCATTTTAGAAGCGACCCACCAAATCAGAGTCGGAAATGTAATACCCAGCGTATTATATTTTCTTGTTTTTCAGAAGCTACGGCACCTTTTGTGCTTAACAAGATTCTTGAAAAGACTCAGAATGTGATTTTTTTTTCCCCTCCCTAGATACACGGTATACTCAGAAGCCACTGAATCTGCTTTTCAAATCAGTACCGCAGGCTGTCACAACCATGCTCCTCATCTTAGGTAAAATCCTCCCCCAGCAGGCTGAGCACAAAAGCAACCGCAAACCTTTCAACTTCCACAATCTTTAACGTCCTAAGCACAAACACACTGAGCGACAACTTCCTTATTTATGCCACCCCCACATTTGTGTATTTACCATTCAATACAAAAGTAGCAGGCAGTCATTACAGTGTCACAGTCAATCTGGAGAATCTAAACTAAGAGACACCGATGTCACGTGTTGGACTATTCTTCAGATGCTCGAAACATGTGGTTGTTTGATGTGGCTAGTATCATATAAAACCACAAAAATGTCAAAATAAAAATGCTAACGTTCCAATATGCATCATTACAGAAAAATGACAAAGCAGGTGGTGACAGTCACTGCGAATCTTGACATGTACCTGCATGCTGCAAAAGTGGGAATGTTTTAAGTGCTATGACGTTTTACCCTCCACATAAACTGATCCATCCATCACCATCCATTTTTCTGACTGTGGGCTTCTCTTCATGCAGGAATCACTTTTATGTACTAGAAATTTTCAGAATCAACTAATTAATGGTTTAAAAAATCTATCTACAGATACTGAAACATTTTATTACACTGAACAGAATAGAATGATACTTTTTTGATCCCTGCAGGGAATTTTTCTTTTGGCCTACCCCATCCTGTTCACCGTGAGACCAGTACAGGCAAGAGCAAGCTTGGGGATCAAAGGGAAGGGCGGCCACCCACAGCACCCCTGGAGCTGGGGGTTAAAGGGCCTTCCAATCACAGGCACCGAGGCTTAGCCCACTGAGCCACCCCCCTAAAAAGTGACACAGGCCCATATAAGATTCAAACCTGCGACCTTGGCATTATTAGCGCAACGCTCTAACCAGCTTAGCTAACCAGTCAACACGCCACAATCATAAGGAAAAGAATTGAGGTTATGTATTTAGATATCAAGCCAGACCCCTGAAGTGCTGTTTAACATCAGTGTCAAATACCTCAGCAGAAACCAGAATTCAGAGAACCACATTGATGTAGGACCACAAACAGTGATCTTGAGTAATAAGCCTGTTAACAGGCTGTAATCCCCCCCAAGCCAATCATCCTGACCAACTAAGCTAAGCCTTTCTAGAGGTCTAGACTACAGACTAAACTTTAAGTCTAGGCTGTACTGTATTTACCAACGTATGCATTTGGCTGTCATTACCAACATGTGATGTCTATTCACATCAAGCATTTGATGGGAAAGAATTAACTTCACAATGAAAGCAACAGACCATTTATTTCTAGTGTTTTTAAGGTTTATTTTAGGCCTGAGGTCCCACCAAGGCTGGAAACATACAACTCCCACTTCAAGTGGAAAGTGATACTCCATTACTTACAAATGCACAGCAAATGGGAGCAGATGTGATTTATTGATGGACTGAGTGTGATGACGCAAGATGGTGCATCCCGCAGGAATACTGATAGACTCCATGACATAATAACTTGTCCAGCACACCAGCGGGACACTGAAATGCTCCCAAAGATAACACAGCCTGACACCCTGAGCAGAGGGGAACTTCCCCAGTGCCTTTTTAGCTCTTTAGTAGTCACTAATCATGGGTCTGACTGGAAAAAGCAGAAAGGAAATAAATGTTTTAAAACTAGGGACTGTAAACATAGCCACTCTGTCATGTATTACTAAATTACACTCCTGGGGGTGATAGAAAAGGCTAAAAACACACACTGATGGCCAGTGGTGCATTTGCAGATTAAACTAGGGATGAGGGGTTGAATGACACACTGGTGAATTACAAAGGCACTCTGCAGCTCTGCTCCAGGTCTAAGAAACAGCCTCTAATATTTATACACATTTTCCACACGTCACAGGCAGGCATATGAGATCAGGAAGGAGCACCTCTTCATGCGCCGTTCAGTTTAGCCTTCTCAGCTAAAAGGCTTAATTGGTGTCATTACAGCTTTCACCACAATCAGCTGACAACTTTAAAAACCACACCAACAGTTACACATACTATGGGGCCAGGGTAGTCAGAGGTTATTCGCACTCCGAAATCATAACTCAAATGAACATCTTGTACAAACAGCTTTAAAAACCACAAAAGCACAAAGTAAGGTCAACCGTGCTCGGGTTTGTCTTACCACCTCGCCTAATTAAAAGTGATTTATAAAAAACTGAGCATTAATAAATGATTGCAGGCATGCTTCCACGACAGGAGACGGGGACAGAAGTAAGTGAAACTTTAAAGTAATGTGGCGTTAGCGATATGGCGCTCGCTGAACATTGAGCACCCAGAGACGCAGACATCTCTGCTGCCATCACACTCTCGGCAAACCAGCCGATTTTGAAAAAGGGGAGTTCTGGGGACTGTATCTTACAGCAGATGCAGAGGAACCACCACACCCACTCCACCCGTCAGGTAGGTTGGGTCAGTTCACAGGTCCTGGCAGGTTTGGGCCGCAGGTTCTCGGCTGGATTCCAGTGTATGAGTTGGGAAGGGTATTTGGCCTGCTGTCTGCTCCATGCCTTTGGCAGGAGCCAATATCAACTGTCCAGGCCTGAGTGACTTTAATTATTCAGATCAAAGACACACCTCATGAAGACAGACTCCTTGTTCTTGACAAGATGAGTGTTCCAGCTCCAACAGCCCATCAGAAATAATCCTTAATTCTATACACTTAACACAAGTAAAGTAATTTTTATCCACCTGGAGGGGATGGGGGGGGATTAGGAAAAAAAAAAACAAACAAACAATAAAAGGTCTTTGCTAAGCCCGTCATCGTGTTTCATAATTCACACATGCATCATGCTTTTCTTATAGGGGATGGCATGTTCACCAACAGTGGTCTGTCTCAAACGTGAAGCTAATGCACTTAAGCAAGCTTTGCTTTGATTATCTTCTTCATCGTGTTAATTAACTCACTCTGCCTTAAATGAGTATACTTTCTTCATCTTTAGAAAAATGTTTACAAAGGAGGACTTGCATAAAAGGCAATGTTTGCTAAGCAATCAATTCCAAATTGAAGAGCAAGCAATGGTGGAGAGTTCTATTCATGTCTGGACCTCCTTAAGTCCACAGTCTCTCCATTGTCATGGACAAAACAACACTGTCCTGCCCTCTGGAAACTTCCAAAGCAAGCACTGGAATTTAAAATGAGCAGGAAAAAAGGCAAGTTGCAGAAAAGTTACCATTCTACACTTGTAGAAGGTGCACATTATATACACTTATAATTGTTTCACTACAAAAAAGTCGATCAATGAAATTTTGTTTCAGTGTGCTGAATATGAATGGAAACAAGATTAAACGTACCATTTAAAAAAATGTAGATTTTTTTTTGCTTGTTTTACAAGCCAGATACTGAAATACTTCAAAAAGTAAATGAAACAGATAGTAAAGCAGTCTAGTTAGAGCACTGTCAGCAGAGTGCCACAGCCCAGAGTATATCATCATACAGGCCGGCATTTGACCCCTTTGTGCCACTAGACCTGTATAGCCCCTGGTCCCAATGAGTGTCAGCTTTCTTTACTACCCAGCTCCATGAGCCCTCAGCCTCAGAGGCAAAAGAAAAGGCTATTGAGATCTGAAATAATGACTTCAGGGTGACTTTAACGAAAGCTCCAAAATTTACAGCTCAGCAAGGTTTTTTTTTTTTTTTTTAATTTACTGGCAGACATAAAAACAGACTTGGAACAGTTGGAACAGTTAAGAATCAGCAGGACATGGCCTATATATTCAAATATAAACACAAAAAAACCCACATTCATGTGAAAAGCATTTCTTAAAATACAACTGGTATAAAACGCATTAACATATTATGGTTCCTATAACAAAATTTAATGCAGCATGGAACTTCAAAAACTTATATAAAGCAAAAAATTGGACTGGCATTAAACAACGGTAGACTTTACAAAAGAAATTATTTCAACTTAAAGAATAATTATCTCATTTGTAACCTGATGCTTAATAAAACCTGTGAAATGGGAGAATTCTAAATAGGAGAGAAAATTCCATGTGGAGTTACCCGCTAGGTTTGCTGAACCAAATGTGCACTACAGCACGCTAAATTTCCCTGGCCTGACAGTTTGCTGATAATTAGTACAGAGACTGTACGAGCAGAGAGCCAGGGAGGAAAACATTCTACGGCACTTTGGCACAAACTGTCAAAATTAGCAACGCAATAAGACTCAAAGAGTTAATCAAGATGAAGACGCACGGGGAGCTGGAGGTGCACTGCGAAACAGTTTGGCTTTGGATTAGCTAGCATCGTGCACTTTCAGTGTGGGGGCCGGCATGCTGTCTGAGAGACATCTGAGCCCAGCTAAACACCAAGCAACAGAAACTTCATATCACACACTAACGCAGCTGCTTAATCCTATTTGCATTCATATTACTTCCTAGGCATCTTCATCCAAAGATTTCCCCATTTGTATGCTTCTGAGAGCCAAATAACTTTATGCATGATACCGGTATCTTTATAATACCAATCTATAAACCCAATTTCATTTGAATACACTTCCGTCAAGCAGGTAAAGGTACTTGAGAAACCTATTTGAGAACTGTACAGATCAGTAAACACGAACACTCTACAGAGGGTAATGGACTATCATAAACGCACTGTCTGAGAATTAAATTCTCATATAGGCTCCGCAGTGGAGCTCTGGGGCTTAAATCCACACAGGCTGATTTGTAAATCTCTTCCCTTAAACAGTTCTGTGCCATGGGTGAGGGAGTAAAGGTATCTTGACCTATTTGCACATTAATAAACCTTGAGGACATTTATATACAGAAGACAGACAATACTTACATTTTTTGTGCCAGTGAAAATCACATTTCACAGACTTTAATCAGAGGAGCAAAGTTCTTATTTAAACTATGTAGAGATATTGCAGCTGGTAATGAGACAATGATACAGGTTCCATATAGCTTTTTGACTCCCCCCCCCCCCACACACACACACACACACACACACTTTAATTATTCCACAAACAACATCTCTAGTACAACCTCCCAAAGGACAGAACATACCTTATATCTTATATAATAAAACCCATATTAATTTTTGGAATTTAGTGAAAGACAAATCATGTCACTAAAATAAAAACCTGTATCCTGTAACAGTTTGAGATGAGAGGTTATGCTTACTATTTAACATATTTTAAATGTTAAATAAATGCTCAGAGATATGAAAATAAGTCAACTCGCACAAGAGCATTTCAGAGAATGGGCCGCAGACAGACTCTCAGGTCATATTAAAATTGTCCATCAGCCAGACAAGCAGAACTGATTTGGAGGTTAAGTAATGGTTTGGATATTCTAAGTTCTCCATTTATATATGCGAAAGGCTTCACTGAACACTGGATCTCCCTATCGGAATGATTTTCAACTCAATGCTCCTATATCCTGCCTAGCAAAATCCATCTGACCCTAGGTCTGAGAGGGAGAAAAGGCTGGAATAAACAAGTCACCTGAGTGAAATAATCTCAGCGGAAAAAAACTCTAAAAACTGTTTAGCTGAAAAAAATATTATTACATTAATGTGGCCCAAGGAGATTAAAAACCAAAGCCAGGAAAGTGCGAGAAAGGGCAGAGAAGGGGAAAAAGACTAGCCAGCATTAGTACAAGCTTCAGACACAAAGAAAAACAGATGGACATATCTCACCCAGCACTGCTCAGCTAACAGGCCCACTGGAATCACAGCACAGAGCGAATTTAAAAATGCACATCCTCACTAAATACTATCTTTCACTAGAAGTACCAGTCAACAAAAAATGCACGTTATACAACAAAAGAAATAGTACTCAGTTGCTTCTGCAGTACTATGGCCCTATATAATAAAATAGATTACACAATCAATTTAAATCAAACATATATTTGACAAGGTGAAACACATAATTTTAAACTGCATCAAAACTACACCTTTGTGTCAGGTTGGATTTTGATAAGTGTGCAGTTTACCCCTTACCATTTCTTACATGTGCAAGAAAATGCACTAATAGTATAAACAAACAAATGACTTCATACACATTAGTAAGCAAAAGCACAACTTTGTATGTACCCATCACAAGTCACAGTGGTGTTCTAAAATGCTCTCTGCCACACTAGTCACTTCCATTACACTACAAGTCCTGCAGACGTGGGGTACAGGGGTAGCAGGCCGGGGGGGTGGTGTACACACTGAAGCCACTCACTACTCAAGTACAAAATCACTGAGACAACAAACACTTCGCTTAGCCTTAAACAACTACCATTTCAGATAGGAAAATAGGAAAGACAGTAGGCAAATGTACTTGACACAACAGTAAACTTTGCATCTGGATGCAGGAAAACATTGAAGGAAAAAAGTCAGGGCCTTCAGCCTTGCTGAAAGGCCAGCGGGTTAACCTGGGGAGACCACTTTGGCGGGGGCTTGGGGCTTGGGGCTTAAACTGATATCAATCTACTGCCTTGGAGAGAACTTCAAAAGAGGCAGCTCAGCCCTGCCGCCGGTGTTTGCCCTCCAGTGGACATCGTGACCATCAGTGACAGGGAGAGACCTGTGCTAACTGCCTGCTGGATTCTCAGGGCATACCAGCCCTCGGCTGCGGGATCTAGGCCTCACACCAGAATAGCCTGGGTCATACATTACATTACAGAATCCTTTCCTTGCTTCACAGCACTGTGATCAAACTATTCAACTTAACCAGTCTAGGATGATCAAGAGGCAACGCCGTCATTCATTTTTCATAATTGACTTTTTAAAACACCCTGTTTAAACTACAAAATACTGCTACATAAATAATCCCCATAATTAATTACCTGGCACTATTTTAATATTCCTAAAGATATTCTGATCTCAATAAAATCTATTTTATCATTTAGAAAGTGATAAATATTGTAAAATGGGTTTATAAAACCGATTTTTTTTTTTTTTACCAAAAATAATCAGTGATGTCACCTATTTTAGTATGGGAGAAGGAGGCTGAGCTCATTAACAATATGAATGTCACTGCCTGGCACCCATCTCATCACCCCATGTGTGTCCACCTCCAGGATGTGGCAGGGCACTCACCTGTTTCATCTACATACCGGCCCAGCATTTAGCAAGAAAATAAACAAATATTTGAGCTTGAATCAGCGTGAGGCTCAAATATCCCCAATCATTTCTGGAAGAAGCATTTTCTTCACAATTCTGGACTGGCCTCTATATGTGATGAAAACAAGCTTGATTCAGAGAAAACAACAAGACATTTGAGTCACTTTGACAATGATTGTGCTCCCCTTTAATGGTGACCTAAACTCTAGTATATTATTCCAGGATATTATTTTTTTTTGTTTGTTTGAGGTGTACAGTTGTGATCTTGATACTTGGCTGAAGGCTAACAGCACAGAGCTTTACTTTCTGTATACTGAAACACTAAGATAAACATGAGCAATAATAAAAAGAAAAATAAACACGGTTCAAACAGTAGGATTGTTTTCTTGCACAGTTCACTCATAGAATGTTGGAATGGTGAACAAGGGGAAGAGAGATGCAGAAAAACAAACAGAATGCAGACTGCAGCCCCTCAGAAATTATGTACAGCATTCTTTAGTGGACCAATCGAAAAGGTCAAGACTTGATTCAATTACATAGGATCTGTGGAATAACCTAAAAACAACAGAGCACAAAACATCCCCATATGACACAGGGGAGCTTAAAGAAACCAGCCACGGGAAATGCAGAAATGCACAAAGTCTCCGTCATGAACACATGCCTTCCTCATATCTGCCAAAAGCAAATCCACAAAACACTGAAGTCTGTATACTGAATGCATTAGCTAATTTTAGGGGTGCAATATTAGCACACTACAATCACACTTTTTCTTTCTTACATTTTGGTTTAAAAAATGTAATAAAGTTCACTGTATTTCTTTGTATGTGCATTTGGCGTAGCCATAACTCGCCTAGACCATAAACTGTACTTCGATACATTTCAGCTCCTTTTTCCAGCTGCGGGTCTTTAAAAGCCTCCGTATAGACAGTTCCAACACTTGCCGTCTAAATAGCCTTCATCAGCTCTCTGACTGGAAGACTGATAGCTTTACGGGTATAGTATTGCCACATTCAGCTGCAGCCGTCCGTACACAATCACACTGCAAATGAAAAGGAAGTGGCTAGACAACTCGCTAACTATGCATAAAACACAGTTTAACTGTCAGGCTGGGTCCGACCCAAGCGCTACACCAAAGTTAACTTGAGCAGGAATCCCTTAGGGTGTTACGCCATCCATCAGCTCAGTTCATTAAGGCCCCGAAGCACCATCGTATCGCTGAGGCAATTTCCCTTCACATGTAATTAAGCTCTGAATAAACAAGTGCATCTCGTTAACATTTTTTTTTTTTACTTTTATAGGCGATGACATTTCTGAGCTGACATTAGCTGGCGTGTTAGGTTGTGCTTACGGTCGGCGGGTTGAGCCGGACGAGATATTCCTCCAGCAGTGTTGGCGTGCCTCCCAATTAGAAATGTAAATAGTAACGCGTTAGTGCCGGCAATGAAAGCTGCACGTCTCCGCCAAATGAGCAGAGCGGCAGCGTGGGATCTCCGACGAGGTGTCTTATTGAAACGTCCCACGCTGCTCTCCGCGTCAGCTGTCGCCTGCGAACCCTTCGCGCTCAAGCCGTATTTCTTTCATTACTAAAATAGAAATCTGTGTCCGAGGTGCTGTAACATTGCTAATGCTAAATGTTTCACTCCCATGGGTGCTAATTATGGCTGAGTGCTGGCAACACTGATTTAATTTATTTTTTGCTTCGCAAAACCACTGTAAAAGCAATCTGAGCATTTTTCAATTAATTAAACATATGGACTACGAGAAACCTTTTGTCGTTTTGCCCACTAAGACCTTAGCTAATTTGTCTAGAATAGAGCGAGGCAGGAAAACGCAGCTTTTATCTTTCCAAAATATTCTTTCAAAGCTTTCATAATTCATATGTAGAAACAGTCCATTTTCAGCACTGTGACAACCCAAAACTTGAGATCACACATTTTTGCTGAAATTAAACGTTTTAGGATGTGAATTTTTGGCATCTAGGAATGTGTGTGTAACACACACACACACACACACACACACACATAATGCTGATATATGTGTATACCAAATTAATACAAAATGTAGCCGTAGAGTGTAGAATAGACTTTGTTATTTGTTCTGGATAGTAATAATAAAATGTGAAGACTGATGATGTGACACTGAGGTCCCTGGGATCCAGCTTATAGGGGTTAGTAGGCATGATGCCCAGCACACTGCACCCAATGGGACAAAGCTCCCGTCAGGGCTGGGATCACAAGAAGCCCATGAAATCTAACTAATAGCCTCTGTTCCTGCTGTCTAATACCTGTTCTCCCTGTATCCTCCATCAGAGAATTTGCATTGTTTTGTATTAACATTTAAGCACTGTATAGTAGACAGGCATATCTAATAACAAGGCATACAGCCCGAGGAAGAGGAAAAAGAATAAGGAAGGAGAAAAGCTAGTGGAAAATAAATATGGCAAACATAAGCCTTTTTCTAATTTGCAACTTGTCTCCAAAATACACAAACATTAAACCAGACTTTTGGTGCAGTTCATTTTTGTGGTCCCAATGTGCTCATTTGTTCCTGATCTGAGTCATTAGGGCTATTTTTGATCAAGGTCTGGCTCTGATTTCAAAGCTGTTTAAGTTGAAGGCCACAAAGGGGAAACGCAACCTTTACACAGAGCACCTCTCCACGGTTTTCAAGCAGGCTATTGCCAAAATATTGAGAAGCTGCTTAACTTTTCTGCCCGAGGAACCTTAGAGCAGTGATGAAAGACACGGAAGCACAAGTCAAAAGACCCACTGTTCGGCTGCAGAAAGCAAACGTTTGGCGGAGTAATTACATGCTACGCTGCATCAGGAGTGATTAGCGAGAGCTGTCCATTAGAAACTGCACTCTGCAGAGACAAATAGGCCACAGCTTCACATAATCTGCATAGAAATTCTTCTCTAGACTAAAGGTGCCTTTTCACCTAATGATTTGCTTTTCAATAATTCCTTAGTATAATTCTGTGGTGGAAGAACAAAACATTTCTATGATACGGTTATTTTATACAGCACTTTTAACTGCATGTTTTAAGGCATTGAGTTAAGTGGGTACACAAACTATCTTAGCCTAGAAACCTAACATGTGAAAACCATTAAGTGAGGTGATGGAACTATGCATGCATGTACAAAAACCATAGAATTTACATCATACCGTAGAGTGATAGAATGAATAGTAATAGTCAATCACATAAAATATCATATGAATACTTATCAATGATGTAGATTTATGACCATGTTTGCATTCTATAGCCTTTTATACACTGACTGCTAAAAAGGTGATGGGTTTATATTATGGACCAATTCACAATTGCTCATCCATCTGCCATTTCAACATCACACACTGTTCTATTATGTAAAATGTTAACAGTAACTACACTCAGACAAGCACAATCATTAGCCCTATGTATCTACATATTCTGGTCTGTGATCCCTACCCTTCAATGTCAGAATCCCTTCACCAAGTCCAATTTCTGTACTGTCATTTTTTTCACACCCAAAAAGGCACTGGATTCTGCAGTGGTTCAGGAATACTCCATTATGAAGATACAGACAAAACAAAACAAAAAACAATGGAGTCATTGTTATCTTACTAGATTATATATGGCACCTAAAGCAAAGGGACTGTAACTGTTTAAACGCAACAAAGACTTTTGAGGAAATCCAATACCTGCTGGGAGAAGGAGAATGCAGTGGAGCATGTATGGAATGTGGACAGACAGAATAATCAAAATCTGAAGAGTGCTCTCACCATTCAGTGTTTATGAAACATCACACAAGGCAAGGGCCATCAAAGTCTTATAAGTAAGAACAACAGCAGCAAATACCAGCCCTGCAACAGAAACCCACAGAACATAACAGCCCTTCTTTAGGCACACACTCCTTTGATTAAAGGGTTCCAGCCTCAAACTAATACAGCCTCTCTGACTTAGTGAAGGTACCTGAGATGCATGGTTGACTACACCAAAGCATGTAGAAAGGGATGAAGTTGACATGATGGAGAGGTGCATTTTTTAAATGTTACATATACTACTCCAAACATGTCTAACAAAACACAGAAAATATTATTTTACATTCATATGTAAGGAATATAACATATACAAGCATAGAAAAACATCTGCCTGATAACATTAGATCAGATCTAATCTATATTCATTCACATACCCTTTCCGCTTACATTCCTGTGCTTGCAGGAAAACAAAGAGCATCAAAAGTACTATCGTTTAAAGCTCTCCTGAAGTCTGTCCACTCTAAATGAATTAACGATACTCGTATTTCTCAGAACATTAAAACACTGCAGCAATGCACTGAATTCTGGAGGAATGCTTTCAGCACATAAAGTACTTTCTTTTTAAAACAAGCAGTACCTCATCCTTTCCAATATAATATAAGATGTAATTCCTTAGCTGGGCTTACATTTACAAATATAAAAATTAATTTGAATTTTCAATTTTTTAACACATTCCTCTGTAAAACATTTGGCTGGACCAAGTAAACTGAAATGGCTGAGATTCAGCTTGACAACTGATGAGCCCAGGCAGCACCTGTTTTATGGCCAATGAAAGAGCAGAGATTCATACAAGCATGAGACCCCTGGCTATCATGCATCTTTCCCACCTTCATACTATAGTTTCACTGGTTGCAATTTCAACAACTGACAACAAGAAACATATTGCAACATTTGTAAATAAAAGAAATATTTTCACTACCCTGCAGTTTAACATCTAACCTATTTTGGCACATAATTCCAGTATCCTCTACAAACAATAATATTAAAAATTGTATAGACGAATACTGATATTTATCCATGGATTACATCAAAAGAAAATGAACCACAACACCTTTTCAATACATACAGGTCATTAATAGTTTGTTGACAGAGTCTCAGCTGAGACTATTTTCAACTTTTATCTAAATATGTTTGTTGTCAGATTTGTGCCATTTGCTGCCTTCCAACAGAGTCAATGGACAGATAGAAAACAGAACTTCCACCTATGCCCTGGGTGTGCTGCAGAGGATATTTGGAGCTGGGATGCAGGTGATGATAAATTCTGCACAGATTCCTATAGCAATTTATAGCCAGTGATCCCATAATGAATCTCCTTGTCAGACACATCCTAAGACTGAACAGATACACACCTAATTGATACTAGGGCTCTTAAACTTCCTCAACTTGTAAACCCTTTCATTATGAAAATAAATGCAAAATTAAACTCATTAATTTTAATGAATGTATGTATTAAAATGTTTTAAAATCCTGATATATATGGTCAGTTTTCACAGTTATAAAACCATTGGCTCAAAGCACTATTTGCACCTCTATTGTCTGTAACTGGGAAAAAAAGGTGTACCATTTATCCATGATTTTCCAATAAACCAGATAAACCAATAAATCAGAAAATAAAACAAAGTAAAAAAAATAAAATAAAATATGCTGTTTAATTGCAGTGTTTATACCTAGTGATTTGTCTTGTCAAGCAGCATTTATTATTTCTACCACTAAAAGTTTGCTGTTTTGTTAAAATCACTAAAATAAAGCTGCAGGCACTGTTTCCAGTAGAGATGCACCGATACCGATATTCGGATCGGTATCGGCGCCGATCCAGACCTATTTGACGGATCGGGTATCGCCCATGCGTGACTGATCCACGTCCTATATTTACTTATTTAGTTTCTGGCAATCACACGACAGCTCTTTCCCATTTTACATATGTTTTTTGTGGCTTTCAAATCGAACGCTATTGCTGCGTCATGCGCATACCCTTCGCAGTAGCCTACGAGGAGCGTAAGATAAGACGTGACGATCTGGGAGTATTTTACGCTTTTAACAGAAACCAGTAGCACAGCGATTTGCAATGTATGTATAAGTTTTGAGGTGGGAATAGCGTTTAATGGACAATCCCATTTAACAAAGCACACGCAACTGCGAGACAAAACAAAGCAATGAATGATTTGGGGGTCGCTAACTTAATTGGACTGTTTTGCGAACTCGCTGTAGCTTGTGATACAAGAGGGGCTGCCATCGCAACAAAAGTGTAACTGCGCTGACGCCAATGGGAGAAATTAAATATGTGTTAAAATTTTAAGCATTCGCAACTTGTGCATACTTGCTTTGAAGATATTCATATTGAACTGCAAATGCCTTAATAATATATAAAGTATAACAAAATAAAACGAGCTCTTGTATCGGAATCTGTATCAGTATCGGCAGTTGTGTATCGGAATCGGATCGGAACTGGAAAAAATGTGGATCGCCCATCTCTAGTTTCCAGTTCTGTCACAAAAATGTTCTGTCACGAACTCATCAATGAAATTCTGAGCAGTAATCCTCCAAATCTTTCAATTCATGATAACGTAGTCATCACCTTTGGGCTCACCATCGCCACTGCAGAGTTGGAAACCACAGCAGTAGAGATGTAGAGGATAGGGAAACTGCACTGAGCATCATGGACAGGGCCACCATAAAAATAATAAACATACAGTTTACACAGGTAAATTTGCCTTAATATTTTCTTTGATACTTTCTCATCTTTAAATGGCAGAAGAAAGGTAACCCTTTTAATTATAACTTCCAAGCATATATCTTCAAGTTGGTATTCTACTAGAACAATCCACATTACGTATGAACAGAGCTTTTGTGTAATCTTAAAAACACTAAACACTATCAAACTTCAGTTCAATCCAGTACAAATCTAGATATGACACTGATGTTACAGGTGAAAACACCACAGTCCTAATACAAAAAGTAGGTAAAATTTCTCCTCTGAACCCTGCAGTTTTATAGTCATTTTCTATTTATTACACAGTGGCACTTACCACAGTAAGGAGACTAGTTCTCGAAAAACTTTCTTTGATAAAAAGCTGATTATAGTACATTAAAAATATCAACGTATCTATGAAACTAAATCGGAAGGCTGACATTTTTAACTGGCAGTAGATGTAACTATGTAGTTATCAATATTTTCAGTGCCAAGAGTATAAGTATTTCCTGTTAACACCTGCTAAAAGAACAATTCTACTATCCGCCAAAGGGGGCGACAAATCACAATGCACTCGTATACAAAAAAGAAAAAGCCAGTATGGTCCAAAATCTGTAACGCTTATACACTTTCAATTGCATGTTTACATTTGAACCCTGAACAAATATCCCGGAGCTGGCACTATTTATTTAAAAAAAAAAAACAACTTATGACCAGACATTTGTTTTATTCAAATGACAGACATGTCTATATGCATTTAGGGAAAAGTGTGTATAACCTATTTCGATTTTTACACATTTTAACCATCATTCGATGTCAGGACAGAGGAGTGCTATATTTAACTTTAAAAAAAAACACCAGGTTTCATTAAGCCTATTACCATTACACAAAACAGAAACCGCCGTATTGTTTAAATGTTATGGTAAGCTTCATACCATGCCAATGATTTTTGAATGCAAACTAGAATAAAAAGATCTAGAATCTAAAATAAAAACAAACGGATTAAAATAGCCGATTAAAACCTTCGGTGTGTAAAGTTCCACACTGTTTCCCTTAGTTTATTTGTATTTGTACAATCCACCGAGTTACACTCCAGCAATAAAACCATGTTAATTCCGGTGTCGTTTTTAAAGAAGCCTCACCATCCATTCTAATTAAGTATACAGAAAGGTGTAACGTTCAGATTCTGTAGACCCAGTTCAAAAAACAATGATTTTACAAATTCACAGAATTGTACAAAGACCCAATCAGTTACCACACCATAACTGATTTTTTTTTTAAGGATTAGAAAACATATCCTTCAGCTTTAACATGTCATGTGTCATCTGCCAATCTTGATCATATGATAGTTAAAATTAAAGTTGCAAGTTAAATATTATAAAATCCATATTGGCGAACACAGATGCAGCCTATAACAGACTTACAATGTTTGCAAAGACAAATACGTGGAGATATATAAACAAAATCTAAATTGATTTTTGAAGTTCCGTGCCGCCACGATCTTTAACGGTCCCTCACTGTCATTCCTAAACGACCTGTCACACCACTACTAAAAAAAAGAATGTTATCATTAATAACAATGGTGCAGGATGCATCTGATGTTTGGCATATTTGACAAGGAATAGGCCTATAGATTGTCATTTAATTTTGTTACTCGATAATTCAACATGTGGACTCAATTCTACAAAATTCTAGAATTTTCTGGATAGTAAATTGCTTATATTTTCCATATATAATCAGCTTTACCAATCGACTTATGTTTCCCGTAGTATAGTTTAATGTACATTTATCGCAATACGTCCGTACACAATAAAACGTCTTGTATGATGAAACGGATCTTTAAAATATGTATCGATGCAATAAGATTTCCGAAATGATTAACCCCTGATCCAAGCTGTCATCTCGTTTAAACTATAAAGTGCATTGTTTGTATTTATTATTGAGCAAGCTTTGGGAACAGTCTCTGTCAAAATAAATTATCTCTTAATACATCAGCCAGCATATCACCCGGTAACAGAGACATTTCCCCAGTATCTTAATTAATATAATTACAAACACCTGCGTTATCTTTTATTGGCCTGACAGTATAATCAATCAAAAACCTTTAAGTACACCCACGGACAGCTAAATAATGTAGGGAAGCAATCTGTTGGCATCCTTTATGGTGCAATACTAAATGATGATTAGGTTATGCCAAGTCAGATTATGCTGGATATAAGGCAACTCGATTTTTATAACAAGACAAGTGGTTCAAACAACAATTGAAATGAAGTTACCTGTATTTGCAACATTTTAGCGAACAGATTTGTCTCTTTGCAAATTCTTACGATACCAACTTTTTCACGCGTGATGCAGTATATCTATAGATCCCAAGAAACGCGTATCGCAATGTTATCTTTTTCTGAGTGCAACAATAAGCAAAGGCTATAGATTGTTTTTTATTCCATATGGATTTTTTTTTAATATGAAACTAATTTTGTACAAATATAGTGCACAGAGCAAAACCATGTTCCATGAATGTCATGAATACACGTTTAAAGATACTGTAAATTACCAAACATAAAAAGAAGTATTGCTTCTATATATCTAAATACTAGGTGGAATTTAAGTGAGTTTGTAATTCAGAAAATAAAACGTGACTCATATTTTAAGCCAGCGGTTATCAAAATGGTCATGTAGGACTACTGTTTTGTTGGCTTTTGTTGTATGTGTATGTTGGCTTTCGCTGATGTTCTAAATCAATTTTTCAATTAACTATTCAGAATGTATGGATTGTTACATAATCCTAAAATAACTGAACATGACTGGAACCGTGTTATACCAAACACACACACACACACACATACATACATACATATATATTTCTTACTATTAGAGAAATACAGCAAAAAGCACCAACTAAATCTCATCGTCATAGGTCAAGCTGTACACAATTCCACTCAATGATAATCAACACTGAATTAATTATGTTCGACTAAAACAAACATGGATCATAATGATTTGGTTTGGCAATCAATATTTTCATAAGACAACGACAAATTAAGTGAACTATTTAGCAGTTATGTATGCATTAGTACTACATAGATTTTAAAATCGGTTTTTAACCCTATTTTAAGCTCTCTACAAATGTAGTCTATACCTGGGACATTTGCATAACTGCCATTCTAAATATCCTAAAAAGGAAAGAGCAGAGCATGGCATATCATTAAGACAATATATGTAAGGCAATTATTAAAATGGCTAATATATCTGAAAATTGACTGACGTGTTATTTGTATCAAAACACAGAATAAAGTTATTTAATCGGATTTTGTTGACATTTGTTGACACCAGGAAAAACTAACGAACAACAGCCTATCGTTTTTCTTAAATTTATTTAACCATTTGATTTTTTTAGGGGGGGTAGTGCCGATCGACAATAATTACATTTTTACCTAATGATTATTTTGTTCGTAGCAAGCCCTTTAGAAATAAGCGCGCGGCGAAAGCTGAGGCGGCATCAGTACAGTAAACTACGCGCCGAGCCGCTCTGGCTCTCCATTGGTTAAGAAGCCGCCTAGCGCCTCCGCCGTACCGTATTTTCAAATCCAGTGTGGGCCGGATAGCCGCTGCTGAGTGGACGCCGGACCGTGGGCGCTCAGAGGAAACCTAAAACTTAACGTCTGTTCTACGAAGATGGGCGTAAATGCACCAAAAGTACTACTACCGACATTTTTCAGGTGTGAAAAAATTATGAACTAAATCATTATTAAACACATATGCTCCCCTAATTTAAGGTTTTGACGCACAATGTCCCTTCCCTGGAATGTTCTTTCCAAAATTAACATAAATGTATACCTGCATTCAACTACACTAACCACCTAAATTGGAATTTAATTACCTAATAATATGAGCAAAGTAATACATACCAAGTTAGAAAAACGGCATAATCTCCAATGAACTTCATATTAAGTGAGCATTTCGCCCAGCCACATACACATTTAGCGGCTCTTTCGCTAAGACCGTTCAGCCACAATGTTCACGAGTAGTGTAACTTATTCAAGCATTTCGTGTAATTTAACTAGTCGTTTTTAATCGGCAGATACCTACCTTCAACAGCCGGCTACTTGCGCTCCACTCGGGTTACAGAAGCTCGTTTTTAGTTAGCTTGTTCCGTAACACCTTACCTTATTTTCTTGAGTTGTATGACAATGAGTCTTCTTTTTATTCTCCACGGCCAAACGGGTGCTCTGATTCTCATTGTGCTCTATCGCAGAAATAATGCATCTTCTCCAAACTGTAGAGGAGTAGGATACGTCATTATTGTCAGCAAATTTTAGTAAATTGTAACGTTATTCAAAACAGCCTGCTATAGTCTCTTCCGGTATCCTTGACGACCGGTATGCAAAGTTTTAATGATCGACTTTCAGATCAACCAATCACAACGTCGATTGCGAAACAAACCCACGCCCAACTACTTTTTAGGACCAAGGGAATTGTAGTCTATATGTTTCTGTGCAATACAGCATGAAATATTAAATAACTGACTTTACTGTTGTGATAAAATGATATATCCTTTCAATGCATCCTTTCTAGATTTTCTGACATTTACTTTCCCCTTGTAATGCTGCATTTTATAAAATATGTATTTTGTACTTATCTATATTGTACATTTGTTGATATTAATACACGTACTATGCTGGTATTTGTATTGGTATTTATAGTACTATTGCATTTTAGTATTACTATGAATGGGGTATATTATTGTTAACAACAATAATTTAAATATTTATTATTGTGGTATAAGTAGCCCTCCATGTATAATTATCCCTATCATCATAACTCTTGAGCTACATGTCTTCATTTCGCTTTCTAATTCCCTCAGATGCCCGCACATCCATTCTAGACTCAAAAGAGGCATACAGAACAGAATGACACGTGACCGAGTAGATGCACTTTTTAGCAGCGCCTACAGCGATCCCTTTCGGTCTAGCAGAGATTCCAACTTGTCAGACACTGACATCCGGCAGTTACCTCTGATTCTTCACTGATGCTTTGGAATATATTTATATTCTCAACCAACGTACTATACCGATGTGCAACACTACCTAAAATTTGAAGCTCAAAATAGTAAATACGCCATTAAAACTGTGCAACTCCAAGAAATTAGTGAATAAAATAAGAATCTAATAATTCAACAAACATAAAACCTAAGTCCGACATATAAGCAAGCATGTAATCAAGACATATAGGTTATCGCGATTTTTACCAAATGTATTTTACCCTGTACACTGTATATTAAAACATGCAATAATTTCTTTACCGATATGCTTAAGATGTAATAATAATAATAATTAATAATAATGTTTGGTGATTAATTTATTCGTTTGTTGTACTGAGGCGTGGTCTTTAGTGAGTATACTGTTGATAAATAAACATTCAATTTCATATCAGAATGTAGAACTAATCCCTCTCATCGTCGTATTCGTAATATTATGTAATAATCATTAATTTCGAATTATAATGAATGAGTTTTACTCGCAAATAGTGTTTGACTTCCACTTGCATATACATAATAAATGTAAATATAATAGGTTTATAAATATACATATAAGCGACACCACGACCTGAGAACAACACTAACATCTACACCCAAAGTCCGCTATTCTATATGTGCTTTTCAGTTTTCAAAAAGCTTGCTCAGGAAATCTAACATATGTCGTATAATACCCACGAAACATGCCAAACGCATTTAGAAAATAATACTATTTATGCAAAGCTTGACAAAAAGTACTAGTGGTTAAACACATCAGAAGCTAATTTCCAATGAAACGTATAAGTGACGACCTCAAGTTATGCGCTATAAAACGGAGAAAGTTGATCTACTCTACTGGTCTGCGCAAGATTGCCATCAAGGGGCTAAAGCACTTGAGCTGAGCAGCAATGCGCCTTGTTAGTGGAAGAAAAGAATAGGAAGACAAAAAGAAGGCGGGAGAGTGCGGGGATAGAGTGAATGGGGGAGGGAGAGAGAGGCGGATGGGTCGATCATTAGGCTGAGCTGTGGTAGCGCAGCATGATCTTGCCTCTTCCTTCGCTGCCTACACTCCAAGAGGAGGGGCGTGATGCACATGGTAGGCGTCAGAATACTGGATTTCCAACTTAGCATCTTGGCAGGACATTTTCCAAAAGCAAAGTCCCCCGCCCTCTCGACTGCAAGAAACTTATCCAGCAATGCATGTGCGAGAGAGAGAGAGAGACAGAGAGAGAGAGAGACAGAGAGAGAGAGAGAGAGAACGAGAGCGAAAGAGGGAAAGGGAGTGAGACCGAAAAAGAACGCTGAGAGCACAACTAAACACGATCAGCTGCTGCTGACAGCAATCAAATATTACGGCTAAAACCATTTTTATTTATTTATTTTTACTGTACGCACCTAGAGAGGAACAGACGGCAGGCTGCCGGTGCAACTCTCTCATTTCAGATGAGAAAATACATGCGCAAATAGAGGAAGAGAGGCAAGGATACATAAATAAGTGGCTTATTTTCTGTTTTACTATGGCATATCCTCAGGGCTACTTGTATCAGCCGTCAGCCTCTCTGGCACTGTATTCGTGTCCAGCGTACAGCGCTAGCGTGATATCGGGACCAAGGACCGAGGAAATTGGGAGATCTTCGTCTGGGTCTGCTTTTGCCCCATATGCTGGATCTACAGCGTTCACGAGCCCCTCGCCTGGCTTTAACTCCACTCTCCAATACACCACGGATCCGGCGGCATCAACATTCACTTCGTATGTTGTAAGTGTCTTCGCAGGCAATTGAAAGAAACGTTGAATAAACAGTGCATGAAGTAATCTCTGCAAAAAACCTACATAAACGTTCCTCTGTATACGAGGGAGTGATTGTTCTGTGGTTTTCGCCAAGTTTGTTTGATACTTTCCTGGAATCGTAATGACTTTCCTGTTGAGGTTCAAGGGAAAATCTAAAAAAAAAATAACAAAAAGATCTCTCTTGTTAAATTTCAAATGAATCTCAACATTGTAAATACGGTAAAAACGTGAGTCTCTGCATTGTCAGTTGGTTTGTTTTTTAGGAATAGAGCGCGGCAAGATTACATTAGCAGTGTGATCGCTGTAGTATATCTGTGTTGTATAGTTTGTCTTATTTCACCGGTTAAGTAAATTCAGTCAATTCTGCCAATTAAATAATCTTCTGTTTTTAATGATCTATGTTTTTAATAAGCAGGTACAAGATTTATTATTATTATTAAAACATCTATAAGTCTAAATTAAAAACTACTTAAGAAACCACTTAAGAATCCTAAAATGTATATCAGAATAAACCAGTATTAATTCATAATGCACGATTAACAAGGAATTTATCGATAATTAATTCCATCAAAAAATAAAACCTCCGTGAATTCAATGATGTAGTTGGTCACAAATAATGTAGTAATCGACGGTTTTTACTAGCAAATAGTTCACTTACCCGAACATTTCATTTACTTTAATTCTATAAAAGCACTCTGTTAACCGTGTAAGACAAATTCTGATTAATCAATGCCACAACATATAGTTTCGCGTGGGCTGTATATTCGATACACCAATCAATAATTTTATGTTAGGTAGCCTAATGTACCGTATTATTATTATTATTATTATTATTATTATTATTATTATTAACAATAATACCGATAATGATAACAACAACAATAATAATAACAATAATAATAATAATATTGAAAACATGAGTACATGTAGCCTAATGTACCTGTGTTTGTAAAATATATTAATAATAATTTTAATGTACACATGTATTGATTTATATTTTCAGGGTCATTCTTATTTCTTATGCATTTTATTTGAAAAGTTCTTTATTCCTGTCTGCCTTCTAATGTTATTTCAGGGCTCTCCATACGAACATGCGACTGGAATGGCTGGGTCTTTAGGATATCACCCCTATGCAGCCCCCTTGGGTTCATATCCCTACGGGGACCCTGCGTACCGCAAAAATGCTACACGGGATGCTACTGCGACCCTCAAGGCCTGGCTCAACGAGCACCGTAAAAACCCGTACCCTACAAAGGGCGAGAAAATCATGCTGGCCATCATCACCAAAATGACCCTGACACAAGTGTCTACCTGGTTCGCCAACGCCAGGAGAAGGCTAAAGAAGGAGAACAAAATGACTTGGACCCCGAGGAACAGGAGTGAAGATGAAGAGGAGGATGAAAACATTGACTTAGAGAAAAACGACGATGAAGAACACAAGTCGACCGGAAAGGAAGACTTGACAGACACGGAATTAGGTTTGTATGAAATTAATGCATTTTTAATTTTGATCGTTTCGACTCATGCTGGTAAATCGATTGCGAGTTAATGATGTATATTATTTATGAGGAGGAACTGCAAGAAATAATAAATAAATAAAATCATAATCTGGAGGTTATGAATTGTATTAATTACATATTATGTTTTTATGTAAGTGATTTGGTTATGCATATTATTATTATTATTATTATTATTATTATTATTATATTGTTATTGTTATTATTATTATTATTATGTTGTTGTTGTTGTTGCTGATGATGATGTCATTATTTTGTTTAACGTAGCTCTTATGGCCTACTGAAATACGTACGTATATAATGTTATCTAGGTTTACAGTAACTTTTTTATTATTCTTCTGCAGAACATAAACTAAACCAGGGAGAAGTTACATGTGATCGATTTAAAGAGGAGAATTCCGGGAAAGAGACAGATCCCATTTTGACTGAATCGGAATTAAGAGAGCAAGATCATCGGACAGAAATGCTGGCCTTATCGCCGAAACCAACCACCTCTTCTCCAAATTTGCCACGAGGAACACCGATTGCTGTGCAAGAGAAGTCACCCGAAACGGTGCACGCATCCAGCACACTGAACGGGGGCAGCAATGTTACGTCTGTGATTCACTCGCCTCCATCTGCTCCTAAGCCTAAACTTTGGTCTCTCGCGGAGATAGCAACTTCGTCGGACAGATGCAAGGGTAACAGCGAGCTACCGCAGACCACGGGAACGGGTCAAAGCGGAGTCATCGCAGCGAACGAATCTTCAGCATCTCGATCTTCCCCGCATTGCCCTTTTCCAAGCAGCACGGTCTTGTCCAGACCCATTTACTACACATCACCATTTTACCCAGGTTACACGAACTACGGGACTTTTGGGCATCTGCACAGCGGCCATGGAGCCAGCACGGGGTCCACCACACAATTCAATGGATTAAACCAGACTGTATTAAATAGAGCAGATGCTCTAGTTAGGGAAAGCAAATTAAGGAGCCAAACACAAGTAGATTTTTGTAAAGACTCCTCTTATGAACTAAAGAAAGGTATGTCAAACATTTAATACTGACTTCTTCTCCGATCACAGGACATTTATTTATTATTGGCTGTTGACAGAAAGATTATTATTAATAATAAGGACAATAATAATAACAATAAACTCATGGAGAAAATGTCACATTCATCGAGAAAATGGTCATTCAAAAAATCTGTGAATGGCCAATTCAAGGGTGTAATCCGAAGAATTGTCTTTAACGCTGCAGACATGAGAGACTATTTGTATTGAAACTAATGTGTATATTTAATTTACCCGTTTTGTATTTTAAATGGACAGTACGCTATCTTTGGAGTTAATTATGAAAATACAGTTGTACAGTACTTTTGGGATAAATATATAAGTGCTTATGTCCAAAGTGCTTCATAGTTAAAAATAATAATTTATATATTTTGACTTCTGGGTGTGAGCTGATTTCCTCGTTATTATTTTCTTAAGTGAAGAGTGAAATCCACTAATTTTGCAGTGTAATACGGTATCACCAGGTGAATATAATACGGACCAAAAAGCATAGCAATAATTTAACTCAATTACACCTGCTTCGCGTTCTGTTTTGTCTTAAGCAATCATGTCGAACTCTGATAATGAGTTCGATTTTATGCCAAATTGAGTGCTCATTACTGCTTCCAATCCTGCGATATATGAGTTACATTAATAAGTTTATAGCAAAAGACACCCAAATGTTGATATTAAAAGTCTCTTGTATCCAAATATTGTCAGGCTTTGGACTGTAAAGGCGTCGTTTTAGTAGCTCACGGTATGCAATGGACTCGTAATTTCAATGGTTAAGTCAGATTGTCTGCGTCTATTCCAGCTCTTCCAACTCTGGCAGGTAGGTGTCAGACTTGCGCTTGATTTCGCAGTTTCATTGTTAATTGGCTTTATGGAGCTATTTCCGATTAATTGACCATTAGAAACATAAAATTGCCCCCGCAGAAACCCTAACCCTTGAGAGGTTTAAGGCATATTGTGCTCGAGTTGTTCGTAAGACAATAACATGTACACAATGCATCCCTCCGTTATCATTAAAACACCACGTATTAAGCACTTTAAAGTTAAAGAAAAATAATAGCCTATTATTTCCCGTGATGATTATTATTATCATTATTATCATTATTATTATTATTATTATTATTATAGGTTATAATAAATATAAAATAGTCAAAAACTAATTATTTACACTATACATTTATTATTCACCTGATTCAACAATACGGAGTGAATTACATAAGCTTATTTAAATTCTTGCAATCACAACGTTATAATGTACAACGTATTTAAGAATAATCAATCATCACCTTATTCCTCTTTATCATTGTACCACATTATAATTTACATTTGTTTGTCCTCTCCTAAAAAAAATCTGTTCGCATGTTTATATTAATCTGGGTAGTTTATACACCTGGGTGAATATTCCCTTGGGTTTTATGTAACGTTTTCTAACTTTAATGCCTCAGTTTAAGTCACATAGACAGATGGTGGGGGACGTTTATTTTTAATTAGCTAGATTGTAGTACAACTTCGATAGAAGCGAATCAACAAGTTAAAACAGCGTTTTTATGCTTTCCTACGTCTGATGAATCGAGATAATCGACGGATTCCTTATAAGCGAACTAAGTAGGCCACCTGTTACACAGAGTAATTTTCTGTTCAATGTATCTAAAGTTTGTACAGTGTTCCGTACATGTGAATTAACGTTAATGAGAGGCGTACTATTCAGGGCAGGTCAATAGTTGTCCAGTCATCTTATCCTGAACCATTTGAGAGCGAATACGTAAATTGCACCCTGAAGGATAAATTTCATAAAAAACTTTTTACGTTACTATCTTTTTTTCGGCACTGAACACACGGAGCAAATCAAACCGTCGATAAGAACGGAGAATATGTACTATTACCGGAATATAAAATAATGAAAATTAGGCATATTACTTTCACATTTGTAGAATAGGCATTTGCTAAATTAACCAAGACATTTTAAGTATTAAATCCACTATAAATTAATCCTGTTTAAGGTATTTTTGAAGGTCGCATCTCTTAGATAAGGCATTTAGGCCTACAGCCATTATGCGGTGTATAATTTGTTTGAAAAAGTAAACGTCTATTTCATGGATGATATATAGGCATTTAATACTTTACACAAAGGTAGAATATTTCCATCCACCATCCGTTGTTTATTTCGATCTGGGTCGTGGGGGGGGGGGGGGGGGGGGGGCCCCCGG
>JAODJW010000019.1:1493053-1506784 GCA_026777045.1 Hyperopisus bebe
GCGGGGGGGGGGGGGGGGGGGGGGGGGGGGGGCCCCCAGGCAGGACAGAGGGCAGGGCTGCGGTACACCTTGGACAGGATGCCAGCTCGTCGCAGGGGGAATACACGCACATGTCACGCTAAAGGTAATTTAAAGATAGCGGACTGCGGGAGGAAACCGTAGTTCTTGGAGAAGCCTATAAAGTCCACACGCACTGAGTGGGAGTGATGTGAAAACGCAACCCTGGTTGCTACCCACTAAGCAAAAATATAATATACGAAAGTAAGCTATAAGTTTTACAATGAGCTGCGCTAGGCGTATTTTCGATATGTTTTCAGTTGTAGTCCCTTAGATTGGGCCCATCTCTGTTGCTACAAGAATATGAAATAACATTGACATGTAAACGCCTTTCGCCCTTCACTTCTGATAAATGTTGTAGGCGAAAAAAGTGAAATTATTTATATATCTATTTTGTAGAAAATACCAAAACAAATTTTATATGCAACATAATTGTTGCATGGTTCTAAGTATTAGAAACAGTATTACCAATAAAAGTAAAGCGCAAAGGGTGTTTTTCGATGTCAGAAAACAAAGAATACAAACAAATCTGCTGCGTAATATTCGAAGAAAGACGACAGTGTCCTTACAGACAGGTGAGGTCCTAACAAAAGTTTCAAAAATTAGTTTACAAGTTCTGCTTCGTCGCACTTCACCAATAATCAATAATGTAATTATAGCAATTTAAAAATGGCATTTGACTTAATTTATAGTTGTAACCTTTTTCATTTCTATTGTTTATTAAAATATAATTAATTTCCTGAATTTCACAATAAATCATACATTTAAATTAACATAAATAATTAAATTTGGTAATGAAATCAATTTGCATTATAATACACATTGATTCAGTTGAATATTAATTTAATATTTAAATGAATGTGTACAGTTCTGTTTGAGACAGAATATACAAAGTTACGATACATTTGTATGATATATAAAATATTTGAATTATAAATACAGAAAAACATATTTTTTCCGTCCTACATTATTATCCAGTCTCTCACATTTCATAACGACTTGTCCTCCTCAGATGTAAACTCAGAAACTCTGAAGCTGAGGTTCGATCAGACACAACTGCCCAGCAGAACTGTACAAGAGAAGCGCAGCGATCTCCTGACATAGGGAGAGCCCAGGACACTTTATGAATGGTGTCCTTGACTAGCATTCTCTTCCTATAGGAATTCAATATTTGCAGTTATGGTCTGAATTATCAAGGTAATGCAAATCGTTTTTTATTAAGGTAGCAGAAGTTAGCAATATTATCTGTGTATCTCTTGGAAGTGTATTGCGTATGGTTCGCTGCAAAACAGCAAAGCAAAAATATGAAGTACAATAGCAAATATCGGTTAAAGTGGTAAATAAGAAATTGTTATTTATTCGTTCATCTATGCTGCTGAATATACTGGACAACATTTCCCAGAAACGTCTATTTGATTTTAGATTTTTCTTCGTGTTTCACAATAATGTATGGTTATTGTCACGGCATGATCAGGAGGTCGAAGATATTTTCCTTAAACAGCCAACCGCTAGTACACGACATTAGGCACAGGCCTGCGTATAAATCGAATGTCAAATATGCGTTATTTAAAAAAATACATTCTTTTTAGAATTTATCAGTTGTGTATCAGGCGAAATAGACGCTATTATGACTACAGCCCTCTAAACTAGGCGTTAACAAGTGATTAATCATTTGGATGACATATAGGATATTTTATTATCCAAAGTTAAATTGTTACGGTAGGTTACGGTACTGAGCAATCAGAGATTAAATTACAGATTTCTTCCACTTTCGTAACACTGGCATTTACACATACGACCAACCCGCCTTTCGACCGGTCAAAACACCTCGAGCGCTCGACTGGTAACCGTAACCTGTTTATGACTCCTGAATTAGTAATTGTCATTTAAACAAAAAATACTTAGTAACAGCCCGACTAGCCTATATGGCCTTGCAGCACACGGTTTCAAAGAGCAGAATTACATTTAAATACATGCGTCATATTTTACTTAAGGCTTGATTTATTTGAATAACTTGTTTTCTTATTTCGTTACGGAAAGAGAGATATATCTGGAAAAAAATGCTGTGGCGTAAGGAAAAAATGATCATTGCTCTCATCAATACTGCTTGCAGACCCAGCGAAGGCCTTATTTATGAGGACATCTGTGAATGGCCCCGCAGTAAGTGTTGCCAAAAACAGAACGGGTTCTTTTTCAAGTGAACAATATGTTAGTTCCTTGGCCTCACTGTTTGCTTTAAAAACTTTCAAGATGAGAGAATACCCAATCAATGGGGATGAAAGACAAGCTTTTGCCGAACAAGTGGGGGCAATTTAAAATGCACTTTTTGCGGCTGAAAAGCAATATCGTGGCATTTCAGTCTATGAAAAGAATTTCTAATTAGTTATACAATACTTTAGCCCTACATTCCTAAACAGAGACACGATATAAAGACTCTTTATATCCAAACATCACAATGGATAATACATTTTGTCATACTGGAATAAGGAATTACGAGTAACTGATAATTTAATTAAGAATTGGCCCTTTACATGTTGTAACAGCATTATAGAGAGAACATCGCTGCTGACTCCGATAATCATTTCCACAAATAACCTACAATGCTCCCTTAAGTAAAAAATCCAGCCTGTGGCAGACTTGTTCAATAGCTCACGATTCACTTACAACAATAAAAAACAAAAACATCTTTATATTCGTATTTTATTTTTATATTATTTCAAACTTATTAGCCTACATGCTTTCAGTGCGTACAATAGAAATTGTCACTTGGTCCTGTTAAAACAGCAAAGTTATGAATATTTATATAGATTAACCACTAAGTCCTTGCCTTATCCAGGTAACCATCATATTCAACAGGAAAGGAACGAAACTCTTCCCACCCAAAATTACTGTACTTATCTATAACGTTTTTTCCCTTTGTCTTTCCTTAAGTTAAGTGAGGATCTGCGTAACTTTTTATTGGCTGCTGGATCCCTATTGTATTTATAACATGTTTTTAGTCGACCACCTTCTTGGTTTAGAAGTCAATTTTTTCACAGAATTGATGTTATATGTTATTAATTACGTTGATTATTTCCCCCACTGTTAATCGGACTTGATTTTTTAACACATCAAACTGTAACAAATAATTCTTTAACCAACATAAGAAAGTATACATGACTAAGACATTCGCTCCCATAAATTCTGCACAGCCAGCTATACCATATATACACCCGACGTATCCAGAGGAGAGAAGAGCATCTCCCGCCAGCACATGACAGCTCCGCGAGACGTGATAATTTAGCAGGCAGCTGAGATGCATTTTCATGAAGAAACGGATATGCTTATTAATGGAATAGCGGAGGGACTTTGCGGTTAAAGTAAGTATTCGCGGTGTCGCGGCATGAGCACCAGGCGAGACAGGGTGACACATGACATTTTCAAAGTAGCCGACAGAATGTCCCGTGCTGTTTTCGGCTCCTCCCATTGAGGTGCACGTGCTGTAGTGAGGACTACATCCTGCTTTCATCAGTCGCCCCCCTCTGCTGAGCGTGCTCTTCTTGTACACACTTTTAAATGTAACTTTTCATATTGGCTAACTTTAGCACTTAGCATCCCAGTATACTGCAAGCATTACTGACTGCATAGTCTGTAGCTTTTCAAATTATGCAGTATAAAGACACCGTATTTGGCATCATTACGAACATTTGAGAAGGACAGGACAAGGCGATGTTTATGTATAAAATGGCATGGGGGTATTTTTGAGAAGCTGTAGTCTTCGTATTCGGTGAGGAGGTATTTCACCTGGTTTGCACCCTCTGTTACAAAAAGCTCCCTCAGGTCTGCTCCTGTTTTTAAATAAACAGTAAGTACCTGCTGATACGTATCAGAACTTAATGCATCATCCATGACGTCAATGGTGATTAAAATATGAAAAAACAGGAAAAAAATAATATTCATTTACATGTAAAACATATACGCAGTCTAATCTTTTCACACACACACACACACACACACACACACACACACACACACACACACACACACACACAATGACATATGGAAATCGGTAGTTAAAAAACATTTGCAATATGTCTGTCTTTGCCTTCTGTGATAATTTTATTTTTGATTTTCTTTGGTCATGACATTGAGAGCCACTTGCTAACGCAAACATTACAATAGACCCTTAACTCAAAGGGGTGACCCAGAGTTAGACTCACATTTGATTATTTTTGGTTAGAACAATAATTTACAGCAAAGAAAAATGCCATAACTATATTTTAGCGAGTCCGTTGTCATCCTGCTTGGTAGAATGCCCCAAACAAATCGAAAAACTTTCTGAAGTCCTGACATCTGAAACAGTGAAATGCACAACACCTGATACTGTCAAAACATCACTTTGGCTCAAATGGAGGCCCAGTTTCTGGTGAAGGCCCCTATTGAGTCTTACAGATTTATGTGATATCTTCACACAGAGATTATGTCAGTTTGCCAGTACTAAGAACCTGCAAGCAGTGGGACACCTATAGCCTACAGTATTAGGGATCTTCTGCTCTGAATACACTTCAGTGGAGCTGTTAAAAGGTTGCTATCAAATTCATATGGTCTACATTCAGGTAAACATCAAACATTTTTTGAAAGAAAAAAAATATTCCCTTGGTAAAACTTTCTAAGTTTCATATCTGTATGAGTCTCAGAGTGAAGCTTAATGAACATGATCATTCTGATTATGCTTTTTTTTACATTGATGCTGATCAGGCAATCATTGTATGTCTCTCTTCTTGCATGGAATTTTATTTTCCAGCTTAATGGCTTTTCACAGAGCTCGGCCCGCCCTAATCCTTGAATTTTACTCCACCTGACCCGACAAATAATTGAATGTAACCAATGCAAGGCAGAAGTGTGGGAGCACAGTGGACAGTTTATTAGCAAGGATGCTCTCCAAATGATCCCCAAATGAACTTTGCAGAATAAAATTTGGCCACAGTAGAGAGGATTAACACTGAGGCTTTTTAAAACTTGGAATTACCTTCACCACACTCATATAATCTAAAATGAAAAGGCATACTGGCAATGTCTTTCATTCTCTGCATGTATAACCTGGAGTTTTTCCTGATAGTGATATACAAAAAAGCAATTTACAAGTGTTAGAGTAAAAAATATTATCCAATGGAGAATGACTGTTCTGTGAAGTCTTTAACCTGTTGATTGCTTTGAAGAAAAATGGTTTACATTTATCAGCAGGTCTTCCTGGTGGTTCCATTACCACTGGTAGATGTATGCAAACAAATAATCAGTTGTGATTGGAAAGATAAGAGAATATACATTTCTCTGGACCAATGAGGCAACACTGAAAGTTTGAAGCCGTCACCTCCTAGATCAGGGTTTCCCTGGTGGCTCGGGTCAGGTGTTCTGAGAACTGGAATAATACAAAAATGTGGATCCATTCAGAATGCCCTGGGGACTGGTTTGAGAAACACTATCCTAGATCAGGTGTAGGCAATCTTATCCTCAAAGGGCCAGTGTGTATACAGGTTTTTTATATAACCTTTAGGTCAGCTTGCCCAGTTGCAAGGACTCTTCAGCCAGTCAGTCCACTAATTAGTAATGTAATTAAGGAGTTGCAGCGAAAACCTGCACGCGCAATGGCCTTTTCTGGATAAGATTTCCTACCCCTGTCCTAGATGATCTACGTACACTGGTCCAGGACATAAATGGTGCTACCGTGAAACTGAGAACTGAGTTGCTGTGACACATTCTGTAAAATAGGAAAATGAAATGGATACTGTAATGTGGGTCATTTTGGGGCCCAGTTTGGAAAAAGAAGCAAGCCTGACGCTGGCTTTCCTGACAGATCGACGCTGTGCACTGTCGTGCGGACAGGGCGACGCCACATGAAGGGCTGCTCACCAGCCATGGCAACACACTGACCCATGAGGGACCTCTGGCTGGGCTTGGCGTCTACTCATTCGGATCCGTGACGGCGATCGCTCCTGTGCTTCCATCCACTCGATCGCGACGGCGTGTCTGCAGCTCCACCGTGGGATGTACAAACAGACAAGCCTGCTCAGCAGTGCTTTGAAAATAAACAGGCTTGCCAACATGCCCTGAAGTTCCTAAGGTGCATAATATTACATATTAGTGAGCAACATTTATAGTCTGCATGTGAAAAGTTAAATTTCCTGACCGAAAGTTAACAAATAGCAATTTAGATTTTCTCCATGTTTGTGTCAGAGAATGAAATAATATGATTCTTCCAAATAAATAAGAAACCACAAAGAATTCCACTATGCGATATTATTTACAGGACACTGACCCAAACAAGGTCCATGGAGGTCCGCTGTTCCTCTAACACCTTTACATGGGTGTGTAAAACACCATCTTAATCAGTTAAATCAAAATATCTGCCTAAAAGATGATGCAAGATGGAAGAGAGGCATTGTTCAGAATGGTATTTTTCGTCTAGGGGCCCTCTTGTTCTTCTCATGCATTTCACAGATGTCAGAAGTTAAACTCTGAAGTGTCTAACTATTTGGAGGTGTTCTACTGGTCGAATGACTGTAGAAATGGCTTACGAAATAATGCCCTCATAATCCTCTTGCTTAATATTGCCAACTGTATTTATTTGTTTGTTGACTGACATCATAACCTCCTGCAAAGCTTGCAGATTAACGCTACTTAGAGTTACCACAATAAGTCACACAGGTTCAGATTGTGTTGCTAAGTATGAGATTTAATCCCACGTTGATCCCTAAAACTACCCGTTATTCCAGCAGTTACCATTCTTTCCCGTCCTCCAGGGCCCTAGGCCAGTATATGCTCTCACTTACCATTCAGTACCAGTCAGCGCTACTCTACAGCATAATTTCAAACTGGAATTGTGGCATGAATACTGTTTTTATATAACAAACATGATAACTATTAGATAAACAGCCAAAATATATATACAGTACTGTGCCAAAGGAAAACGTTTAAGGCTATTTATTTGGATTGTAAGTGTGTTACCCAGAAATAAAACAAAATGAAACACATGATACATGAAGATCAATGATAACACAGAACAAAAATAACAGTAATCTCTTCTGTTCTCCAAAAAAATTACCAATATCTGGTTGGATCTCCTCAGGGGCACCCCAGCCATTCCATGTACATGTCAAATTTTATGACTAGCTCACATAATTAATTAACCAACCAATTAATCAATAAATCAATCAATCAAAGTTAACTGACAATGTATTAATTAGCCAAATGTGGTGTTCTAGTGGTCAAGTCAGCAAATACATGAGTATATTGAATGGTAACTGCAAATACTGGGATGACTAGGAGTGGTTTGGAAAGGGATAAGCTAGCACACCTTCATACGCAGATATAATATCACAGTTTGCACCAGATAAAGATCATTTAAACATAATTTTCTTTGACTACCTAAGACACACATACATACATACATACACAAACACATGTAATTTACATGTAATTAAGTATGCTGAAACTGTGGGTGCTCTATGCTAAGAAGCCTCAGACCACATAAGATACATTAGACTTTTGTGGCTCATGCCTCGTGTTTTGGACTGTAAGGCTGGATTTGTGATCCAGGGATTGCTGGTATGAGGGAAATCTGGAATTTAAGACTATTTTTCACAGGGCTTAAAGGAGATATTTTCATCTCCACATTTGGCTCTCACCCCAAACCCTGTATACTCCACCTTTTAACTTTGAATAAACAACAATTTAGTGTACATTTGTCTCACTCAAGAAATGTGAAAATTATTCAAATATTAGCCATTGTGTTTTGAAAATGGATTTTATCTAAGCTTCGCAGTGTACTCAGCCTTCTAACCACATGTAATTTAGCACTGATGGGATTTTCGTCTCTTTCATAAGACCAGATGTGACAATGTTTGCAGTTCCAGTGGGAGAATGTGTCAGATGGGCACTGCAATCACCAGTCTTCACACGGTATGGAGACATACACCAGAATAGGACGACATGGCATCTGACAGATTAAATATTGACAGGTCAAACTGCATACTTGCATAGCAGGATATCCACTTACATATATGAAATATGAGCAGAAGATGTATCATCTAAAGTCATTAAAGTTAATATGCTTGAAATTTTGACAGTTCCGCCAATAGCGTAAGCGTCATGCTATCGTAAGAATTTGCCAGTGACACATTTTCCCATGGTAAGCCAGACTCTACTGGAACCCTGAAAGACAGTTTCTTCAAGCAATCTGCCATGTGCATCATAATGATGACCTGAGGTGCGGTGAAGCTTTGGAATTCACGGGTTTTCAAGCATATGATTTAGTGGATCTGAAAGGTAGCAAGTTCAATTACCGGCAGAGTAACTGTGCCCTTAAGCAAAGTACTCCACCTGAATATCTTCAGTAAATATTCAGCTTTGATACCGCATACAATTGTAACCCGTGACAGATAACTTTAGCTTAATGACTTATGCACATTATGTTTTTCTAACAATATATCAAGGTGATTTGACCTTGGGTAGCATTCCTGTTTGCGTATGTGATAGAGCATTTGTATACTAAAGGGTCAGAATTGGTCAAATAGTTTGACATTTAAATTAAGCTATTTTTTACGAGAAATAAATGCTATTAAGTGCAATTATATAAATATGATGTCAAACAAATTGAAAAGATAGTTAGCAGACAGTAGCCTTTTCACTCATATGTAAAACTCAAGGAGCAAAGTAGAAACCAAGTATCATACTTAAAAAAAACTACTTATGTGTGTATGTTTGTCTTTTATTCCCCTTTTAAAACATACATCAAACACATTCCATGTCAAGATAAAATTCAAAGAAGGGCCTTTTTTATGTATAGGTGTGTCAACGTGTCACAACACATGCAACACAAGGAAGTTTTCTTGCTAAGCTCATACATTACAGATGCATGCTATCACAATAACAGAGTATGGTATAAAGTGACTTGCATACTTATGACTTTACAACATAAGTGCCTTTCTGAGACGTCCAGTGTATTGTGTCTTCATGCTTAACAGGTCCTGCAGTGCTTTTTTAACACTGAAAATAATATCAAAGTTAATACTCAGAGCCATTACATACACTTTGTTTTTTACAAGAGAGTTCATTTGTTTGATATCATTTTCACCATTCAGGAGTATCTTTTTTAAATTTATGTTTAACTTTCAAACTCTCCTCGGGCTAGACAGATGACACATAGAGCACTATAATTTATAGTACGCTCAGAGCATTCATTAAAAATAAGAACTTTCCCTCCTGAAACTGAGGAAGGAAAGCAGAAAAACCACAGAGTTTATACTTGAGATGCCACAACAGCAAGGGCTGAGCTAAGCAGGTTTGGACCGTTTCATCACTGCAGCAGACTAAACAATAGCATCATTGTATCTTAACGTTGAAACCTTGCAGTCTACACAAACAAGTGTGCTTTTTCTAGTAATCTGTGTATTTGTTCTTGAAGACATTTGTGATCTGTGTGAACTGTCAAGGCAGGTGTAAAAGTGCCATTTCTCCACTGTTTGAGAAAAAAATTGAAAGCGATGAATAACATGAATTGATTGCGTCTTCGTATCTTTGCTGCTGTATTATGAATGCAAAAAATATTACAGTGATTTTTCAAAAAAAATCATTGAACAATTATGGATAAATTTATTTATGGTTAAACAGAATTTTAACATGAAGGATTCTAACTCCATCCACATGTATCACTGGTCAGTAACGAACCAGCAACATCATATAAGGAAGCTTGACGTGATTCTCCAAGAAGGCAAACTCAGTAGCACCTGTTAGCACAGTACACACTGTTTCTGATCTTGCAGTATTAGGTGTTGGGCTTGTAACTTTCCAAGACTCTAAAGTTAGGAACCGTAAGAAGCACTTGTGTGTCTCCCTGGAATAAGGTCTAGTACACTTACTGTTATCACTAGGAGTAATGGTCATGATTATTAATTACGAATTGCCAGCAAGTACAGAATATACTAGAACACATTTGCACATGCTAAAGAAAGCAAAATACACTAAAGATCACAACATACAAATAAAATTTATAAAGAGAGTGTATAATGTAGTAAAGGTATCAACTGGCATGAGGAATGACTCTGCCCATAAAATAATGTTATTTATTTGTACCAAGCAATAAAAGGTTCAAGTCTCGTGGCTTTCATCAGGAGTTATGTAAAGGTTTATATCTTATGTGAAAGGGGCAAGAGGAACGGCAGTAATTTGTCTCAGGCTGTGGGGAGTCAATAACAACCTTTAACAAATCATCAGCCTCACTAAGTTCCACCTGTGCCTCACTACCTACAGCTTTTGTTACAAATACACCTTTTTTTGGCACAGGCTACACTGCAGCTCATAAAAGTCTTGGTGAGTTTATTCGATTATTTACTACAGCTGGTACGGAGTGTGAGAAGCTGCCAGAATTGTGAACATGACAGAAAAAATATTGGTAGCCTGTTTTTTTTTTTATACAACTTTTAATATCGAAGTCCTATAAACAAAAAACAGCCAAACATTACTGGTGATCATGCAGAGGCACAGTAAGGGAGTGGATGCCCTGGGAGATCGGGGGGGGGGGGCGGCACTTGGATACTAAAATTATATATAACATTGAGCAGGAAGATGAAGGTGCCATTGTGTCAATGGGCCCAGAAATTCTGCTTTCACCCTCAGTGTCATCAGGACAAGAATCCATAACAATAGGGCTTGGTACATCTGTGCTCCTTAACTTCCTATCTGTGGCATGATCAGAGGAAGCACAGCGCATGAGGCAGGGATGGCAGTCCATTGGAGGGCAAAGACAGCCAGCTGCGTGACTTTGGACTGTCAGAGGAAACCTGCAAAACTGCAGCGAGAGCAGTCAGGCTCCTCTCACACAGAAACAGACACCATCAGTCTATGCAGGATTCCGGCCACAGCACTGCCCACAAACCTGCTGTGCCAGCTCACAAAAGACCCATTATATAATTAAAAAAAGCCTTTATTTATAGCCCTGTGCATCTACTAAATTCAATGATGTAGCAATGAATTAATAAACTTTTAGAAGTTTTAATACAGGTCAGCATTCTTTTTTTGTATTACTACAGTAGGTTCTGATGTTGCCTTATAAAATAGTGTCTTGTAAAATGTAAAAATAATCAGTAATGGAAATCTAAACTTCTATGAATTGCATGATGTATTTAATGAAAATCTGTATTGTTAGAAATACTAAAATTAACTAAGATACTTTGTCCACCTGAAATCTCAATAAATATTAATATATTTATTGGGATTTCAGGTGGACAAAGTAATACTGAAGTCAAACCACCATAGTCACTGACAGTTTAATTAACAAAGTTAATCTTAGTATTTCTAACAATACAGATGGAAATTCACTTTATATATTTAAATACCAAAGTATTCCTTCAGGGTATGTATACAGTAAGTACACATGGAGTCTTTATAATGAACTGTGTTAGCCAGTGTGCTAGTGTTTAAGAGAGCCATCACACCATCATGCCATGACTTGAATCCTCAATGTGATTTGACGAGACGACAAGGAGGAGAGCTGCGGTCCAAATACAGAGGTAAGGGATGCACTGCTTGTTCAGAGAGACTCCAAATCTTCCGCATGACATGTATGATGTTATCAGGAATGCTCTCCATTGTCAAGAAAATAATCCACGCTTTCACTACAAACACATGCATTGCAACAATCACCACGTCACCCCTGCAATACCGTCAATAGCTGAAACGTTTCATATTGTCCCTGACTAAATAGCAAAAAGATTATAACTTAACAATTGTTGCAACACAGATCGATGGAAAAATCTTCCCCCTGAAGCCCCACCATTGCCCTCCACATGAGGAAACATCCTTTTTCTGTGTTTGTCTCTAGTTGGGCAGAGCAAGAGGTTTTAATATGGTTATCGATATTTGATTTCCACATCATAGGAGATGGACGGTGCAGAAACTAAAGACGGGACATGATGTACCACTGTTGTAATCCAGCTCTTCGCTAGCGTCACTGTTGAGTACGCCCCTGCTATTCTACGCTATCAGCTGCACTCCCAGAATGGGAAATAGGAGCGGGTCACAGTCCCTCACACCAACCTCCCATCCGCTCACACAGGCCTGGCCATTCAATTATTTGTTCAATTATTAAAGTTGTGAAAGGGGGATTTGGTTGTGTTTATTAAAAAGCACACAGTGGTTATGCCTGTCATAGCTGCACAGCAGCTGAGCTGAGGCAGGTCAGCGATACTGATGGATCAGGCCATTATAAACCCACCGTGATCTCTGCAGTCTCACATGAATGGAAGTAAGGAAATGAAAATGTGCTATTTTTCAGGTGCTTTTTAGCATGAAACCAGTAAAAATATCGTGGATATGAATTATAATACATTTTTCTAAATCCAACAAAAAAAATCTTATTGAATGAAATAAATATTTGTTTAGGTCTTTGACTGACTTAGGTGCTTAAGTGAATTGATGCGATTTGGAAAATAAGAAGGAAAAAAACTGAAACCTTTATTTTGTACCAAAAAACTTACCCAGTGATCTTGGGCTTAGTCTGTTTCAAGAAACCCAAGAGGGTTATGCCATCAGTAAATAACATGCTACCCTAACATCAGGACATATTTTGAAATTCAGTAATGGACAGAAGAGTAGGAACAGCAGCAACAATGTCAGAGAAAAGACCTTTAGCATTGATACAAGGATATTTTGTTCATTTTCACCATTATAGATTTTGGCAGACTGGCCCATACCAGTATTGTAGCCTTACACAATCAATGCATTTAGTCGAGATAGATGGTCAGTTTGGTGAATCAGCTCTAACAATGTGGACAAGCCATGATGCTTATGACATAGAACTGCTAACAGCTAAACTGGGACAGAATCTCTTGAAGACAGAAGTAGAGAGGCTGAGTAGGGTAATTCAGGCCCAGAGTGTAAAAGTCCAGACTGGGATTTTGTTTCAACCATCCAGGTGAGCCAAAGAGTCACAGTCACAGAGTACTCGACTAGTTGGTTGAAACAAAATCCCGGTCTGGACTTTTACTCTCTGGACCTGAATTACCCAACTATGTAGAGAAGTAAGTAAACAAATAACAGTTAATATCATGAGCCTGCTGATAAACAGCTGCACCACTCCTGGTGCATTTATGACTATCAATTCCCCAAACTTGTTTTAGGTCCTTGGCCATTACTAGGGGTCCAATCATGCAGTGCTGGAACCATATTGTATTTGTTAGGATTTTTAGGGGTACTGAGCAGGTAGGGCTATAGACCTCTTTTGTTTTAGTTAAGATTTTCCTCTTTTATACTAATTATTCTTCTTTTTATTTTATTTATTTATGTATTTTCTTCCCTAAAACAAAATGGGCAACCTAAACGGTAAGACCTAGACCAACCAAACTGGGTGGGAAGATGTCACTTCTTACCCACTACTCAATCCAACAGACCCAGATCAGACGGTCAATGGGGGGTGCTACACCGCAGTGTTTTATGTCTTGGCCTATACCTCCTGACCCATTAGTCCTAGACTCAAAATTTTTTTTTTTCTCTCATTTACCCAGATACAGTAGGCCATACACTACTAACTGAACATTTTTCATCTAATTCGCATAATTTCCAGACCCTAATTTTGCGAACTAGTCCTACCTCTTCCAACCAAATCAGACAAATGTGGTGTCAGGCCAATCAGACCCCTTG
>JAODJW010000019.1:1506884-1526488 GCA_026777045.1 Hyperopisus bebe
TTTATTTATGTATTTTCTTCCCTAAAACAAAATGGGCAACCTAAACGGTAAGACCTAGACCAACCAAACTGGGTGGGGAGATGTCACTTCTTACCCACTACTCAATCCAACAGACCCAGATCAGACGGTCAATGGTGTTTTATGTCTTACCTCCTGACCCATTAGTCCTAGACTCAAAATTCTTTTTTTTCTCTCATTTACCCAGATACAGTAGGCCATACACTACTAACTGAATATTTTTCAGCTAATTCGCATAATTTCCACACCCTAATTTTGCGAACTAGTCCTACCTCTTCCAACCAAATCAGACAAATGTGGTGTCAGGCCAATCAGACCCCTTGAGCTGATCAATAATTGTCAAAAAAAAAAAACATTGACATTTGTCTACCACACAGCCACTAGCCACGGCCAAACTGAACTTTAATCGTGCTAATCTTCATCAGAGAGCTAGAATTCAGCGATGTCTTGTCCTACCATAACTGAATCTGAAACTCTGCCTCCCAGGATCATTCTGGGGATGCAGTAAAAGACTGGCCGCATTTCGTCAATAGGGGGCACTACAACTAACAATTGCCTATATCTCTTGACATCTTTGGCCAATCCAAGTCAAATTTGGCACATATGTCCTGCGACCAAGCCTGAGGACAGCAGTATACTGCTTCAGTCATATATCATAAAGCCCTCATCACCATCAGCCAATCAACATGACTTGGGCGATTCATTTCTCTCCAGACCCACAGCCCACCATGACAAGGGCACCCCAGTCCAATAGATGGGGGCGCTACAGTGAAACCATTTGCATTTCTGCCTATTTCTCCTGAAATGTCAAGGTTACAGCTGAAATTTGTTTCCCTTCTAATTCAGAATGTTATGCAACATCAAATAACATATAGAACTTGCATCCAGCTCTCTGCATTTTGTCCTATTTCGTAGGAGTTTGAAAACGGGTTTTTTCAAACTCGTCATAAGATTTTTGCCCAGCTGACATTAATCTGGTTCATCTTCTTCTTCTTCTTCTTCTTCTTATTATTATTATTATTATTATTATTATTATTATTATTATGCACTAAAATGACATGAGGGGAGCAGAGAGTGGTGTGGTGCAGAATCCCCCCCACTACTCAGGCCAGTAAAATCATACCTATTGATTAACAGGAAGATATCTATTTTAAAGGATGATTTCAATATTGCCATTGTCTATTCCTATACACATTTTGTGTGACAAAGCATGTTTAAGAATAGAGTTGGATTTCCATCAGAAAAGAATGAGAAGTTATTTATTTGTGAATATCCACATTCTCCCCTTTAAGACTTTTGCTGGAATTATTCCAATGGACTTCAATGAGAAGATGGGCGTTTCCATATCGCCTGTAATCCCCATGATACTTTTGTTTAATCATAAAGCAGGAAGAGCTAGCCAGTACTAAACAGATACTCAAATATAATTCAATAAAGGGCACAATAGTGGAAGAACAGTATGTAGAAATCTTTAAAGAAAGCGATTATATGATACTTTGAAAAAATAGTGGCTTTTGCTTAAAACAGGCATGGTTCTGCCTTGAAGCAGAAAATTATATCCGCATTAGAGCCTGTATAATGAGTCTTTGTGTGCGAGGGAGAATTTTTGACAGTGCAACCAAAACTGCCTGCTCATTTATTCACCTGGATTGTTCTGCCTCGAGGCTGTGACAGGGCTTGGGGGTGTGAGGGCTTTTGTTCGTGGAAGAGGGCCCTTCACAGCATCTACCCTGCTGAGCCTCGCACACGGGCCCCCACCCTTTAGGGTGGCTGATCAGCAGAGCAGTCCTGAAATAGGAACATTTAACCATTTCGCCCAGAGCGAGTCAAGAGTGAGAACGACTCGCTTGCTGATGTTCATGGTGACGGCCCACTTTTTAAAGCAGTTAAACCTCCCAACTCTGCTCACCAGGACCCTATTTTTCACACAATGCCCCCCTCACCACCCGCCACCCAACCACCCACCTGCCCGCCTGTTAAAGCTTATGTTGCCCTTACAGGCCTGGCCATTAATTGTGGAAAGTGAGCACCGTGTACGGATTTTACAAGATTACTACAGGGCAGCTCTCATTTCTCACCCATAAAAAACAGAGGATCAAAAACGGATTATGTTTACTGGGGGAGATGTGAGGATATCCTTCCATGGAGCCAGGACACAGCGTGTGGCTCCAGGTTTGCAAAGGGACCAGAATGTCAGGGAACAAGATCCCACCATAAAATGGTACATGTGATGGAGAGTGACGACAGCGTGAAGGAATCAGGCCAGTATGCTCCCAGCATTCAGAAACTGGTGCCACCCCACGCCTGGGCTATGTCCTTAAATTCTTTGGAATTGTGGAGGAGTCGCACTGAGAGGACTGTAGCTGGGTGGCGTACTGCTGGACCAGAAGAACGTTGACAAGTCTCAGCCATGAGGAAGCCTTCCACAGGAAGGTCACTCTCCCACTGAGGGCCCACAAAAATCATGCGGGGTGCTTCCTGTGCATATGAGAGACAGCAACTTGGGATTCTCCCAAAGCCGCATCCTCCAGCTTGGTTCTAGTTCCGGCAGATATATTTGTTCAAGGCTAATCCAGTCAGAGAGGGTGTGTTTGAGCAGGCCTCTTAAAGGTAAATTTGCATAGCAGTAAACTTCGGCTAGCGGTGATGACACAACTTGTACATGTGTCTAATATAACAGATAAGTTTCATTTATCTCATCGTTTCACTTGGATGCTTCTCTTCAGTAAGAAAAATGTAACTGGCCTGTTTGCAAATACCAGAAAAAAAGATATTATTCTATGTCTGATATTCTATATCAGAAAAAGACAGTTTAGTTTTCAGCGAAAATAGGTGATACCAGATTGATGACCAACCTTATTTTAAATGCACATAGAATTTAGACAAGCTTTCTGCTGTTGAGGTTAAGTGATAAGGGATTTGTGAAAGATTCTGTTGACATTATTCCTAGTGCCAGCAGCTGAAAGGTGATGCAATCCCAAGGCCAGACAGAGTCACTCTGAGCAGGAGGCTACAGGGGGTCCTAACCGCTTTCTGTGCTGTGGCTCATCTTCATACTTCCTGTCAGTACTCCTCTGGTACTACAAGCAAGACTAATCCCGAATTTCAGCGCAAAGTGGTTAGAAACAAAGGCAGAAAAACTAGCTTGATGATGATGAGATTTTTTTTTTCCATTGTGCCATCACTAGGGTGATATTTCACCTGAACCAAAGAAGGCTCAACCCACTGAGAAATACAAAAAATTGTACTTAATGTTAAAAATACAGACCGATCCACGGTAGGAGTGATAAACACGTTCAGTGGAAGTGGATGAAGCACTGCAGGAGACATTTGAAGCTTACAGTAACTGTTTATGCTGATTCTAACACCCGTATTAGAAGTCTAACAAAGAAACACACAAAGGCAACAGAATGAGTTTGGAAACACGCAACATCGATCAGCGATTGACAAACACAAGTGAAATTTCTTTGTAAGATGCCGATGCGAGAGATGCATCCATAATTCATTTCCAGTCTAAATATGAGTGACAAGAGTGTTGACAGGGAGCACGCAGTATTGATTACTGCGAAAAAAAAGGTGCAGAAAGTGTGGAACTGCGTGATGGGAGGGAGCAAATGGAGTAGGGGAGGCCTTGACAGAGTGCAACAAAAGCCATTAAGGATGTTGTGTTACCAGACACTGGCAGACGAAGAGGGAGTACGAGGTGAGTGAGAAATGAGAGAGTACCCCCCCCCAATCAATATAGCCACGTGAAAACGTTAAACATGCATGCTTTTGCTCTTCGGTAAAAGGTGTCTTAAGATTTTTAAAAGCATTGATTTGGGATGGGTCGATGGAAATTGAGCCAAAGTGGGGTAATAACACTCAGCTGATAAGGGTAGAGCAGAAGGGGACTGTGTGTGTTGGGCTGGCCCATACCGTTCATGTTACAGTCCGTGTTCTAGTTGGCTGGGACACAGATGCCAGTGTGCCATTCCAAACCACTGCAGAAATGGGGGGAAGGGGCACTCTATATAGGTGGCTGCCTGAAAGACTTGGGGGATTTTACTTCAGGGTCTCAGTGTTATCAATGCATCTGCAAGACCACCAGGTAGAGAGAGAGGGCGCCCTAGTGCACAATGGGGTTTGGCATGTGGTGGTTTGTGGCCTGTTGAAATGTCCATGTCCATGTAGCTTATCATTTTGCAGAGGTGGGAAGCAGAGAGGCACTAACACGTGAACATATTGAGATATTACCATGTGAAATAGTTAACACCGATATGGAAACAATGTATAGATTTGAACAATGAGCTGCAAAAAACAAAACAAAACAAAACAACAAAGTCTGGGAAATTCAGGAGAAAAAACAGAAAGCTAAATATCTTTAGGAAAAAAAAAATCAATGAAGAAATGATCATCTGAGTCAGCTTGCTAAATCACCCATGCTGAGCCATTTGAAAGAAATTCAAAATGTGAAATTTATTTTGCTGCTGGAAGTCTATTTTTCAATGGCCTGTGACAACAATCAGCGGATGATTTGGACTTCTGAGTGGATGTTAATTTACAAAATTACAGCACATAGGACTTAATTGCCACCAAGGTGACAATCAGAAGGGAAATTCATTACTAATAGAAACTCAATACTTGTATATGTTAACAACGGTTCAGCTTGGAGGAGATATGAAACTGAGGAATAAAAATGTAAAAATATTCCTGCAGTCCTGCGGTGCCGTAGGTATGAAACGGTCTGGCCACACCAGTGCGTGTCGTTTGAACAGAGGGAAATGACACATTACTGACTCACATCCTGTATATAGACAGGTTGCCTGGTCAGAGAGGGAATATGCAGGGATCAGCCTCTGCTCCACTTTGCTTCCTCCTCCAGTTTAATATTCTCTTTCATTATTCCCTTTCAAAACACTGCGACATAAGCAAGTCTTTTTATTTTGGGGGAAAAAACAAAGCTTTGTTTTCTTCTGTGTCAAAATCTCTGGGCGCTGCAACTGAGTGGAATCCTATGTGAGAACCAGTGACACTCTGTGGAGAGGAAGTCATAGCGAACCGTCTGCATGCCGCATCATTAACTACCATGTGCTGCCCTGCAAGATCCTGAGAACCAGACTTCTCCATTCATCCATTGTATTTATGAAACCGCTTGTCCTATTCAAGATTGCAGGGGGTCCGAAACCATTCCAGGAGGCTATGGGCGCAAGACAGGGTACAACCTAGGATGGGGCGCCAACCCATCACAGGGCACACTCACACCATTCACTCACACAGGCACACCGACAGACAACTTGCTGCCATGTTGTAAACTCATTCCAAAACCATCCCTATAAAAACAACACAAACAGTTATTCTCTGCAATACCCAAGAGTTCCCTCATTAATTAAATATCAAATACTGTAGAATGTTACTTATTGTATTACATTATTTAATATTTTCCCCAGGCATGAGAAACCATTCCTGAGAAAGTATAGAGATGTCTGGTGGCACATCAAAAATACAGATGTGTGGATGATTTAATCACCATGGCAACAGATGTTTGGGTTGTCCTCTTTCATTAAGAGGAGCTGGGATGGATGCCCAAATCAAAGATTATTTAACAAATCAAGTTATGGCAAGCGTGTTATACCACTGATGCGCAATTAAGAAAATGAAACTGCAGGCATTATATGTGACTTGCTCCGGCATTTGTAGGGGATCCCTAATAAAATCAGAGAATAGCGATTTAATAGAAATGCACTTAAAAGTCTCGTGCTGACAAATGCGATTGTACCAGGCGGTAATGCACACCACTGCCTCCCAGTATTAAATCCAATGAAATGGAAATCAGAGGTCCTGACAGACTTCAGATACCATCTGCAAACAGCAGCCACATTTAGGGGTTCGGATAATCAGTTTAAAGAAGCCTCATTTAGGTGCCAAAGAGTATTATCTAACGATCAAAACAAATTAAGATAAATTATAGATAACGAGCTGTTAAATTGTTTTTGGCATGTGTACACTCAGTGACTGTGCAATCGGGCTACAAATCACAGGACAAAGTAATTAAGTCGCCTCTTATCCTCATGAGTGTTTGGAAGGGGCTGTCAGCTGTTCTTCCACATGATAAACCATAATATTATGCTTACTTCTGTTTAGCAAGGCGATAAAAGGTTCATCAGCAGACAGTGGCTATCTTTATGGCATCACAAACTTCCACATTGAGTGTTTTGTGATCTCCACCTGGATCATCAAATGACATTATGGCCATTAAGAATTGTCTATTTTAATTTTTGTCTTATGAATAAATTATTAAAGAAGTGCAATTAAAGAATTCTATGATACAGTCAAAGTATTGTTTATGATCTGTTGCAAGAGTTGCATCCTTCCAGCCTGCCTCATCCATCCGTCCATCTGTCCGTCCATTGATCCAACCATCCATCCATCCATCCATAGAGCTTATTTAGGTCCCGGGAAGCCAATGACAGGAAGCACAAGGCACAAGGCACAGGACAGCCACCAAGTAATGCTAGTTAAATATATTAGTCAATGAATCAATTTCCCCTCTGCTGATTATAAGCTACTGGTTTGTGTTTTTCATGTGTTTTTCAGGTAGAAAGGATTCATCTCATCATGCAGATTTATAAAGACTTTCCTCAAAAAATGCTTCAGCACCTTTCCTTACAGTCAACAGTGTGGTGCACTGATGTGTCAGTCCCGATGGAAATGCAGCTACCCATGTTTGGTTCCAAACACAGCTACCGGACACAGGGGGGTTGGGCAGGTGTATTGGGGACAGGGATTATATGGTCTGGGCAGGTGCGTAAATGGCGTAACACAAACCGTAATCACAAAGGATCACTGTTAAATAGTAAGAAAAAACGCAGACATGTGTCTCAGAGAGGACACCTAAAGGTCTGGGACATATTCTGTGGTGCTGGATACTGGGCCTGAAACAGAGCAGAACATAACAATTTATGCTCAGTTCTGGATGACAGGTGAGGACAACCCAGTCACCTGACTCCCTGTTAACCAATGCCCTGCACTTTCTTGCCAGGTATATTGTAAGGTATATTGACAACATACCTGACAAAAGGTGTGTGTGCAGTATAGATTCAATCATTACCTTACTATCTCTAAAGAGATCAGGGTTATACTGGGAAAATATCTCAGCAATATGCTAGCACATTGGTAATAAATATTTATTATTTATCATTCTTACCTGGAGGATTTATAGCTGTTCCTGGGGAATAAATTGGGATATTTGTGGGCAAAATTCACAAAAAAATATAAAAAGTTGCATTAAAACATTCTAAAGGTTTTTTTTCCAGTGCATTATACATTTTGATTGAAGGTAATGTTTTAAACATGAAGCACAATTTGGCACAATGCATATTTTTTATTTAAGAGGAGTTTGTGATTTTAAAATCATCATCTCCGCCAACAGGGATAGTATGTTTTACTCCATTCCTTTTGCTGATTAAGCAAAATTATAAATTTTTACCCTCTGCAGCAGAAACTACACAAATATATTTGCCTTCTGTCTTCTTATGTCATAGGCAACATTTTCAGCAATAAACACATTCAGATTCTGACTTTAAAGTGTTATTCCAAGTAATTATTTAGCCCATTGCTACCCATTTTATGGTTTCCATATTGAATTTGTGAAATTTGTCATATATCCTGGGAGCCTGGGGGAGAAAAAATGACAACGACTGGTGTTGTTACTTTCATTTGTCTCGTGTGGAAATAAGTAAGTAAGCAGACCCACCATCTTCGAGAATGGGGGCTAATTAGGATCATAGGTTGAGTTATACTGTTAAACAGTCAGGCCCCATTTTGGCCAGAGTATGAATCTGACTTACTCTGTCAGTATAAGGTTGTCATTACACAGGTTATAATGACACATCACCGCAAAATATATGATACAATATGTACATAGACCTCTGCCTATCAGTCTAGAAGAAGATTCACCGCTCCACCGGTCAGAGCCATGTTGGCCTGAAGAATCATCTCAGACATGGCTTCCTTGAGAATAGAATTTTCTAAGATTTCACCTAAAACCCTAGATATCAACCTGCAGCTCTCTCTCTCTCCTCAGCAGAGGCCAGTTTTCATGCTGACTGATAAACGTTGATCAAAAAATTATCTGTATGCTGTATTATAGTGGTGGTCAAACACCAGTGGAAATGATATGGTTTGAAGAAGCTTTGTGGCATCAGGACCCAGACAACTTGACATCATTAAAGGAATCAGGAATTGGATGATGGACAAGGAAACTTCACAAGAAGTTACAAGGTGAATCTGAAGCACAGCTGAAGCATGACCTGAAGTCAAGACTGGAAGATGTTTGTTAGAAAGGCTGAAATATGAGAAAATGTTTACTTCTTGGGTAGGCCTCATCACAATCCACACCTAAACCCCACCTCAGAAATGAGCACTTTGTGCACACAATCCCACAAACGTCTTGCAGTTACGTGAGCTCTTCAAAATTCCGTGATTTCCACAGAAGGACATCTGGACCCGCTTCTGGCACGACTGGATGGATTTTTCTCAAAAATATAATCATGCGTCAATTTTGGGCTTGTGTACAGTGACTTCAGATTAAATCAATGCCCTATGCTTTCACATTCATGCCCCTTTAGCATGCACATTAATTGTGTGGCATAAAAGGCGACACATTATCCACAACAATAATGATCTGTGGCTTGCAAAATGCACTGCGATTTCACACAGGATGGGGGTGGGGGTGGGGGGGTCGGCAATGCAGACAGATGTAGAAAATTAACATAGGTTTTGATGGCACACCCATTCAGGAGGATAAGTTTTCTGGTGGTTCCTCTTTGATTTCAGAGCGGTTTCCTAGAATTAAATCATGGCTGCCATGTTTGATGATGGCAGCCCGACTCTGTATTGATAATACTCTGGCCTGGAAGGAAAAGGCCAAGAGCGCCACGTCTGCCTGTCTAGCTAACACTGGCTCTGCTGGCAGCCGGGGCGTGGCATTTATTGCGTCTGGTGTCTGTCTTGCCAGGGATTCCAGGCAGATGTTGTTCCCTCAGACCTGCTAAGGGGTCTGACTCCCGGGACGATTGACTCATCTCTGCCCTCCCCACTCCCCAACCCCACTTTCATTTTCATTTCAAAGCTGGGAGGGATGGATAGCATTTCTCCAAGAATAAAAAGGAAGCCTCTTTAAAAAATGAAGGAATTCAGAATATTTATAAAGACGTGTGAAGGGAGGCTAGATTTAATGATGTGTCATCGGGGAGCTCGTCTGCAAGGGGGGGGGGAGAGGCAAGGTTGCCCTAGAGCGTACCAGCTGTGTGGAGGAGAGGGATTTCCGCACAGGACCCCCATCTCCAGTAAGTACACTCCAATTATCCGCTGCGTCTTCCCCCGTCTCCCCGCTACGCTACTGTAGATTTATTTATTACTCATTGAAGATGAAGGGGCTGCAACATCAACATACACTCAAGTCTATACCTATATAAGTGAACAGCAACAACAACTCACAATTATTAACTGTTTTTAAATAACAATTTAGAGGGTTGGGCCTAAAACAGTTGATTTAATTCATGTATAAAATGTGTGGAAAATCTGATTCCACATTATAGGCAATTGTTGAATATCTGTGGGTAAATTGATACAGTTTGGGAAGGTGGATCTTGCCCGCACCTTTAAAGCTTGAATTTGTTGTGCTCTTGCTGTGCAGCCATGAAAGGCTGGCACCATACCTGTCAAACAAATCTTTCGCACCATGATAATTTCATCGGAAAATGATCCGGCAAATTTGGGTACAGCCAAATTCATGTACTCTAATCCCCCCACCAACTAACTATGAAAATGCCTATGTGTAGATAGGGAGACAGCAACCCAGGCTGCCAACTGCAAGTTCAAGGGAGGACACTAAGGTGGGCATGTCAGATAACCTGCCATAGGACAGGAATGACACACCCATAGACCAATAAGCCAATAAAAAGGGACGACTCTCCAGGTTCAAGGAAGTAGCCCAATTAAATTCCACCAGTTCTACAAATGAAGGAGGCATCACAAGGAAACAGAAAGTGTGAGACTTACCCACATGAAAGAAAACCAGGGCTCCTAACTGCTGGATGCATGACAGAGTTTGTGAGGCACTTTGACGGCAGTTTGAAATGACACCTTTCGTTTTTCTCGTCACTTTTTGTTGGCACATTTCTCGCTCCATTATATTTTACAGGAAACATGAATGAGCACCTTGTCTCACCTCAAATGCTGCTATCCAGCAAACTGCCGGGCCTCCTCTGCTGCTCCGCTGCGCTTTGAAAGAACAGAGAGAAATTAAAATCATATAGCATAAATTATCGATCCGGCAACGAGGCAGCTTTGAGGCTTTTCCTCCACTCCGCTATACAAAGTTGAAAAAAAGTTTCCAATGATGATGCTACACAAATCTGATAAAACTGACAGGGGAGTCAATTAAAACCTGTGCGTCAAAGCAGGAATGATATTTTATTAAGTGCTAGGATGCCATTTAACAGGAACATCAAGCGACCTGTCTGCAGGTGCATGTGTAGACGAAAAGGGTCCATGTGTCACAGTTTCGAGAAAACATCTGTCAGATCCCACAAAACACGGACTCCTGAAAAATTAAGTGTAGCGGTTCAATTGAAAAATTATTCCTTTTCCAACTGAATTATGTCTCCACTGTTAAATTCCGTGTTGAATTTTTAAAATTGGGTTTTAGATTTTTCTTAATGAACTTCAAAACCCATTTCTTGATGCTGGGTGTATACCATGTAAGCTCCCTGTAATCTTGTTCAACTTCAAAGGCCAACATTTGCAGCACCTTCGACTCACTGAAGAAAAATAGCACAATCAATTAGTCATTCGGAGCAATTTGCTAAAGATTGGCTCTGATTAAATATTTCCTGACATACAGGCGGAAAAAGGAGCAGCTATATAATGTAGGAAGTACAGAATAACAGATTTTGCAATAGATTCTGAGAGTTCCAGACCAAAGCCTGAGCTTGAATTAACTTAGGAAATGACTGCATTAAATGCAGTAAATGAGGCTCAGAGCAAATTAGCTGCCCAGATAGAAATGGTACGCTTCAGAAATCAGGGGCACCGGGTGAGACTAGGACCTGGGGATGACATGGAAAGTCAGGGTCTTAGACCCCAAGCAGGGAAAGAAGGTTCCAGCCTCCGCACCAGTGCTCTGGAATGCTGGAGGAACGTCTGACACAGGCCTCCCCTGGGTTGCCCTCTCGGCCTCACACCACCCCCAGCCCCCAGAACTAGCATTTATCACCATTTAATTTATATAATTCCCCTTCTCTGTCTTGTTTTTAACATTCATCTATCAGTGCATGTCACCCTCTGTTCTGCACAGTAATTGTGGCCACACTTTCCCTTGGGAACACACATTATCCCATTTAATTATATTAGTTGTCATATCGTAGCGTATTAGCGCATACATATCACGCCCTGATTTCACACACAAATATTTATACTGTCATACATACCCAGTAATAAGACACCAGCCACACAGAGAGGAAGAGAAACAAGACTACAGCTCTCATGAATTAAATCTCTGTGTCATTAAGCACTAACTGACTGTGCTGGTGCTCACAATTCCAGATTTAATTATGTATGTCCCTATAATTATTACTCTACTGAATTTAAATTTTCTATTATTCCAGTTTGCAAAGGCACAGTCATTACGGCTCGTCTATAATTCAGAATGTTCAGCTAAGGGAAAATATTTCTTTTTCTTTCTCACTTTAGCTACAAAGCAATTAACGCTCTGTAGATATACAACAAAGAACGTATTAATACAAAGTAGGAAAAAAATGCTGTGTTTCAGAACTGTGCTAGCTAGTGTCAGGTTTGCTAATGCAGAAGGTGGTCAACACTGGTAGGAAATGGGAGACCAATAATATTTTCCAGCTATTTTAGTTGGGGGAAAAAACAAAAAAACACAATGTTAATCATAATATTGGAGACACAAAAAAGCTAAGTTCAAGGGGAACTTGACAACTCAGACACGATGAAGAACATCCAACAATCTGCACAAACTTTGCCCTGAGATTATGAAAGGATTCTACACTCACTGCTGATTGGTCAGAAAACTCATTCATAATCTGTTAAGAACATGACATATCAAAACAAAAAAGAAAACCCAGCATTTTGTTTCAAGTAGGATCTCATCACAGCAGTGATATTGGTTACTTCCAACGTCCTGACACCACGCCCACCTCAGGGGAAATAAACTGCTTGTTTCTTTGTTCGTTCTGAATCATCGAGCAAAGAATGCACCTTATCCGGCATCATGTGTCCGACTGCGTGTCAAACAGCTCCAGCCAGCCTGGGGGAGGACCACAGGAGAACACCTCCTCCAGCTCCCCTCTCAGGAGCCCTGGCTCCATCTGGGTGGTGGCTGATGCTCCCAGAGACAATAGGAGCAGGGACTGTGACCTTTGCTGCTATCACTTCCACTCAGTGGTCCTGTAACACCAGGGACACAGTAGCCAGGCGATCCTGCACTTATTTCCATAAGTTCCTGCAAAGGTCTTGATTCCAGATCACAAGTGTTGCTGGAATAACCTTCAATGACCTGATTTATTGGTTTGAAAGGATTTCAGTGAAGATCCTGTGTAGGACTTTAAATGATGACTTCATCCAAAATATTTAGATATTTTTTCTATATGTCATTTGGCTTTAAATATTAGGAGTTTTAGTGAATTTCTCACGTACAGTGTCATTTGCTTTAGGCCTGGGGTCGCCAACTCTGATCCTGGAGAACTACTGTCCAGTAGGTTTTCTATCCTACCCGACTTCTGATGAGCCACACCTGTTCCCAGGTAAACCTACTGGACAGTAGTTCTCCAGGACCAAATTTGGAGACTCCTGCTTTAGGCTGTTAGATCACAAACTAATTTTGTTCATGGACCAGTTATATTAATCACACGCAGTAAATGGAGTGTATTCAGTTTTATTGAGTTTAGTTGAAAAGAATTGATTTTGTCCCTGCTTTTGTAATTTTCAGTTATAAGGGACAGAAGGGATTCATCTTAGTCCAGTGTGAAACATATAATATCTTGTAGAAAACTCGGCCTCCTTGCAGAAAGGTTCAGACGAGATGCACGATCTTCAGATTCAATCCACACTATGACTCCTAAATGTTGCCGGAGTAAGACAGAGCAGCCTGCAGTGGGCTGTTGTCAATAAAGGAAATAAATGTGAAATAGATGTTTACAAGCAGTAATCATTCAGTGGTACATGAGAGACCCCCATGTGGCAGGTCATGTAATCAACCAAAAGCAGGCACTACATTAGAAAGCAGATGCAGTCACAGGGAAATGAACAAGAGCAGAGATGACAGCACTCTAATACATGTTTCCATTTGCTCATTGTAGACTTTGATTCATTCCCTATGGTAATTGTTGGGATTATAAAGTACCTTCGCACTCATTTCTTAAACCTCACGAACATTCCTCATCGTTATCCCTCTAGGTTATATGACTAGGCCTCGGGCAAAATTACCATCAAAGCAGGCGACAGGCATAACACGGCTCCTCCAAGCTCTATGCAGTTGACAGATATCACTTTTGAAGTGCTCTGAAGATCAGAGTGATGGTGACAGTGCAGGCGTGGCGTGGACAGTGATCTGCTCAGGCGGACAGCAGGTCCGCCTGAAGTTTTGATGTTTCAGAGGCTGGGTGCCCGGGGAGTCAGCTCCAGACATGACATCTCCTGGTCTCCACCCTCTGCCTCTGCTGGACTCTGCTTCACAGCCTGTCTTAGATTGGTCCAGCAGCTCCCATCTCACCTGTGTGGGCTAGTTTCTTTGACAAGATGGCTGGTATGAACCAGAATGACTGAGAAAGGAAGAAGACTTGCAGAACCGCTTCAGCACAATAGGCTACACTTAACATTTCTAAGGCAGTTCTTGGTAATCCATATCCGCATTCACCACACTGTCGCCAAATATGTCATGAGTCTATTTACACTAGATGACTTCAGGTATCACACATTTCTTTTTTAATCCCACATGTATTAAATATTCACCACAGAGGATCTTCTCTGCACCTCATGATCCCTTGTCTAGGTTTTCATTCAGTGTTGGCTTTGACAATGATCCCAAGAAAAGAATTACAAGGAAAGTCTTGCAAGTAAATCTATATTAAAGTAATTTTAAGAAGGCTGGTTGCCAAATTTAAAGACATAATACAGGATATCAATGGTCTTAAAACCAAGTAGTAATAATAATAATAATAATAATAATAATAATAATAATAATAATAATAATAATAATTTGGTTTTAAGACTTTTGCTAACCGGAAACCTGTATTAAGTCTTTCCACATAATTTTGAAGAATATTGTGATGGTATGCTTTACGGAGACATTATTTATATTCTGAAAATGAGAATGACAGTGGTAGGAATAACACAAGGGGGTAATCTATGTAAATAGCCATATGAGAATGAATACAATTACTGTCCAGAAGGACAAGAAATGACCTGATCCCAATTAATCTGGGATCCCAGAGAGGGCTGTCACTGCCCATTTACATCTGCCGCTCCCCTTCAGAAATCTCTAGGCCCCTCAGCAAAGGCTCGCCCAAGTGCTGTTTGCCAGAGGCATCGTCTTCCCTGACCGATCTGCGGGTCTCCGCCTTTCAGATCTGACAGCGGGAAGTGTAGGCATCCCCGGGCAGATGAAAACCATTCAGACCAGACATTGCCCAGTTCCTGCTTCAAAGGGCTGCGGCCAGCACACCGACGACGGGAGTCCAGGAAAGGCCGGCGAATGTGAGATCAACCGCGCCGCTCCAGCAGAGGAGCTAATGCAGTCATATTTATCATTCTCCAATTTTTTTACTTGAGCGGGGAAAAAGGCACACCATTTCCAGGTTAGCATCGCCTTTTTATAATTCCACTAATAAAAGCACAGGGCATATAATGAAGGCAACACCTAAAGTCCGTTAGCTGTTAGCTGTTCAGGGTGCAGCATAAAATGTTACAGGATGTACAATGTCTGTATCTGTGCAATAAGGATACCATCACTTTGAAATATACTGTACTCACATGCCTAGTATTTTCCACAGAAGAGAGATCCAGGAAGGTTACTTATTCAGAAAAATAATAGGCCTAATTTACCCCAAAATATATGGTAAAAATAGTATAAACCACTGCAATAATTAAAGTCATGCATTGACCATCTCCTGATTTTGCTTTTAAGTTTTTCAAAATCTAGAATCACAGCTAACTACTTTGTATTTGCATCTAAAAGCCTTTTAAATGCCCTTCTTCTAGAATGCTTGCATACTCCTTTCACCTTTTAGGAAATTCAAATCAATCATTTAAATACACCTCCTATCGTAAGAAAAAGGAAGAAAGCTCTCTGTGCTCAGGCCTGTGCCCTACAAAGTTATGATCTGCATTTGACCAATACGGATATTCAGTGCTAATAAAGTTTTACAGCAAAGCAGTAATTCAGTAACAGTCAAGCAAGAGGACAGGGCTTGGAAAGACATGTTACGTGTTATATTTCCGTCTCGCTGCTAATTCAGAGCATGGCTATCATTAGCCATCAGAGGAGAAGCTTGGGCCTCGTGTTTTTTTCACGCTAAGTGCCACACAGCCCACCATAACATTTTTAAAGTCCCTCATTAGTGGTCGTGTCAGTGTATAATGACTTTAACGACACCGTCATAAAAACTCCAGAATTAGCTAATGTTGCCACAGCTTTGAAGATCAGTTCAGGAGGCAATGAGAGAATCTGGTGCCTTTACAGTCTGAGTTATTTTGCCTGAAGGACTTATTTAGCTCGCAGTTTTACACTGAAAAACCCCCATTTGAGTTCAGCTGCTCGCTGAGCTGCCCCACATTTCACTTGAATCCATTCCTTTGCCATCATGCCACCTGCTGCCTTGTTATGGAAATGCATCCTGACGTATGGGACCCGCCCATTACCGTTTCAGCCGAGTGATGAACATTATTACATTATCACACACATATCTGTTTACCGTGGTAATGAGCCCCAGTGTGAGTTCTGTCCCCCCCCCCACCCCAACTCCCCCAATCATCACAGGGATTCACATCATGTGAATTCACAGGGGAGGCCAAGAAGAAACTAAAAACAGCCGGTGCAGGCTGTGGCTTTGTTTTCTGCAGCTCCCCACACAAAACAGCAAAGGATTACTGAGCTGTGTTGGCCTATTTCCTCACATTATGGCTGTTATTTCCCCTTCTTGCTCTCCCTTGCTCGGAAAACACCGCTAGTCCAAACCGTCGTTCCCACAAGGAAGCAACTGATCCTCCGATCAGAGGCCAACGTGCCAACTTAACTCCCCCCAAACTGTTGCATATCTTCCCGATTGCTCGTATCAAGTTTTTATGGCAGTGGCTTTTAAAGATACTAATGATAGACAGCGACGGACGTGGGGGTGGGGGGGGGGGAGTTTCATTCTCAACCACAGAATGAAAACAAATCCCCATAAAAGAGAGAAGAGTTCCACAGAAGTAATCAAGCCCCGAGCTCTCAAAGCGATACTATCCTCTCCGACAAATCCCGGCTCGCAGGCCTTGCGGGCCTGTTACGAGTTCTGACACTTGCTGACTTTGCCAAGATCCCTCCATCACAAAACCTGTAATATGGCAGAAATCTACCTCAGCCTCAGACTTTTCGCTGCCATTCTTTGCTCTCAATCGCTCACTGACTACCCCCAGGTTACAGTGTCACAGGTAATGACAAGACGATCTTTCATGCAAGGAATGGCCTATCAGAACTTACGAAAATAAACACAAAGCGACGAGCATGCTGACAAGTCCATGAAGACGGAACGAGCTGGGGGTGACTCGGCCTACACCCTCCACAACCCCCATGCCAGACTTGTCATGTTTCAGAACCTCTCGGCCCAGAATGAGTTTACACAGCTCCCAAGGTCAAATACCACAGCAAAAGGCACTTGCGTGCTTAAAGTCAGTACATGAACCCCTCGGTCTTATCTTTGGAAGAGTTATCTTCCTGGTGCACAGGGTCTATTGGAAATAAATAATTTAAATCTCTTCTGGGGATTTAGAAAATGCAGGCTTCTGTCTGACGACAGATGCCAAGGAAAGAGCCCACGAAAGGCTGGCATTGTTTCCTGGCTTGGATGATAATGTCACTTAAAGACAAACAATACCAGAGAAAATGAAGTCAGGAAAAGTGAATGCATGAATAAAAAGCTAACATTCGTGAGGCTGCTACCGGCACTGTGGTGTGAATGTGCCCCCCCACCCCCCCAATGATGGTCTCTAAGTCTCACCTCATGGAGACAGGCTGCCACGGTGGACTGAGGCAGGAACCTGCGTCGGACCCCTGGGGTACGAAGGTGGAGGGCTCAGCTGTCACCAGAGAGTCAGGCAGGGAGGGGTGGGGGGCTTCACGGACAGATACAGGAAGCTGGGAGGAGGGGGGGAGGGCAGCAAGATGAGATTAAATGATGAAAGAATTGCTAGATAAATACGATCTCACCCCATAAAGAGCAATTACCCATTCTCCAAAGACGCACTGAGCGGAGTCAGCGCTTGTGGACTCTACCTGCTCGGGTTTCCGCGGGTTACAGCCGTACGTGGTTACAGGAGGGGACAATAGGGACTCTGACATTAACGAGAGGAGTATTGTTCTCAATAATAGCATGCAACTGATACCCGCAGAGCCACACTCTGATCTCAGGAGGGCGGATGCAGGATTTCGGTCTGTGTGGAAACACCGCAGAGGGGTCACCGGCCACTTCAGGCCGGCCAGCCGAATCCAGGGCCCAGAAGTACGAGGTCCTGGACCGTGTGGGAAAAAGAGCGTTGCATATCTCAGTAATGACAGCAGTAGCAAGCGCGATGACAACAAGGGGACGAGATCGGGTGGTTTCCTCACAACAAGCGTACTTGCAATTATGGGCTGTCTGGCACGTGCTATCTTAGGCAGACAGCCTGTGATCTAGACAAAAAGTGGCTGGAGCATCTAAAACAAACAGAGACCCAGACAGTGACTCATGGGAAGGAGGCAAAAAACTTGATCAGTCTCTGTTAATGGCACCCTGACCTCTGGCTGTGAGACGCTGACCACTTAGGGCTAACCGTGTCATCAGGCCTAGAGGAAGTTCATTACAGTCCCGTTAAAGAAACAGACACAGATGGGAGTCCGTTAAATGAAAATGCTTAATTACAGATGCCAGGTGCATACTCGCGTGCACATATTACACCCACACACACAGACAGACACATACACAAACATGTTAACAGACAGCCGGCTAAAATCACGTAACGATGGGGTAATGCTCACCGAGATGGACCGAAGCCGAACGGCTTAAAGGGGATTACCCTTTGCCTTGATAGAGCATCTCAGATATTTCACGAAAAGCTGTATTTAAATGTATTTTATCATTTCCACATTTGTTTGCTTAAAAACACTTTCATCTAAAGCAGTTAATTGGATTTTTACTAATTCCGTTTGATAACGCGCATCATGGAAAATAGTACAATGGAGACTCGGTTTCTTGAAGGAATAAAAGAGGATGGACCAGATAAAAGCCACGAGTGACACAGCCTGGATGCGAAAAATAGGGAGCACAAAGGAGAAGTACACAGAATTAAATAGTTTTTTATGAGCCAGGTTCTTAGAAAAGTTCTGTAACGGAATGTCAGTAGAAATGTGGTGTTTAAGAGTTTTAAAGTAGTGACTGTGTTCCATTTTGACTCATTTCAAAGTTATCTATCTATCTATCTATCTATCTATCTATCTATCTATCTATCTATCTATCTATCTATCTATCTATCTATCATCTCTCTCACAGACTTCAAAACAGCAAATTTGCACTTGTGTTATCAGGTCAAGTTGCCTGTTGGTATACAGCTCATCTGTAAAGATTACTCAAAAGAAGGCTGTGCTGATTAAAAAGTTTTGACTCACACAGATAAGCGGTATCAGTGCTGTGCTAAGTTTTCGGGGCTCTTTAACTGTACGTCATCCAGGCAAGCCGTAAAAACATCCCACTTCCATGCAGAGAAAGACACTGCTGAGCATCCCAACCACTTTCTAGAAAAGTTGGCTAAGTGGTTGGCATTCCTGTATATGTGCGGGTGCGCCCACGAGTGTGGCACCTACACCTGGGAGACTCTTTGGGTACAGGTTGTGCAAGCAGGCGTGGGAGTCTTCACGGAGAGACTAGATATCGTTCTCCTCGAGCCTGCCAGGGTTTCTTCCACACACCGAGCTGGCAGCCTGTTAACCAGAAGGAAACATTTGACAGCTGTTTAATCAGCGGGCCTGGCCTTCGTGGCTCCCTCTCCGTCGGCCCACTTGTGGCCTTCGTGGTAACAGTAAAGCACGAAAAAGTCTGTCGTGAACCCTTTTTTAGGCATCGTGTTCTCCACTGCGAATGATTGAAATGGAGTCCAAACCAAAAGAGAGCATATTCATCGCAAGCTAACACTCAGTTGGCACGGTAAAGCTAGCCTGGCTTTATTTCAGGCCAGATTTCAAATAACGATACATTTTAATCATCCATCTTTCAATCACTTATGAAGAAGAGAGGAGAGGAGCCCTGGAGGGCCTGTTATTGTATGGACATGTTTGATATTTACACCTG
>JAODJW010000019.1:1538499-1550240 GCA_026777045.1 Hyperopisus bebe
GGCTAGAGTCCCCGGTGTGGTAGGGGCTAGAATCCCCTGTGTGGTAGAGGCTAGAGTCCCCAGTGTGGTAGGGGCTAGAATCCCCTGTGTGGTAGAGGCTAGAGTGCCCCTGTGGTAGAGGCTAGAGTCCCCGGTGTGGTAGGGGCTAGAATCCCCTGTGTGGTACAGGCTAGAGTCCCCGGTGTGGTAGGGGCTAGAATCCCCTGTGTGGTACAGGCTAGAGTCCCTGGTGTGGTAGAGGCTAGAGTCCCCCGTGTGGTTGGGGTTAGAGTGCCCTGTGTGTTAGTGGTTAAAATTTCCTACAGAGAATGTAGGCACAGTTGTGGTGACATTTAATTACTTTTTTTAGTGCTTTTTGTCATTTCTTGTGTGCTTATTTTAATTCATTTCTTTTTCTTCTTTTAAAATGTCTGTTAAGCACTTTGTCAACCTTAAAGACTGATTGGTTGATTGACTGATTGATATATAGATACATATATGAATTTATCATCTTGTTGCTTTTAAAGATTTCCCCTCAAAAATAAAATGCAGTTTAACTTGACTCAATTTGATATTAATTATAGAAATTAATCAATGAATACAAGATTAGTCATACATATTCATATTTAGGTCTGTTACAAAAACGAAGTTTTGAAATCCATCTATCCACTGAAGTGTGGAACAGGACAGAGATACTAAAGACACACATAAAAGACATACATTGGCCTACTTATAAATCTCAAAGCGTGTTTTGCTTAGTTTATACACAGGGGAAATATTCTGTTGGCGCATTATTTAGATGCTAATTGCTAAATTTAAAACAATCATTTTAATTAAGAAGCTGCTTGAAAACCTGTGATGTTAGCAGCTGACTCAGATGAGCAGCTCTATACAGAGGCCCACATTTATGTCACTGTGTGTTTGTGATGAGCCTAATATGAGCCGGTAGCTGGAGATCAGACAACCGCTGCAATTACTGCAAGCGTGGGGGGAACTGCTGTCAATGGTCACGTGTCTTTCTACATAGTCCGACTGCCTGACAGCTCACACGCGCATGCAGCGAGCAGGGGAGCGGACGGGCTCCAGAGCTGCAGCCTTGCATGGGGTCTGTAATCAACATCAAAAGGACACCTTTGACATCGCAGATAACTTGCGAACGATAATGCCGAGAGATCTTTTGCCACTACAAAGCAAGAACAAAAGAACTGACATGAAAGAGAAGTCAATAAACATATGGCAATTAATAAAACATTTCTGCAGAATTTACTACAAAGGACTTTTCATGCCACAGGAAAAACACCAGAAACTCAACAGATGATTTAATCCTGGCTGAAAGTTTAACTCACCGCTAAATGGAAATCCTTTTATACAACTGGCAAAATGGGTTAGAGGGAGTCTCTCTTACACACGCGCATACACACACAAATACACACACAATTCTTTGTTTTATGCAGCACTAACAAGCTTTTCTGACATTAGAAATGTGTGTATATGGGGTAGAGGAATACAAAGGACTAATGAGGTCTCGTTTACATAATTGAAGTTAATAAGAAAATTTTGGAAGAGAAGCTTGTGGAGCTCTGCTATAAGCTGCTTAAAGCTTCCCTCGTACACCCCATTTGCAGGTTTTTATACTTATTTACTGTACGATGTTGTGGGTTTTACAAGCCACTGCAATGGACAGGTGTGAAAGCCTGAGCTGGCGAGCAGGAAAGACTATGTATGTAGCAAACATTGCAGGGCAAACTCACACATGCAGACCTATAGGTAATTTGGTAACTCCAGTTAACCTCTGCATGTTTTTGGACTTGGGGGGGGCATGGCACACCTGGAGAAAACCCCACAAGGACACAGAGAGAACATGCAAACTCCACATACACAGAGCCATGGCAGAGACTGATCCTGGAGGTATGACGCAATACTGCTAACCACTGCATCATGGTGCCATCCCTACTGTCTAATCAGCAAAGAAAATAAAACCTTTAATTTAATTGCTGCATCTTAAATTATGTAATTTCCTGCTCAATGAACTTTATACCCAAATATCATTTCACTAGCCCATCCTGTGCGCCATGAGACACAAATACAGGGTAGAGCAAGCTTGGGGACCACAACGTACAATGCAATGATGACTGTGCTTATATAGGCGGGAGTAGCAGTGAGAGGAGCGCAGTGATGACTGTGCTTATACAGGCTGGAGTAACAGTGAGAGGAGCGCAGTGATGACTGTGCTTATATAGGCTGGAGTAGCAGTGAGAGGAGCTCAGTGATGACTGTGCTTATATAGGCTGGAGTAGCAGTGAGAGGAGCGCAGTGATGACTGTGCTTATATAGGCTGGAGTTGCACTGGAAGCCCCCATCTGTCTTACAGATGTTTAACATGCACACGCTTGTCTGGAAAGCCATGGATCATTCAGTCCATTAACAAAATTAGCTGCTCCACTGACTGTGGAAACGTGTTGTTTTAAATAAATATATCTTCCAACGCGAGCTCTCGCCTGATGGCACAAAAGCACAAGTGCTCCAGCAGCATGCAACAACAAAGCAGTATGGGCTGTATAAGTTACCCCCGGTGTATGGGGGCATGTAGAGTTTAAGACAGGCGCTCATCAGCTAAGGTTGTTTGGTTCAGCTCCCACAAAGTTCTACTCTGTAGTACAATCAAGAAATAAGCTGATAAAATGGGATGAAAAAGCACAGGCATTTAAACAAAAGAAACTAGCATGTACAATGAGTGGAAAACAATTGTCTGCTTTTACAGTGTATACCTGAATTTTAAAAGGCACAGAACTGATGCCATGTTGGTCATACTGTAAATGTCATGTTGGCTGTACATGCTTTCTGTTTTTGCATTAATATACAATATGCTGAACAAACAACGTTGTATTTTTACCAAACCTATGGGACAGATGAGAAGGCAGTACTGTAATGCCTGTTTCAAAACCTACTGTGTCCACCATACACACTATAATAAGCATTGATTGCATTCAGTTAAATAAATCTGGTGATACAGTATCCATCATAAGTCTGACGCCAAGAAAGTGGGAAGGAAGCAGACCCCATAGTGCTGGAGACTGAGGGTTTTATTCAAAAACCAGGTACAAACAAAGCCAAATCCAAAATCCACAATGGTAGTCGGGTCAGGTGCAGGAGGTTAGAAGCCGAAGAAGTCAATCCTATGGGAAGGCATGGGACAGAACAATGAAGGGGTAGGATGGACGCTGGAGAAGGGTTGGGAGTGAAGGACCGGACAGGAAAGCAGGGCAGGCGAGACAAGCAGGTGGGACGTAGGCGGCAGGACAAGCGGGGAAGACAAAAGACAAGTAAATGTTCAGTAAGGCTTCAAACCATGGCGACAATACTTCGCAACATGTGTTGCAAGTCGTCCGCTTAAGAAGCGGAGCTAATCACTGGGGGATTGCCTGCTGCTACTTCGTCCCGCCTGTGTGGGCGTGACAGTAAGGATATTGTACTGGGATTAATTGACCACATTTATTTGTAATGATGCAGAAATTTTGCAACAGGTAAAATGACTAGAGAAAGTTAGGTTGTAAATGCGGCTTAAGTTTTTGACGTTTCTTTTCGTAGCCTTACTGGGCACATTCTGCACACAGAGACTTTACATTTAAACCCGAAAAGCTGATATATAAAACTGCAGCATGTTCATTATTATATTATATATCATGCGCAGTATTATGGGTGTAAGAAACAGCACTGGCAGGCACAGGATACCCTGCTGCCCCATCTGAGGGCTTCACTGCACTTTTCAGCCACATTTGCTGTAGCCCCCCCCCTTCCAATTCAATGCAGTCTTGTTCTGGTGCTAATAGCCCACCCTGGGACATGCAACAGACCTCCAGCAGTGCAATGCATCATAGATTGCATGTTCTATTAAAGAAAAGTAATTGTAAATGGCTTGGAATCCTGGTGTGGGATGGTTATGCAGAGTAGGCTGATTTAATTGAAGCTGCGTAAAAGACTATAGGAGATGTTTATGCAGAGATATATGCACTGGGGCTACTACGTAGCTCCGAAACAGCACAGTGGTTTATCAATGTTCTTACTTTCTCTCTCCATACATTGTGTCCTGTTAATGGCAGCTTCTGGGATTTCGATGTACAAGCAGAATACCTTCTACAGCTGCATGTAACCAAACTAAGATTTGTCCAGCTAGTCTATGTTGTGGCTACATTATCAACAGCTGGCTAACCTTAAGTATTCATGAATATAATGATGCGGCAAAATAAGAAAGATTACAGCCTCTCCCCAGATTATGATGGGGTTACGTTCCAATACAAGGTGAAAATATTCTAAGGCAAAAATGCATTTTAATACAATACACCTAACCTAACGAGCATCACAGCCTAGCCTACCTTAAAAACATGCTTATAACACTTACATTAGCCTACAGTTGTGCAAAATCATTAACACAAAGTTCATTTTATAATAAAATATTGAATAGCTCACGTAATTTATTGAATAATTTACTGAAAGTGGAAAACATTTACCCATTGTACAATTGAAATATTGTAACACGGACCATTGTAACCCAGGGAGCATCTGTGTTTCGGTACAGAACTAATGGGGCTGAATTCCAAGTTCCATTCAGCAAATTCCAATTGCAGAAAAAGGAATGGTGACTTTGTACAAATCCAACTCATTGAAAAATGACAGTACATTACCAGAGGCACACAAAGATGACAACAAAGAGAAACACGCCATCACCGAGCCCCAGAAAGCCACCAGCAGTCACAGGTGTATACAGAGATGTCCAAAAATGGTCGGGTGCGTGGGGTGGTGCCCCGGTCCTGCTGTCTGAGTATCTAAAGCCCATTTGATTGGGCTTAAGGAGCTTTAGAGTCAGAGAGGCCGGATTTCTCCGGTAATCAGCCCAGCACAATGGGCGAGCTGGACCGGCCTGCTCCACTGCAATCAGATAGAAGGGGATTTCCATGCATGTAAGTGCCCTAGCGAAGGCTTGGCCCGCCAAGGACCGCCACAGTTCTTGTCGTATTTCACATCATATTATCTCCTAAAAATCCCTAATCAGCGGGAACTGGGTTATATCATCCTCCTCTCTTCTGTGACTGATTTTGGACGCCCCTCGCCTGTCGCAGCCACGTCACCCTGCACCGCTGCTGTAGCCAGGTAGGGGGCGCAGCGTCCTGCTCCGAGCCGCCGACACCTCCCCACACCCCCACCTAATCTCATCAAAACAAACATACCAGCAATTGTCAGCATCCGCAGGAGGGGAAAGAGCGAGGCTGCAGAAAATGGGTCAAGGTAATCATGCATATAATTGCATTTTGACTTTGGGCTAGAACTGGGACTAGACTTTTGAATATCAGGTTATCCAGGAAACACTTACGTGGTTAACAATCTGAAAGAATATGTGTAATTACAGAATGCCTCTCCTAGCTGGAGCTTTCGCCAAATGGACTGTCAGTATACAATAAAAGGATATAAAAGCAATGCAACTGAAGTTGAGCATTTTAATTATATGTAGTTTTACAGCATAACACTTCAGTTTAACATTGCAAGTGAATGGGAAGTAGAATTATATCCCCGCCTTTCTCTGGCCAGATCGCTGTTCTCCAAAAGGATGACTGTATACAGGTTGGCTTCATTTAAAGGCAAACAGAAAATGCATGCTTGTTATCTAATTTCAAGTTCCTTGTTTGCTTTCAGGTTTAATTAGGATCATTACTGAAATCCCTGTAGGCCGCAAACAGTAAAAGCAATATTTATCCACAGTTTTCCTAAGAATCTCTCCCGGGCCTAGAAAAAGATCATTTTCAGTAAACAAAGAGCAACTGAAGGAGAAAGCGCTTTGGGCAGCGAGGGGCAGGGGGGGTGTGTCTTCTTAAAAATATTTAAGCAGGTGCTTAAACACTTTAATATACACAACGCTATACACACACAGACATACGGTAAGTGTATAGCTCTGCTGCTGTGTTAGCAACAAATGGTTTCCTTTGAGTATTTCTGATGCTGTTTGATATTATGTTGTGTAACACGGAGCTTCCTACATGGCTGCAAGCTCCACTGAGAACTTGTACACAAACCCCAGCCAGACCTGCCACGGATAAGTCCTCCTTCGCTTTACTTAATAATGTGAAAAATCCTTTCCCAGCAGCAAGACAGCTAATCCAGTCTTTCCAGGGATGCCATGGCCAGGTCCCACACCAAGGACGTGCGCTTTCATGGAAGCCTCAAACCCACAGCGTCTGTTTAATCTCGAGCTGCGTTATAAATAATTCAGGTGGCTTTGTCTGCTTTAGTGTGAAACGCATTCTGTCCATCTCAAACGCTCCGTAGATTTATTATTAAATAATTAGTAAGGTCCTGGCTCTTGTAAGGGGAGCCATGAGTGTGGGAGGAGCTGTAGACCTCGGTCTACTGAGCTGTCCTTCCAACAAGCTTTTGTTCTGCCTTCACCTCCCATCCAAACTATAGGTATTGATTTTTATTACCCCAAAAACCAGTCACACTGCACATACTATCAGCTGTTTTTCACATCTTCCTCCAGCTCTCTCTCCTCCTCTCTCTTTTTATCCAAATTAGGAGCCACACTTGCTCATCCCCAACTGCATAATTTTCCAGATAAGCCCTACCTCTCTTCTCGCTCCTCCATCTTGAATCTATATTTACACTATATGCGGCTTATCGTTAAATTGCATTTCTGGAATAGTTCATCAGTTTTTTTTTTTTTTTTTTACTCAATTGTATTATTCATCAGACAGACCATTTATTTTTTACGGCAAAAAAATTTAACCTGCTACTGGGGAGCAAAAAAAAGATCTGTGAGGGTTATACTCTAACAGAAACATTCAATCCATGCGACTTCATGGGAAAATAAATCTAGAGTCAAGACCTCGACCTGTAACGCTATACCTCGGCTGTTCGCCTGCAGACAGGCACCTCCGTGGGCACACCGATGACCCGCTGTCGTCAGGACCCGCAGTTCAGGTGGCGGAGGAGAGGGAGGATGGGCGGGTCAGGCTGGTGCGTTTCCCGGTCATGCCTGAAGTCCAGCATGAAGAGGTAGCTGGGATGCACGCCAGCACACTTTGGGCCGACAGGCAGGGCGGGTGGGGCGTGCTGTCTGGTATGAGAAATTCACACCTGGCTGCACCATTGGTGAACAGCAGCAAGCACGTCTACATCCACCCCAGCACTCAGCTGTCTGGCCTCGCCCACATTTCCTCCAATATCGCTCTCCATTATTTACACTGCTACGTCTGCATTGTGAGGTAACAAAGCACTCTGCCTTAATTATGCATATTTCAGCTACAAGTGCCGTCCTTCGGTTTCTATGTACACCTGTGAGCGTCTGCTTCAGAAATGGTAGACGGCGGCGTAACCCACGGCAACCGTCAGATTAGAATATGCGGCGCTCTTCAATCGTCTCACTAATTTTGGTGATTGTTCTGTCATGTCTCGTGACCCAGTGCCAATTAAAATGTTTTACTAGAGAACTTGAGGGAGTTTAGCCAGAAAAGCACATTAGACGCGATGCAGACCACCCCACCTCATCGCCGACACGCGTTCACGATAAACACACCTGGGTAGCTGCTGACCTGTGCTGGTTAACCACGCACACCAGCACCTCAGACTCAAAGGTTTTCAGAGATGAGACAGTGGCAATTAGACAATTAAAGGCAGCAAGTTCACGGCTCGCTTTGCATTAAGGCTCTGTATGAAACACCAGTACAGTCTAATTTAGGAGATTAAAGAAGATTAAAATTCTCATTAATGTTTATGAATGAGTGTCCCTATGATGCGGCTGCTTCAGATGTTGATGCAACGCGAGTAGCGCTACGACAGTGCGCTCAAGGGGGGGGGGGGGTAATTTCTTGGGGACAGACGGGCTACTAATGCCACAGTTCATGGATGAATTATAAATGCGAGGTGCGTGTCTGTCTGCATGCCGTCTGCAAATGTGCCCTCCCTAGGACGGGAAATGAAGGAAACGGATGATTCTGCGTTCCTTCTCAGAAGCTGGAGCTGAGGGGTGTGTCTCTACCCAGAAAGTCAAATTCCGGTGAGCGTCTCGGTGACCTTTGGCTGCCGGGCGGTACTGGCAGCCCGTTATAAAAGGACTTGTGCGACAGATAAATATTTCAATGCAAATAAATAAAGCATGCCCGGAGATTTCCCTTTGAGCGGCTCTTCACAGCCCAGCGCTCACATCCTCCCGAGACCCCCCCCCCCCACATACCGAGGATGCTCCTGTCCAGGCGGCATTGTCCCGTGGGCCTGTGCCAATGATGAGCGGGCAGGTGATATTCTGCCCTCAATCTCCAGGTACAAAAAAGCAATTAATAGGTGGCGTCGGGACAAGCAGAAAATAAGATGCTCCATTGTGCGCCTGGGTTTATTCTGCCGAGTCGGGGAGCAGGCAGATTTAACTCATTCTTGTCAAGTAATTACTATAATGTATAGAATGCATGTAGGATTTTAATGGCTTTCTGGAATGTTACCTGTCAGGTGATTAAAGGCTGTCTCTAGGGGTGTGTAAAAATAATACATTTCATTTTAGGGTAGATTAAGTGTATCGGACGTGTGCGGTTTAACGGCCAATGCTAACCGTGTTTCCCGGTCTTCCTGCTATTACCTCTGCGGAGTTGAGTAAGAAGCTCCTATCCCAAAGGAACACGGTGTGATAATTCAATTAGCCAGGCAATTACAGGCACTTCCTGTGGTTACCATCTACAAGAAGACAGATGGCTTTCCGGTTACCTTTACCATCTTGCTCCCAGAAGTCCTTCCTCGGCAATGTGGTTCAGCCAAGTGAGCAAACAGGAATAATCCCAGAGGGCTGCAGTAAAAACAAACAACCAGCATGACCTGCTTTCCCACATCTGCATGGGAACACTTTTTTCCACATTTATTAAAATTTCAGCAGGAGTTTACAAAACCCGCAGCGAAACACCAAACAATGCGATCAAGATCAAATGACTTCTTTCAATGTACTGATTTTCCTGCTTCGATATATTTTCCTAAATCCACCACTGGCTAAGAGAAGAAGAGCATAAAATCTTACCTTTTTGTATATACCATCACGCAAGAGCACAATAAACTCTGCGCACCAATAAAATGGCCACTTGCACTGGTAGAAATGACATCAACACCATTCGATAACAATGATTTGAATTAATAAAGAAAAAGCTAGCAAGACAGCTGAGCAGGAGAAGCAGCCAGCACCTTTTCATCCTATGCGGCCTCAGAGCGGCTGGGCTCCCTGACACCCCGACATCACAAGGGCCTCGGCCGCAAAACCGCTTTTTCATCTCGCTTTTCTCACTTATTTCCGACAGAAAGTGCGCTGGGCGCTGATAGCAAAGAGATGAAAAAAATGGAACAATTAAATATTAAGGCATGTGGGTTTTTGTTCCCTGTGAAATGAGATAGAGGAGGTTTCTGAGATTGGAGTTCAGGGGCCAGGTCTCATTAATTCGGGGGTGGGGGGTGGGGTGGGGGCGGCAGGCTGAGGCGTCTGAGCAGGGAGAAGCCCAAGAGACTACACTGAATTCCACTGAGATGGCCGGGGCCGCTCGTCTATCTCCTCCCCAGCTCTGAGTGCTCCCCCGTCAGCGCTGTTTGTTCTACCTAACAGGGCTGACAACTGGGTACCTCTCAGCTATATGGACTGGACCACTGACAAATGAGGTGGGGGGGTTACGGAAGGGCATGGGTCGCCCAGGCCTTTGTCTGAGGAAAGTGCTACATATTTACACAAATGTTTGAGCTGCCTCCCGTGGGGGTCTGCTAATCTGGCGGCCATGCACACCGGCCACTCTGTGCTGCACTCAGGGAGGCAAGAAGGCAGACATGACGATCTGAGCATGGCGAGGATGGGCAAGTGGACATGGCAGACCCAAGTACAGTTGGGAAAGGCAGGCGAACCGGGCAGACCGAAGTGCAGCTGAAACAGACAGGTGGAGACAGCCAATCCAAGTACAGCCGTGAAAGGCAGGCGGATACAGCTGATCGGAGCACAGCCGGGAAAGACAGGCAGACACGGCAGACCCAAATGCAGCCAGGAAAGGCAGGTGGACACGTCAGACCCAAATACAGCCAGGAAAGGTCGGTGGACACGGCCGATCGGAGCACAGCCGGGAAAGGCAGGCAGACACAGCCAATCGGAACACAAACGGGAAAGGCAGGTGAACACTACTGACCCAAGTGCGGCCGGGAAAGGCAGATGGACACGGCCAATCAGAGCACAGCCGGTAAAGGCAGGTGGACGCGGTAGACCCAAGTGCGGCCGTGGAAGGCAAGTGGACACAGCCAACCCAAGTGCAGCTGGGAAAGGAAGGCGGACATGGCTGATCAGAGCACAGCCGGGAAAGGCAGGTGGACACAGCCAATCGGAACACAGCCAGGAAAGGCAGGTGAACACTACTGACCCAAGTGCCGCCAGGAAAGGCAGAGGGATACAGCCAATCAGAGCACAGCCGGGAAAGGCAGGTGAACAGAACTGACCCAAGTGCGGCCGAGAAAGGCAGGTGGACACAGCCAATCGGAACACAGCTGGGAAAGGCAGGCAGACATATCCAATCGAAACGCAGCTGGGAAAGGCAGGTGAACACAACTGACCCAAGTGCGGCCGAAAAAGGCAGATGGACATGACCAATCAGAGCACAGCCGGGACAGGCAGGCAGACACGGCTGATGGGAGCGTGGCTGGGAAAGCAGGTGGCTAGGAATGTAGGCGAAGGTGGCCAATCTGAATGCGGCAGGCAGAGGGAGACAGACGCATTTTATTATGGATAATATTAGCATGCAGAAATTACACTCAAGTTACACAGTAAGTTGACAGAACACTAACTTGTAATGCAAGGCAATAAAGATGAAACACACAAAGCGCATCCAGTTAGGTGTCAAGAGAGTCCTCAGTTCTCCTATTCATTCAAACATTCATTCTGTCACCAGCAGGTCATCATATTCAGTATGCATGAAGTCTGTGAAGATATATAAAATGCACACTCATATTTTAAAACCTTTTAAGGTTTTTAACCTTTGATATCAACAAAATGTTTCGGATCTCTGCTGCCATAAAGAAATTACACGGCTGTATTCTATGCTTCTCTGAAAAGGAGTATCAGGAATTTAACAGATAAATGGTTTTAAACTGTTTCATGCAAATGTGTAACATGACAGCTGTACCTCAAAGTCCTCTTCCACCAAACTGGCATCTAAATACTTTTGACACAATCCATGAAAAATTAATTCCCTGCAATTTCTCACTTGATTTCTCAGCTTGTATTTTTCTTTAAAAAAAAATTAATAAATAAAACAGCCCCAAATTCAGGTCAACAGCCTCTGCGCTGGCAAACAGCTCAGCAGATGAGATCGAAGACATAAATCCTTTTATTAACTCTCGTGATTGTGGGCGACAGAACCCCAGGCCTTGGCTGCCAAGACATAAACCCATAAACCCTTGTCACAATCCCACTCAAAGGCCAGCGCAATCTGTTTGTGGGCCCGTTTCCGTCTGCACGGGCTGACGTGCCGCCCCTGCCTTTGTCCCCGCGCTCTCCCCAGACTCCGCCCGCCTGCGCTGTCCCACTCTGGGCGTTTATTAAATATGCACCTTCCAGTTGGGCCGAGGAACACCAGCTAATCTCATCAGAGACTAGGGATCACCCGATATGTAAATCCACATCTGCTCCCCTTCAAAGGAGAGACCCTACTGGATTACCCAGAGAGGAGCCCCCTGCCTGCCCCCCCATTCCCCATCCCCCCATGCCCGCCCCA
>JAODJW010000019.1:1553523-1595058 GCA_026777045.1 Hyperopisus bebe
CTATTTCCACCTTGAAAATTGCACAATATAATGTTTTAAATTAATTAAGCAGCGAAGAAATTACTTATTCTCCATATTGCTATCAGTACATTAGCATATTATATATATATATATATATATATATATATATATATGATCACTGTCCCTACACGTATGTCTGAACTGTAGGCATGCTTTCTTCAGGTTTACTGGGATGCACAGCTTCCATTTAAAGCAAGTTTAGCTCTAAAGGTCCAAAACAGCAGATAAAACAACAACAGAACAACAGAAACAGAGCCATGTGATTCCCAGTTTTGATCTGGCACGGACCACTCCTGTTCGTCAGGGGCATGCACCCACAACTCACCCCCCAACCCGCTTTTCTCGAAATTGCTCTGCACACAATCCCCGGTGAGGTAACAATGTAGCTAATAAATATTCATGAGCAGGCAGGTGGGCTTGACTTTACATGTAAATACCGCCTTTCCTATTGTTCCACCATGAAATTCACGGAGGTCCCTCTGTCTGCTCCGGGGGGCCCGTGCGCATCGCTGGGGCCCACCGTGTCAATGAGTCACAAAGCCCCGTGGCATCATGCAGACCTGGGAGATGAGCAGGAGGATCCTGGCCACAGTGGGGGGGGGGGGGAGGCAAATCCCGTTAAAATTATCAGACCTCCAAAGTGATGAAAGGGGGCTCAGAATCATCAAATTGAGGTAGATTTACAAGGAATCCCTGATACAATAGAGATCAGACTCAGCTGTTGTATTGTATAAACAGGGGCTCCTGTGAAGGCTCACCTCAGAGAGACGGAGCAGAGGCAACGACAGCAGAGATCTGAAGTGTGCTGTTCGGAAAGGCATCATCCTCATATCATCTCAGTATTTATTTAGCTCTATATCTGGAGCGTGGCGTGCAGATCTGGGGACGCACCTGCCGTCTGACAGCTACAAAGCCAGTAAATATGTGATTATCCACCAGTGCCGGCTCTTAGGCAATCTTACGATTGTTTATTTTGCTTTTTGCTAGCTTATAATGTTTCAGAAAATGAAATTGCCGCCAGCTGCAAAGCCAAAGAGGCTGTATGTTTGTTTCTCTGTCTCATGCAAGTGGATCATTTTTGCTTTCTTTTGTGAGAAGAAAAAAATGAATCTACATGCATTCTTACCTGTGCACTAATAGGCAGTCCTTTGCTCTGCTTATACTTTTTTTAAATACATAAATCGCAAAATCATAAGGAATAACAGATCAAACTGCCTCAAAGGTACATCACAAAACATGTGTCTGTGAAAACGTTCCAAGGAAAACATTTTACAATTATTTCAAGGCAAACAAACATTTACCCACATTATATATGTACACTGCTTTTCTCTTTTAGTTAAAAGTGCAGAAAATTGTAGCCCTGCTGTTTTTCAAAGGCACAAAAATAGGTGTCAGACAGCATTACTGTCAGGGCCCACGCCAGCCAAAAGAAAAATTACACTTCAAACTAAAACGGAAGAGGCTCAACTCACTCCAATAATTATCACGGAATTAGCTGGCAGAGGATGGACAGGGGGGCAATGGGGTGCATGGTAGAACGGCTATTTGTTCACCGTTAGACTGAGGAGTGGAGGATCGCCTGCCAGCCAGCACCAACGCCGAGTAAAACGGGAGATAACAACCTGAGGTAGTTGGCGGTTCCTTCCAGCTCCCTGGGGGCCCATGCGCCGCATTTAGAGTGACCTGTGAAGAGCAGGTCTAAACCTCGCTCCTGTAATGGACACATAGTCTTATCAAGAGAGCTCCAAGGTGATGTTTCACTGAAATACAAGTCCATTGCATGTAAGCCCTGAGCTTAAGCACTCTGTTATTAGTTGTTAGCTGTAGACTCCTGCAGATAAACTCGGAGGTGCCGGGTGCCTACAGAGGGCCGAGTGAGCAGCAGGGCTGTCATCGCGGCTGCCGGGAGATGATGAATAAGCCTGGTTAGCTGCCATAGGGCCCAGGGCACCATGGGATTGCGTCTGTCAGTCGTTGCTCTGTAAGCCCCAGGTTATCGCGGCGGGCCGGCGGATTCTGAGGGAATGTTTAACTCCATCACCTCTTAATCGTGTCTCCTGCCAGCGGCGCTCTCCACGGGGATGCCGGCTGCACTCGAGGAGCTGTCTCCTCGGAAAAGGGCCTCCACTGGACGGCCAATCAGGGCGCAGGGGAGAGGTAGTGTCGGGTGGGCTGCGGGAAGCCCCTGCAAACGCCTTTACGTGCGCCACGCTGTGATGGTCCAGACCCCCCTGGTTGCTTCCTGGGAGGAACAGATGCTCACTTATCATTGCATCTTTGAAATGCCCCACAGGAGACTGCAAAGCGGAATATTTTTCTTATTCTGCGATTGTTCCTGTGCCCCCCCCCCACCCCATACACACAAATGTGCTACAAATATACGCACAATATATAAGCACAAAATTCCAACCTCGCTGCATACAACAACAAATAGAAGCCCCGAACTGGTGAAGGGTTGAATCCAGGGTTTTTTATTTGCATAATTAAGGATGATCACGAAGAGGAATGGAAACCTGCAAAGGTCGCATCCAGCATCGATGTACTGTAGGCTTCCAGTAGGGCTGGCTGTAATACACTCTGCACTTTACACGGTAACCTCTGCTTATGACCATAATAATAGGAATTGCGGCATAAGGGAGGAAGACTGTGCCTAAAACAGCCCATTTCTCTTTCATGTGGTCAAGTTGCTGCTATTTTTTAATTGTTGGATAATGCAGGAGATGTATTCCTGTCCGCTGGTGTGCTTGTTTTACCCAAAACAGCTACTTAAACCTGAGTCAGGCCTTGTTTGTCCCTGGGCTGTGTAGGCTGGGTCCACCATTCTGGTTTGTTTTTCTGGGTATTTCCGAACCCACCCATTTATTTAGGCTATATTTACACACATCCGACAAGCCGGGCTTAAAAAAAATAAAGGGCAACATGGCATTTGACAAACACACAAAGTGCGGCTCTCTGAAAGACGGCTTTTCACCTGAGCTTTGAACCAGAAGCACCGTTTGATGGCTTGGAAAAAACCCAAAACACATTTTTATTCTTAAGCTGTCAGCGTGGATAGAAGCTTAATCCAATCTAACAGCACCTTAACCTCACTGCACCAGCACTATGCTGATATTAGGTGTTTCACATAATTAAAATTCTGCCTCATGTGTTAATACACGCTAAAGTGGTATGACAATAAAAAACCAAAGGACGAGCTTTGAAAGAGATTATAATTGCAATACAGAGTCTGAAGTTCCTCATACTATAGAAGGTACCTTAAAGTATACCCACACAGGCTTGCCTGGTCTCAAAAGGATAACTGTTTCCCGAACCTGACCAAAAGGCAAACATAATACATGGTGGTAATATTGTACATTACATAATCACAAAGCATTTGTAAGTTATGTTTACACTATATAGCAGTGGTTCCCAGTCTGGTCTTTGGGGACCCACAGTTGGTCCATGTTTTTGCTCCCCCTGAGCTCCCTGCCAGACGGTCCACATTTTTGCATTTGATACCGGGAACTAGGAGCAAAAACGTGAACTGTCTGGTAGGGAGTTGGAAGGGAGCAGAAATGTGGACTGTTTGGCAGGGAGCTTGAAGGGAAGCAAAAACATGGACCACCTGTGGCTCCCCAAGGACCGGATTGGGAAACACTGGTATATATACTTGAGCACACAGTGAGCCTGGGCTGAGCGGTTGGGCCTGACCAGCTCTCCTGAGCAGTCTTGAAAGACCATGAAGTCACGAAGTCATCGTGGGTGGTCCTGACTGGATATTGAATCATTTTGGGCATGTGCTGAATGTTGTGCTGGCACCAGAGAGCTGATCTGTCTTTTGATCAGACATCTGCCATACTATGACCGAATCATACAGCTCCATGGAGTACTTCTGCTAACTTATACTTACTAATAGCTTTTGCTACCTTGGTACAAACTCCCCTTTTATAGAATAATGTGGACTCCGGCTAAGGCTCATGGTCTCATTTCCCAGCTCTGTGGCTTCTTCACATTTGTCACATGCCTCTTCTGGTAGCATCACCCTCCAGTTCCGTCCCTCTCCCACTGCTCAGGTTTATTAGCTGGTCTTGTTTTGGTAGTTCCGGTGTGGTATGATGCACACTCTGTTTTCTGATGATTAAGTAGACTGCACTTGACTATCCTGAATCATGTTTAACCCTTTTCCTAATCTCAGTTTGCTTAGACTGCTGTTTTATCTATAATAGGTTGAGTCGTAAAGCTTTCTTGAATATATACGATATATATTTTTTATGTTTGCATACAAAATATCTTCTTCACACTTTTAGTGATTTGAATTACGGCTGAGTATAAATCACATGAACATACAGCCTGGTGTTTTTTTTTCACAAATTCTGGAGAACCTTCTCTGGTTGTAGAATGCCACATGTTTGCCAGAGTATCATTTCCACCACCAAAACAACAAGGAAAAGCAAACGATTAAGGATGTAAGTGATCCCCAGTGAATGGGGAACCTTTGTGGGGGAAGATGCTTGGTACCACTGAGGATGAATCAGAATTTCTCAGCATGACAGAACAAACTCCACTTATGAATTATTCCCTAACACCAGGCTCCACAGTATGAAAACACATACAAATTTAAAATAGGTATACAGAAGATAGTCAGGGAAATGCTTTGGTTTAGTTGCTGAAGATATGTGTACATGTAAATGGAATGCTTGGGTTTAGGTAGAGTGGAAACATACAGGTTTTAGAGTCTAATTAGAGACTAATTAAAACTCCTTTTAAAAAATACAAACCTTGGTATATAGAAGACTGAATCAACTGAATTAACAACCAGAGTCAAACTCACACAGTAAACTACTTTGCCTAAATAGCAACTGAGAGCTAATGTCTATGTAGAGTCTTTACAGTTCAGCTGCTTTTCTACAGAGAATATGGAGCTTGTTGGAACATCTAGGCTCAGTCAGACATGCAGCAAGCTAGCACTGATGGATTATAAATGAAACAGGCCATGTACAGTAGGCTAATTAGGGGTCAGTACTCTGGTACCAGGCAGGCTAACATCTCTTAGCGTCAGACTGTAGCTGCTACTGCGTGACGAATCATTTCCCTGCCTTCCCCATCAGACATCAGCAAAACTATAAGCCAGTGAGACTCGTCCTAATTAAAGCCAAACTGGAGTATCCAGAGCTTCCAGGCAGACATACAGCCAAGCAGAATGCAGTCTCACTCTGGACCCAGAGCAGGGGGCTCAACACTAGCAAACGAGTACACAGACTGAAAGTGAAAACTTGTCAAGGCCTATATGCAATTAAAAATTAACCATTATTTGTGACCACTGCTTAGTATGGGGCTTACAAAACACCACGACGCCTCCTCCCAACGAGCTGCTCCCCAACCCCAGCCAGAATATATCAGGGAGCGTCCCATCTTTGAAATACTAGAAATCTGGTGCTATTTGCTATCTGAATTACATCATATTATTATTATTATTATTATTATTATTATTATTATTATTATTATTACCCTCTGTAAACATTCATTTTTTCCTATAATACTCCAATATTCTGTTTTGTGTACTTTTCTAAATCTTGCTTGCATTTTGTTTACTTGTTTGCACTATGTGCACTGTTTTTGTACTTTGTCTGCCTTGCGTTATGTATGTCTCTTGCCGCTGTATGCACCAGGACTTTCCCCCTGGGACCAATAAAGTCAATATTAGCTGTATGACTTCTGTATGCAGAAAAAGGGGTAAATCAACGTGGTAATAGCAACCAAAAAGCACAGGACTACAACCAGTAGGGTTGCCACCTGTCCAGGATTTTCCAGGACCACATCAGATTTTGGTCGTCTGTCCTGGAAAAAACAAATTTAATTCCAGGACATGGAATGTCCTTATCAAATTCCCTATCAAGTAGACCTAAACAAACCTTTGGAATCGTATCGTTATGTGCAATATTTTTGGTCAATGACTGGGTAATCCAGGATTTTACGGGACTGAGGTGACAACCCTAACAACCATTCCTGCAAAAGGGTTCAAACCTGCACTGCTTAAGAACAAACTGCGAATGTAGAAGAAAAGCATCTGAGTTCCCATTGACCAGAATGACTGGTCAGAAGTACACAGAACAGAGTGCTGTGGGATTTGAGGACACCTGTGTGGCCTAACAGAGGCTGGGAGTCTGTGGTTTTGGCAAACATCACGTTATATATTTCATACAGTATCCCTCACCATATGGCTGTTACAAATAAAGTCATCATTCAAGCTCATTTAGGTGTCACACAATCATAATACTGCTGTGCCCTGGACTGCTGGTGGAGGCCTGAGGTATTTCACTGACTTCTACAGTATAAGTGCAAAAACAGCAATCCAATATCAAATAGTCAAATGCAAGCCTGCAATGTGTGGGAGCCTCTATCCCTGCTAAGGAGCCGAGCAGATTTTCTGGGGCTACGTCAGCCTCCAGCAGCGATTCTGGCAAAGCTCTCTATCCGATGCAGTGGCAGGGCAGAGCATAGATCTGTATTTGACCTTTGAGGGAATGATGATGGTAGGCCTGCCGGCCACCTTCAGACAAGGAGGGCGGATCTGCGGCAGCCCCTGGCACATCCGATAATTAGCGGCACATCCACACTACAGGGCACGAGGAAGCCCATCTGCAGTCATTAAGCCCCAACAATGTTATATTTACATTTATTCTATTAAGCAGATTCTTTTGTCCTAAGCGACATACAAGTGAGGCAAATAGCACACTACAAATGTATAGCTGTCAAGGAGCCAACTAGGCATAAGTGCAGCTAGGCTGAGCTTCCAGTGAATGCCCAGATAAAGGTGTAAATGGTATTGGAGCAGGAGCTACACAACAACTTCTAAACAAAGTAAGAACCTAAAAAAACTACTATTCAATGTGCAGAAAATGCACCATTAAAAACATTTGGGGAAAGGTAGAGTGGTAGCAGGCTAGTACTGGACTTCCTGGAATAGATGGGTTTCTTGGAGGTGGAGAGCAAGTGGGATGACTGGTTGTTGTTGGGCAGCTCATTCCAGCACTGGGGAACCCCATGTGAGAATCGTCTGGATTGACAGTTCTAGCATGGTGAACGGATCTTCCAGCATCGTTAATTTGCGGACCAAAGAGGTCAAGATGAAATGTTAGCCTGACACTTTCTTTGTACCTCATGCTGTCCCCATGTGTGATGGTGCACCCTCCAAAGGTGAGTTAAACTTCTGACGAGCACCCAAACCATGTGATCCCTCCACTAACTGCCTAGCTAGCTCGCATGGTCCCTGTACACACCATTCTCTCCTGCTCCAGAGGCCATGTGGCATGTGGTGGAAGGAAGCCCTGTCTAAGAGCCAGCAAAATGAGCCTTTCATCCAGCAGATGTGCAGCGGACTCCGGCAATGACAGGTGGAGAGAGATTATGGTGAGAAGAGCAGGTTAAAGGTGAGACAGGAGAGAGAAAAACTCCCACAGACTCAGAGACAAAAGCCTGAGATGTTTAACGGCCGCAAACTTCAGCACTGCCTCCAGGATCTCTGCTGTTGAAGGAAAGAATGTTGCTCGCTAGAAACGATTCCACAATTTATTTTTACAACTCATTAAAGCATCAATTCTGCAGTAATGCCACATCTAAAGAAATGGATACGTGTGTAATAGCTGAAGAGCGAGTAGGCTCTTCTATCTGGATCTGTTTCACTGGGCTGCTTACCCAGGCTCTGCTACTTTCCATGCAGACTTTATTTTCTGCCTCTCTCTTGATATGTAGAATAGTTACACTGAGACATGGTCATTCCAGAGTGCAGACTGTTTTATTCAGAGTTTGTGCAGTCCGGCCACGTTCAGGAATTTTCCATCCACCCTTCAAAAATCACCATCTTTGGAATGTCTTGATTTCTTAACCACTTTGAATTCTTCTGCATTTCTTTTATTTCTTTTCATTAGTATAATAAGAATAGAAGAATTTCAATAGTGTGGTCCAATGTCACATCCAATGCCGATGAACTAAATGGTAAAATTAAGTAGACTAGCAGCACAGGTTGATGTGAAAGATACTCATAATTTTTTACTTTGGTAGAGTGAAATGACTTCATTAGGGGAAGTAGTGTCATTTTTAGAGTTATTTTCTATGTCCATAAACCCCACTGTTCAAATGCTACCTGTTATTTTAGGTGGTACAAAACGTACAAAGGAGGAGAATTTGCCATTTTCATTCTGTTTCTTATGAAATTGAACAATTCTTGCTCCATCACACATCAGTCAATCCTTCACACATGAAAAGTTCACCTACAGAAATGGTGTGCCAGGAGATCCGTCATGTTACTGCCACGGCTGAGGCGTTAAAAAGAAAACAATCGCGATTGTTGCGTCAACTCGAAACAGGGCGGCCCAGAGAGCTGACAGGTCAGCAGGTCGGCATACACATCACAGGGGGCACCAGCAGCTCACCCATGCTCCTGACAGGTGCTAAAGCCCCACATATCACTGCTAAATATATGGCATGTATATACCAATAAATACAGCATTCCAATCGTTATTAATCAATCACAGATGTTGCTAATTCACCTTGTCCTGATTCTGCTATTATCACAAGCAATTTTGGAGTTTTCTGGCCATAGAATTTGTCAGGAATGTTTTAAGCATGTCAAAACCTAGCTTAGCTGGTGTTTATTTGTGAAAGGTCTGAAGCCAGCTATGTGCCTTTTCAAAGTAACAATAAACACGACAGCAAACACTAATTCAGACTGTTTTGGGAGTTTTACACAAATGCACCAATAAATAGATGGGCTGATGCAGGACAGCTGATAGTATTAACGAGGGATTTACACTACTACCATAAAACTGTAACATTTGTTGCCTGTTGTAATCATCTACAACAACCCTTCACATCTTCAGCAAGATAGTCTGAACATAGTTCCTCACAGTTACATACCAGATAATAGTACCCAGATGACACTGGACATGTTGGTTAATGACATCCTATGACATAAAATGCAGCCTGGACTAAGAGACCCAAAATGCACTTGAGATGATAAATATAGTGGCAATGCCTAACAGAAACCTTATAGAATAATACTCTCAGGTGACTACATCCATTAACTCTCCATACGATAACTGTATTCTGAAGTGCACCATGTTCAATATGGTACAGCATAGTGCACACAGATCATAAACATACTTCCTGTCATGTGTTTTATAAGGTTGAGGTTAGAGCTGCTATTCCATCCCTGTTTTTCTGAGTGGACTGGGCATTCCCAGCCCTTCAGACAGCACTGGTATCTGGGAGTTGACAAGGCCCGCCTACCAGCGTCACCCTGGGACCCGGCCCCACCCGGCATGTGTTTAGGGCTAACGCTACCCGAGAGAGAGGCGGGAGAGGCCCAGGCCCAGGCCTGGAGCACACCAGGAATGCAGAGGCTGTGCCGTTTCGGGAAAGTTGCAGCTTCTCACTTAGGTGGGATCTGGGGCCTGAAGAAGAAGCGCCGCAGACAGCAGGGGCAGCCGCTGGCTCGTTTTGTCCCTGATGTCATCGGATCAGCCTGTCGCTTTCTGAATCAGTGCCAGTGGTCCCCGGAGCTAAGGCAGAGTTTAGTGACCTCTGTAATCAGCACGCTGCAATGTCACCATGGAACATTTGACTGAAATAAAGAAGGGGACCTGCCTGGCACAGCGTGCCCTGGTGGTGGATAGCTTACTGACTCCTCCGTGGCGTCTGCAGGGAGGACAGCAGACACTGCAGGAACCATTGGCATTAAAAAACCATGGGGCTGCCCTGGATGCAGCACTGACTTTCCGAGAAATCCTCCCGCCAGCTCAGGAACATTTTGAGTTTGGCTATAAATTTTATTACTTTAAATTTCCATCCATCTCCCAAATCTGGTACCGGATATACCAAGAGGCACAGGGCACAAAACGGTGGAACAAGACAGGATGCCAGTTCATCGCAGCAGTTTCCAGTGTTTTAATTTAACATAGAACATAGATTATGTTTTCCACATGCTGAAATCTGCCGAACAAAAATACTTCTACTTTTAAGTAGTATAATGAAAAGTGTAATTGCATTATAATACACATGCATATTAAAGGTTCATAAAAATATTAACTATACATTCTTTAACATAAATTATGTGATTGTATGGATTATATTTTAGTGGTACTGCTAGTGTTGAAAACCTGATTTCTTTGACACGGTCTACTATTGAATTTGCACTGTAATACAATTTGTTTATAATATTCCTGCATTTCAGTATGAATTGAATTTCATACTTTCGGTTCCTGTGCATGAGAGCATACATAAAATATGCAGGATGTATAAGACAACAGTAATTATTTAGCTTGCCAGTAATCTTTCGTTAAACTTGAGCAGTAGCTAAAGCCAGCTTGGCTGGCAGGCATAAGTAGGGAAAATATCCTCCCATCGGAGTCAAATTAGTTCATATCACAGCAGCCGAAACAGCTCAAGCAATTCGCCAGCATTATTTATTCATACCGCCACTGTCTGTCTCGCACAAAGAGCCGACGTGCTTATTTTTCACGCCCTAATCTAACACCATCTAACGGTTTAGCATTCCCGTTTTCCGTCTTGCCATTTGGCCATCTAAAGGTTATCGTCATGACAGCAGGCGCGGAATACGGGCAGGTCGACGAGAGAGAGGCCAGCAGGTGCAAGGATACGTGCGAGTCGTGAAACAGCGGCGGGAAATGAAAAACAAAAGGAGAGGAGAGGGCCGATTGGGTGACGGGAGCCACTAAGGGGCCCGGGCAGCTCTCTGTGATTTATCAAAGGGCACCTGAAAGCACTTGTGAGGTAGAAAACGGACAGGGTACAGGTCAGATGCCCCATCACATACTCACTGGGTTCAGCAGTCCGGCCAAGCTCGCCCAGGCCACCACAGAAGAGGCTTCAAAGGCCAGCTTCAACGACTCAAGGTTTTTAGCTTCAATGAGGAACAGCTTGCTGATTTACTCTGTATTTTTAGGGCACCCAATCACCACGTTACATTTCATTTACTCAGCAGACACGTTTATCCAAAGTGACACACATTTTTGAGGAAGTAGGGTCAGACAGTCCCTGTAGCAAGTGGAGGTTAAGGCCCAACGGCGACATCACTCTGCTGACTCGGGGACTTGAACTTGCGTCCTTCTGATCACAGACAAGGCATCCTGAACCCACCCCACATGCATATAGCCCAGCTCCTGCCGTTCCAAGTATTACGAGCAATCTTCTTTAAAAGGTAAATCAGTGATCACAATGGCATAACGTGTGAGGAGACAGTAAACTATCCACTTTAGTTACCCCCCATAGAAAGATTAAGGCAGAGCCACAATGTAGATGTACAGAAATATCAGTCTCACATACTGTACACTGTGCAAATACGTATACTACTCAGTGATGAAGTAACATTTCAGTTCAATGTTAAGTGGGTTAGCATGATGACCGAAACAGCTGGTATGGACTTCAGCACGAGACAGAGAAGTGATACTGTCTGGTTTAATGAATGCTGAAATGCAATTTAGATTCTGAATTACTGCATTCAGCTGAGCACACAGCATATTATATTAAATGTTAAACCTAAGTGATCCATTCCATTAAGACTGAGATATAGCGCCAAGCAGGATATTTGATTTTAATCGTTCCATGACCCACCAGTTTTGATGTTTTACACGACTTGTAAAATATGAGATTGCTGGCATCATAATTCATCTTGGATACAGGTGCCGATTTAATAAACAAAGGGGAAAAAAAGTGTTGAAAAATCGGTCACCTGCCATTTCAGTCCCCTGTCAAGTTTTATACCTGCGCAGTGTCTGAACGTTCACTTAACTTCACAAAAATATTAAGAGGATTTTCATAACCAGCTTTCCAGTTAACTACCTTTATTTTTTATTCATGTCATATTGAAGGAATTGCCTTATAAAAAGTTCTGTAATCTCGGGCTGCTGAACCCCTGAAAGTTTGCCTCGGTATACGGTTGACTGGGCACAAAGTTAACCCTCATCCCAAATCCTCCCGGAAATTTAATGGGAAAACTGTGTTTAAATATTGTAAATCCTACACGGTTTGGGACTTGTTTTTTTTTTCTTCCTCTGAATGGACTGCTGTGACATAAAAGAATAATCCATGGTTATTTTGTATAAGGTGTGTTCAAGTATTGCAGATGTTTGTTGATAATCTTTCTGCAGCATCACAAAAGAGTCACATTGGCTCTGATGTCGGCAGCATTGACCTGCGAAAAAAAAGCTAACATGGTCGCTTTGGTAAGCGAGAGTATTTAAGAGGGGTGTACTCTCCTGTGGGTGACACCTTGAATTTTAATGGATGCTTCTCCTATATCCCTCCTTTGCAACACAATCATTACAAATTGATTGCAAAATAGCTAACAATCATGATTAAATCATTAAATTCTTGTCTATGCTTCAGAGAATGGGGAGAAAATTAACTTCCCACCAACTTAATTCTTTTCCCCGAACATGAAATAATGATTTTCTGCCAGTCTAATTACAAAGCCAACATCTGATCAAGCCGGCATCCAGGGGGGATTATCACATGCTCGAGTATTAGACCTCATTACCAGCTTGAGTGCAAAATTATTACATCTTGTAATTGGATGGTGAGATTTATATACAGATCGGGACGGTTTCTGTAAGATTGTAATTACAAGCTTCATTGGTTAGCTACTTATCACTCAGCACAGGAGAGAAGAAAATAAGCAAAAGAAAGAGCATTTCATTAACCCCTCCTCCTGCCCAGGAAAATCTGCTGTTACTCCCATGTTTGCATTAGAGAAAACAGCCACATTTACAGATGAAACTATTTATTACTCTTGAGTAACTGCCGTTTTTATTTCGCTTGACCTCAATGAGCTGTTTAGCTAAACTGTAGGAATAAACCATCCCTTTATTGTTGATGGGGGTCAGTTTTCTAATTATCAGGAGTAACTGTCTGGAATAAATACTCAAGCTGTCTTATTGTGAAGTGCACTCAAGAGACCAGCATTGGGATGGTTCTCCGTTGTGCCCGATAAAGATCTGCTAAATCATAGGCCTGTTTGTGACATTGCCTGCTAAACAATAGGTAAGATCACTGTCACGGTCTCATTCCTTCCATATTCTTCTTTTCACTACTCCTGCTCCTCTCCACCCTCCAAATTTCAGCACAAAAAAGAGAGATAAATGCATCAGAAATTATGCTCTTGAAGTCAGCTTGAGCCTGCTGAATTATTAACCACATTGTTGGAATTAATTAAAGGCATTTTCATAGCACCAATCTGCCACACATGATTAAGGGAGAATGCTATATTCCTCTCCAGGATCTGTTATTCTGAGCGCTTATCTAAGTAAACATTATCTATAGCGATACACATTGCACTATTCTTTCCATACATTATTTGTCGTCCACACTGAGGAATGAAATGTAAACAGTCAAACGTATATAGACATCATGGTGAAAACCCGGAAGCTTGTGACAGCCTACAAATGAAAACAAAGCCGCAGAAGAGGATCACATGGGATACGTGAAACGTGAAAGATTAAAGGAGCCTTGTTCACTCCTGAGAAATACAATAAGCGTGGACCTGATAGCAGGCCATCATTTCCTCCTTTGTGCAATTCAGCAGGAATGCCGTCATCAGCTGTCACCGATCGTGACAAAACAGCAGCGCTCCTTCAGATTAAACTCTGTCACAACTTTCTTCCTTGTGCATATCCTGTGACCTTGCCCACAATCAATAAAGGTTTACATTCTATAAGGCATGGAGTTAACTTGTTCAATTATGCTGCGGACAGCTCTATTCTTTTGTAACAAGTAATCTGGGTAGTGAAATCAATACTGACAGGCCTACTCCATGCTGACTAATTTCATATTACCTCCAGCCAATGGCTGGGTCTGCAGTAATTGACCTGTAGTTTCAGTTCATTATGGGGAGGGAACAGGGATCAATAGAAGCATAAAGAGAAAGCTGGTGATGATGTGACATTACTATAAGGGTGGCCTGAGCAGCAGGGTCCTCTCCATTCTAAATGGTCAGCCTTTTCCTGATTCCTCTTGCTTCTGTTTCAGATCAGCCTCACGACTGATCATCAAATAACAATGGGAAAACATCCTTTTTAAAGTGGATACAATCACACAATTTGGATAAACAATTAAATCCATCAATCAAAATTTCTTAGAAACACATGGGAAAGGATATATGCATATATGCATACATAACACATTGCTTACATTACAGTACTTAGTTCAAGCAAGCAATGTTGACACCAGCATGGGCATAATTACACCATCATTAAGTGAATATTTTGAGGCTCTCCCAAGTCAAAAGCCGAGCAGAACAGTCAGGTTGGGCACTGAAGTTATCGTCCAGCTGAAGGGTGGATGGTAAACGGTTAGGAAGTGTTTCATTTTACAGTAGTTCTCTCTTCCACTGAGGCTCAGCCTCACTGGACCGCTGCTCTGAAGCACAGCATGAGACAGCTTGAAAGCAAGTACTTTTAAAGCATTTTATATACAAGCCGTATTCCCAGATAACCAAACATACAGGTGGACAGCTGAAACAAACCCTGACCAATAAATAGCTTTGAATGGCATCATAGTTCAAGAAAAGTTAAATCCCATTTTGTTCATAGGTTCAAGCCTGACCCTCAGCAGAATAGTCACATCTGTGGCCCCTTGAGCAACCCCCCAAGCCAAGCTCGCTCTCACCTTCTATTTCTCATGGAGAGCAAGACGGGGCAAGTGAAAAGAGAATTTCCTCACAGGGATCCATAAAGCATCATCATTCAAAATATATACAATTGTGATTATAGGGCCTAAGTACCTCACATGCAGACTTTCAGCCTTGTGCTGCTTGTTCGCCTGTGATAACCACAGACACAATGAATTCAGGCTGATTCCAGCCTAAGCAGCCGAACACAAGGTTTTCCACCAGCATCATGCCAGTCAATCTTTGTTTATCCCTCCTTTCAGTGATGTAATTACCACCTGACTTCCTCTCTGCCAGGGTGATGACCTTTGCTGGGAGGCACAGCGCGTCAAGCAGGCTGGGGATCTGCTGTGCCAGGGCGCCAAACAGAAGCCGCATCACAGTGCAGCCAACGGCCTTTATGGGATTTATGAAGATGACGTACAGGGCCCTTGTGGACCCCATAATAAATTCATGAGTGCACTGCCAGGGCAAAGTACTTCATTATGGTGGCCTCGCTAATCGTTAATCTGACAAGGCGGCCACAGTCAAAGGTAACGCCCATTCCGGAATGCCACAAGGTGGGTCCCCAATCTGTGCTCTCCACCGGGACATAAATAAACGCGGAAGTGCTCTCATTCACACCCAATAGACTCGCCCTACTGCAAATGGCGTGCAGACATGCACCAGGATGGATAATCAAGCGCTGCTTCACCGCCTTGTGTTTTCTCTAAGTGAAACGTCATTTCAGCTGAAGAAATAATAAAGCATGAATCTGCCCCATACTTCCTTATGTCGAAAAAAATCCTAAAGCGAACCATTAAAAACGAGCAAGAGGGTGCCAAATAGCCATAACTCTGCACTAGAAATATGGATCCCCCTCTCTATGAATATATATATAATAATGTTATCACTTTGCCTTATCCCAGTGGACTCCTCCAGTTTAAACACTTTTCAAATAAATAAATAATGACAGCAGAGCACTCGGCGTGGCAGCACGAGTAAGCAGCCTGAGGTCCCAGTGCAGCCGGAGTCCTTAAACCGAGTAATTTGCTTTCGTCGGGGCCTCGGTAAATCCATTCAGTGAAAGATTATGGGCCTTTAAGTACCATCCAGGCCTGAAATGTGATGCAGGGCCTCAGGGGCTCACAGAATTCAAATTGACTCTGAAATTCAGTGAAAGAGGCGCTGAGAGAGAGAGAGAGGGAGAGAGAGAGAGAAAGAGAGAGAGAGAGAGAGAGAGGCTTGTTGGAGTGCTCTGTCTTCACAGTGGTGCCTCCATATCTGGCCCTTGCTCACACCTCCATCTCTCCCTTGACACTTCTGCAGAAGGAACATCAATCCATCACAGGCTATAGGAGACCACAGGCCTCTTCCTCACATCATACCTCAACCCCGATCCCACACAAAACCTCGAAATGTGTAACAATTACACATCTCAACAGCTCAACATTTTCTGTTAAATAACTAGAAAATGTCAATTATTTCTTTTTTCATAGTGACCACAAGAATGTTTGAAAATGATTTTGGTTTTATTTCATTATGGATTCTTTAGTTTTAGTGCCTAACTGAGTCTTCACATGGCTCTACAGCCCATAACCTTCCTCTTCATGTCTCTCCCACGAAGTGTGGAACAGAAGATCAAATAACTTTGAAATGACACTTGAACATTAATGTAACTTATAAATCCTCCTACGTGACAGAGAACACTTTATTGATTTTGAAAGGGGGTAAAAAAAAATACTCCAAGGAGCAGCTTCTCAAACTCCAGAGCGTGATGCATTTTGAGGCACACAAACATCAGTGTGAAGCATCTCCCTTGAACGGGTGAGAAATGGGGAGCGAGATGGTCGACATCAGATGCAACAGGGAGACGACAGGAAGCCGGGCTTTGATACCAGCGTGTCAAGCTTCGCTGGGTGGGAATGTCAGAAAGAGCACAGGAAGTTGCACCTGTTTCGCTCACAGTACGCGACACGTCCCATCTTGAAGCTAAGCCATGCTGCTCAGAGTTATTTGCCTTCAACATCAGACGAGCTGCTTTGTAGTTCTGTAGGAGTCGAAAGAAACGGCACAGGTGTCTTTTGTTCCCCACAACCTGACGTGAGTGTGGTTCCCCTTAATCCTGATATTTCTCCAGCCTGACAAGACGAGAGCACCTTGGCCTTTGAAGGTTAAAATGTGGGCTCTCTGGAGATGGGGGGGAGCTGAAGGATTCACTAACAAATGGCTCCGCTGAGTGGGGATGATGGACGCTTTGAGCCAGGTCAAGTTTGGAGCCCTTACAGTGCAGCCCACAGCCTGACCACAGCTGCCCTTTGCTCAGGAAGAAAAGATGTTATTGATTAATCTGTTCAAGTTCTTCCATTGACCCTCAGGGAAGGGAGATTCTTTACATTGCACATTCGCTGCTAGTCATTATGCAAAGGGAAATGGAAGCATGTACACAATATGAGTGCATTTGCTATCAGTGTCCTTCATATGCAGGCAGTGAGTCTATATGTTATGTGCTTCCATAACATCCTCTCCTGCATCATGGATGAGATGTTCAGGAGAAAAGCAACTCCTAAAAACAACTTGAATAAAATATTTCATCATCTACCAGGAATGTAGAATAGAATAGAATAGAATAGAATAGAATAGAATAAAGAAACTTTATTGATCCCCATGGGGAAAGTCTCTCTTGGCCTATCTCATCTTACTCACACAGACACATATACAGGTGAGAGCAAGCTTGGGGGTCAGCCAGCGTGCAGCGCCTCTGGAGTTGGGGGCTAAGGACTTTGGTCAAGGGCCCACGGTGGCATCAGTCTGCCAGCCCCAGGATTAGAACCAGTGACCTTCCAATCACAATCAGCGGAAATAACTATGTTTAATAGGACATGCACAGCAAGCCGGTGTTTAGCAAAGCTTCTCTCTCTCTCTACAAGTCTCCATCACCCAGTCAGCTTTCGCATCCCCATCTCCCATTAACAAAGGAAACATGTTAACTCTGAGCAGTCACTGGAGGGGAAGACAATCTTTATATAATTACCAAACCTGGGGGGTGTTGGTATACCCCAGTAATATGTGTAGACTGCAGACTTTATGAACGGATTAGTGTAACTTTAAATAATTTAGCAATATAGAAGTAATTCTTCATTACATTAAAATGAAATTTTTTATATTAAGGCTTAGACTTTGAAATAAATTAGTCATTATTTGACAATGTGTGGGTTTTGTGCCCTAAAGCAAGGAATTGCTGGTTATTCGTGCTTCAAAAAAATGGACAGTGCTGTTTATTTCATATAAGCAGTATTGACATACTGCCCCACTGTACTTTGGCCAGGCCGCCCAGTTTGTACAGATAGAGTGGAGTGGAACAGTCATATCCCAGTATCCTGGAAAACAGGTTGAATCTGATCAATACCTCCAAATCTTTCACAGAAGGACATAGTGCAAGACTATCTTATAAAACACCATCTTATAACACCTACAGCCTGAGATCTACAGCAAAGGGACATTACACTGAATAGAAAGATCATCCACAATGATGTATCTAAGAGACCCAAGCATATACCCATGTGCTGTATTGCTGCAATATCTTGTTAACATTTACTGTAAAAAAGTATTTTTATTAAAACTGCAGGCTTCTCTTTCTCCACTGTACATACCCAGCATCTCAGCTTAATGTGCCTCAGTCTCATGAGAGAGATTTTTACTTACTGTACACCTTCATACAAACGACACTTGACTCCAAGCTATTTATTTCCATGGATACTGGCTAAAAATGCATTCAAAAGCACACACACACACACACACACACACACACACACACACACACACACACAAAAACACTGTGCAGAAGAAATACAGCTGGAATATCGGATGACTTTCCGCCAGAGTCAAGACGACGGAGGAATATTGGATTTCTTAAAGTATGGTGTGGTGAGTTTTGGGTGAGAAACAGCAGGAGAGAGCTGTCAAAAAGTAACAATAACAACAGCAGAAACTTATTAATATAAAATAGCATCTTCAGACATTGCATGGCCAGGTTGTCTTTAAATATTAAATACCAATAATGTTTTTTTAGCCACTACTGGGGATTCAAAAGGGACTCGAAAGTTTTATTGTCACGTTTAACAAGTTCAGTGAAATCACGTGCGTGTTAACCCACAGAATCATGACAACAGACATATAAAGAACTATAAATAACACTAAATAACAACAACAAAGTAGACAAGTAGTCCTGTAGTGCTACATTACCACGAGGTGAGATATATTAGTACGTGATTCCAGCAGTAGTTACATTATGTGACAGTGTTGCTGTATTAGCATTTAAGTAAAATGTAAATTAGTGCCTGCTGAGTAGTCATGTGACCTTTGGGTTAAAAAAAAAAAAAAAACAACAGTCCCTGATCTTGATCTTAATGTGCTTATGGTCCCGAACCAATTTCCAGAGTGGTGGAGGGATCCTTGAAGATGGAATCTGCCTTTCTGTGGCGGCATGTACAATAAATGTCGAGGAACGGCTGTGAGTCATGATGTTCTATAGCAGGGTTTCCCAGTCCAGTCCTCGGGGACCTACAGTCGGTCCATGTTTTTGCTCCCTCCAAGCTCCCTGCCAGTGGACTGTCTGTGGGTCCCCAAGGACCGGAATGGGAAACACCGTTCTACAGTTTCCAGAGAGAAGCATCTCCTTATCCAAACCACTGACTGACATTCCGGGACAAGAAGTAGAATGATCACTTTTCCCCGGCAACATGGGAGGCTCCTGCAGGCTACAGACCAGTGACAAGTCAGCCCAGAAATAAAGAGCAGAAAAAGCCAGAAATCTTTATTGTGCCTGAAATATGAGGCTGCCACACCAGCTGCGTCACCTTGTGGGTTAGGATTGAATTAGATACGCAACACAAAAGAGAGGTGGAAAAGAGAGACGTGCTTCCAAGATAAAGCCCCAAAAATCCACCCATAATTTAAGAAAGATCCATGCTTTCGACAGCCTGTAGCATTAATACGACCAAATGACAAGTATGTGGACAATAAAATGCCTTACAATGGCCTATTGGGCTTCTAGATATAAAGATATTTGCTTCTGACAGTGGTTATGGAGAGTCACCACAATAAAGAAAAAAGAACACCGATATATTTGTAACGGCAATATATTTTTATTTTATTTTGACAGTCCTGTTAGTATCTGGGTCTCCCTGCTTTCAGTTCACCGAGTCTAAATACCCAGGTCGTTTTGAGGCACTCAATTGCGAAGCCAATGCAAGTGGTACGTTTGATCACATTTGACATTAACGTGATCAGTATTCGTGGGTCATGTAACATTAAAATGGCTTCTGCTAGCAAGACACACAAGGGGGAGAAGATTCGGTAGATGAAACTAACATGCAAGAACAAGCGCCAACCAATTAAGACCATCGATTCGTGGAAGAAGCACAGGAAGCACAGGAAGGCTTGCTGCCACACCTTTGTTTCTCATCCTCTGGGAGAGAGTCAAGCTCCTGGTTTGTTTTTGTTTTGTTTTTGTTTCTTTTTTTCCCAGGAATCACTGCATTCCCACAAAGTGATTCCCCCCTGGGGTGCTGCACTGGAATACACCCTGACAGAAAGCAGAGTACTGCTATCTAACAACAGGAAGCATAGTTCAGGCACGGCAGCACACCGTGTCTGAAGAACATCCGCATCATCTAGTAGAGACGTTGACCATCACATGGGATTTTCCACCGCCGGGCTGGAGAGCTGACAGAACTGCGGAGAGGTGAAGGTCTGCTCTCCTCTCCATTAACAACTCAACTGTGACAGTGTGAGAAACATCTCCAATGGCCCCAATCCAGACCATGATTCACACGTTTATTGTCTGCTATATAAACGTCTTTATATTAAACTGTATCTCTCATTTTGTCTACTAGTTCTCGTCACTGACCAGGCCATCCAAACAGATAAAGACAGGGACATCTGCATCATGTCAGCTCGCTTCAGGGAACGGATGAGGCCTTATCAGAACCCAGCGATACCACGCTTCACCACGGATGGCAGTGTCATGGTGAAAGCTTGTGAACCACTATGTAATCACCAGGAGGAAGTGTGACGGGAAAGTGGCAAGTGCAGGAAGAAAAAGAAACATGCAAAATGATAAGCTTTAGGAAGGATTGCAGGGATGGGGGAGGGTGTTCGACACAGGGCAGAGAAGCAAACTGGCCCCAGAAATTAGGGTTCCACATGTTTCCATAAACTGCAAATCATGACAGTCCTCCCAAGCAGCACTCTGGCCAAAACAAAGTGGATTTTCAACCCCTCTCTGCCACCTTAACCATCCCTACGAATTGACTTTCCTGCATCACATATTTTGCTTCCATGCCTGTATGTTGCTCTGAGATGGTGCTTAGTGTCAACTGGATACATACAGGGTCCTGATGAAGCGTACAGCATCATAAATCACAGCTGTTTGCAACTTGTCTTAATACCTTTTGAGATGGCATGGACTTTGTTGGCTGAGTGTGGGACCTTGGGCTTAACTAGCAATTCCAGAAACAGAGAGGAAAATTATCCAGTGATGGACTGGAGCATACAGGAGGCTAACCCTGCCCTATAGTCCTCATTGTCTCAGATAAGGTCCAGATTACTGCACACCATACTGGATAAGCAGTACAACTGGATTAATAATCAAAATAAGCCCAAATGCAATTGTTCTGTTCTTGTTATGCACAATATGAGATTTGTTCCTCAAAACATATGAAATACTGCTGTAATTTAACACTTTAAAATCTTTTAAAAATAACACCCATTTTTTCACCTTTAAGTAAACATTTCTACTGTTTTGAACTTGCAATGAATTGTTTTAGTTGAAATCACATAAATGAATGGTGCCCTTCGGGGAACCTTCATTCTGGGATGTGCTTTGATGAATTAGTGATGACTGGAGTCTTACTCTCACGTTTCAGAGGTCCATCTAACCTTTCCAAGGTGCTCAAACTTTAATGGATGCCATACCTTCCATTCCAGAATATCAGAATACCTCACATAGCGCCGCTCTGAAATACAAGACTCAGTTGGTGTCTCATCAAGATGTTTGTATTTTGGAACATCATTGATGTTCAGTAATTTATTATTAGTGTTATTTTGACTTTGTGAAAGAATACATCAGGAAGAATTTACATAACTTCAGATTGATGTCCTTTTATAGATTTCTGGAAACATCCCTCAAAAGGTAGGACTTTGACTGAAAGTTATCAGCATCCCAAAGTTCACAGTAACAGAACTGCGTTATTTTGTCATGTCTGACTCCACAAACCAGAGAGTGGTCTGTGGTTGTCATGGCGACACATGGAAATCCCACATGGACACCCAGAGCCAGGAAGATTCTAAGGTCCCAGGAACGCCAAGTAAGAATATGAATTACAGGATGAAGTTATGCTGTAATAACAAATCTGTATTTATAGCCACACTAACCAAGAATATACCACCACAGAGAGTCAAACTGTACCACACAGTAAGCCAATATGAAAAAAGACTTTACAATGTTTATGTTAGACCACTGGCAAAACAGACAAGACCTTTGGCAATATACTAAACAATGTGTTCTTACGCAGATCTGGAAACAAAACTACATGTGAACAATGTTTTCATTGCATTTTTTAATTTTAGCTTGGAACAAGCTCTATGAAAACAGAAGAAAGGGTTAAGAAAAACACAGACACACAAGGCCAGCCCAGCACTTTAATATGCTATCTTGCTGAAGTACACTGTAGTTTCCCAATATCCAAAAACGTTCCTTTACATGCTGGTGTTTAAATATTTTATTTACTTTTAAAATACATTTCAAAAACATATACTAGTTACATGCAATGCAAGACACATTTGGTCATTAAATCTTTACTGCTTACAGTTGCAGTTCATTTTACAAAGCTGCTTGTCCTATCATCAAACTGCTAATCATGAACTGGGTCACTGGACTTTGTATTAATATAATGATTTTCATCATTGACCATAAATGTTCAAAAATACTTAAAAGACAAATACCCCCTCCCCAACTGTGCCTGAAATTATTTTTCTGATGTAGTCAATCTATTTTAAAACTCTTGGTTTTAGATATGGTCTTATTGTCTGAAAATACAATCGAGGTTTCTGTAACATGAATTAGACAGACTGCGGTTGATTTGGAAATTACATCGCACCTCTGACATCATCTCAGGCCAGCAACACCACCACAGCACATAGGAAAAAGCTGAAATGAACTGATAATTACAGAACTCCGACATGCTGTATGTTCGTCAGTATGTTCAGGAAGAAGGCTGAGGTTTGCTTTTTGGGCTGTGTTTATGTTGGGGTCATATTCTGGCCAGACCCTGAAGATCGACAGACACACAAAAAAAGAAATTGATATCCTTGCCAAATGAATAATCACAAGGTAAAATAACACATTAACTGAGAAGGTAATGTTAAATATTTTAAACCAACTAGTCTCCGACATTGCCACTCTCACCATCTCCAGAGTCCAGCACCTTCTCCCATTCTGCAGAATAAGCACATGTTCCTCAGATCCTATAGTATTTTTGATTCTCCCCTCAGTTCCATCTCTTTGATCTCCTAGCCCATCCTTCATCTCCTCTACCCTCAACACCTATTTCATTTGTGGTTACTTCCCTGCTGCTTTCAAACATCACATTGCAGCCTCCCTTTAAAAGCCCACCCTATCTTCTGTATAAAAATATCCCCGCACCTCCCCTTCCTTTCCCTCTCTAAAACCCCTGAGTGCTCTGCATTTAAACAATAGTTTAACTTTGTTTCTCAGAATAACCTGCTGGAGCCCCACCAGTGTTGCATTCCAGCAAGACTACACCGCTCTCTGGCTTGGACAGTCAATCTCCTCTTAGCTATGGCTTTATCAGCCTCCTCAATCTTGCTCAAACCGGCGTGGCTTTTATCATAGTGAACCACAAAACGCTTAAATGTGTGCTGCTGTTAATGGTCTTAACAGCAGAGTACTGTACCACATTGACCACTTCCACCAAGTCACTCGGTGAGATTTTGCCTAGGCCCTTTGAAACTCAGCAGGGGTTCCCCCCAGGACGTGGTTCCTGACCTCCTGCCAGCTCTCTCCTTACAATAAATGCCTTGATTCTTTAAGCTCAAGAGTTCTTCAATCAGTACTTTGCCTTCCCTCTGACTTACAGGTCACATTACAGTCCTGCCTCAGCACAAACACTGCCACGCAGCCAAAAACGTTGGTGTCACCACGGCCAAACAGACATTCACAGAAAACATTGTATCAGTAACCTCATATTGTCAGTGTTGCTCTGTGCACATCTGATGCTTTTCACCGACCATCCGGCCCAGATACACATTCTAGTCTATATTAACTACTTCAGCTGCCTTCAAATAAATATGTCTAACTACCCTCAGACTGCCACTGCTAATTTATAACAGTGCAGTCTGGCACATCGGTCAAACAAGTAGGTGCAGATTCATGCCTCCCTAACTGAAGATAGAGTGTATTTCAGAAAGACTTTATATATACAGTTTATATAAGACTGTTGCTAAATTTACATAATCTAAACACATTGAACCTATGATTCTTAAAGTATTCAGGTATAGTTACACTTATTCATTATTTATTACACTTATTGGTCAAAAGAGAAGATAGAAGCAAAATACATACTTGCCAAATAATTCTCCTAATTAGGAAGGAATATGAAGGATATGAACTGTATACATAGTAATAACTATTAGTACATATGGGCAAGATTTATATTACTCATCACCTATGTATTGATAGGATGTGTCGAGTGGGTACATGATAGTGAAATATGATTAAATGAAAACAGTTACAGTTTGCCATATTTTCAGTGATAAGTGTAACTATAGCTGAATACTTATGCCTCCCTAACTGAAGATAGAGTGTATTTCAGAAAGACTTTATATATACAGTTTATATAAGACTGTTGCTAAATTTACATAATCTAAACACATTGAACCTATGATTCTTACAGTAAAGTATTCAGCTATAGTTACACTTACTCGACACATCCTATCAATAAATAGGTGATGAGTAATATAAATCTTGCCCATGTGTACTAATAGTTATTACTGTGTATACAGTTCATATCCTTCATATTCCTTCCTAATTAGGAGAATTATTTGGCAAGTATGTATTTTGCTTCTATCTTCTCTTTTGACCAATAATTTCAGTCCAGATTAATCTCTCATTTAGAGTGGTCTGTTTAAGAATAGAGCATGCTCAGTATTTGGTCAGAGTACTTTCCGTTTAAAGTAAAACAGGAAACCACAAATACTTCTCTGTGGAGAATTATTAAGCAAATTATTACTATCATTAAAATGAGTCAAAAATATATAGTAAAGTGCCAGTCAGAGGGATGTAAAACAATCGAAAGCGCCAAACTTTTAAAATGTGATCACTGTGCAACAGCCAAAGAAGATGGAAGAAGCATGTAGAGAGAATAAAACACAATTATATAAAAAAAAAAATTAACTGCCAAAGATTTGTGTCAAACTAAAGAGGAGACTCCCAGAAACTTTTTAGAATTAAATTTTTCAAAATTGCAATCTGAACATAATCTCCAGAAGTACTAGGTGCAGTGTGCGCTGTGACACTGCTATGGTCACAAAGGTTGAAACACAACAACGCAGTAAGGCCCTCAAGCTAAAAAATCATGAATGCGTATGAACATGTCTCACTTTGTGGACGGAAGAGATGAGAGTGTTTCTTGATGGAGCAGATGAACGGGCCTGTGGATGGACACCTTCTTCAAACACTGACAAGGTGGTGGAGGAGTGCTGGTGTGGGCTGCCGTTACCAGTTATGAACTTGTAAGACCTTTCAACTAGTAGAAGATCTACTGCTGATTTACTAGAAGATACCCTTTTTAACCCTGGTACAAGAAGAAGCGAGCAGCTTTCAAACATGTTATGATATTCATGCAGGACAATGCCTCATCCTATGTATCAACGTATTCCATAGATTGGCCAAGAACAGCTTGAAATGTGATTATCACTTGGCCTTATTCATTGCCTCACTTAACCGCACCAAGATGCCAAGCAGTACATTTTTCAGAGCAGTGTCTGGGACGTGGGCCTAGCTGCCTCAGCTAATATAGGATGTGATCAACTGAAAAACTTGGCTGATTCATTGGACAACAGGTTCATGATGGTCATTGAGAAGAAAGGTGGCTATACTGGAGATTAAACTTGGTAATGTGTTTGTTACTCCATATATATACTGAATAACTGAAATGTTTTTTTTATTGTTATTTCTGTTGATGTTGAAGAGAGAAATATCCACGTAGTTTCTGATTACCTAATAATTGTACACACTGATAATCAAATGTTTTTTATTTAAATACACACACACACACACAGTGTATTTATTTATTTGCCTGGTTGTGTTTGTTTGTTTGTTTGTTTGTGTGTTTGTTTTACAGGTCTCAAAAGAAAACCATGGACCTCAAAACACAGGTACACTCTAGGCAGGATTGGCAATCCATCGCACCTACAAAGACATACACAGAAACCATTTCACTTCACTGCATTTTATTGTACTGCAGGAGGATACCTGAACTCTACCTACAGACCTGCAGGTGCATCAAACTGCTCTGTAAAATTATTTAGAGAATTACAGAACTAACCATATACTGGCTATATTTCTTATTATGGTGTAGGCAACAGATGTGGCTATCTAGATAAGTTTTGTAGTTCAAAATTTTTGTCCTGTTATGCTACATAGGTTGTAGCATCAGTCTGTTTGCATAGTAAATGTGAATGTGTAGCATGAATTAAACACTGTTTCTGTGCTTTGAAGAAAGGCATATGTGGAACAAAACTTTAGTAGTAAATGAAGTTATTTCTTGTCTAAGCTTATACAGTAAAACATTATTAATGCAATATATAGAGCAAGGACTGCATGTCTGTCTAAAAATCCATATTTGAGGTCTATTGGATATTTAATGTAGTTTTAAACTTCTCATAAAATCTCACTTCTGCTTCTGGTCAGCTGACCACACGGACTTCAGTTACTGTGGCCCCTCTGCAAGGTCAGTCACTCACAGCATCTCCAGCAGCAGGTGAGTAAATGCATTAGGCAAGAATGAGCCTTAAACAACAATAATGGTCAAGAGCAAAGCCACTGGCAAGGAACAGGGCTGTGCAGAGACCTTTGGAGGGGCAGGTACTCAAAGGTTAAAAAATGCACACTCAGTACCTATAAAGCTCTTGCACAAGTACACATTAAATAGTCTGGATATAAATTAGCAGGTGCTCATTTACTGCAGCACCCCCCCCCCCCCACCTACACATGCCTAACCAAGAACAAGGAGGGGAACTTGAGCATTTCATCACAAAAATGACGACAAAAGACCATTAAGAGGAAGGTTTTGACAAGGAGGAGGAAGCTGTGGAAAATTAAGGCAAACATACCCACCGCACATTTTGAGCCATTTAGGTTGTGTTTGGAGACAGCCCGCAAAAGGAAATGAAATGAGTCTCAGTGTGACAATGAATTATGCAGCTATCATCAATGTTTTACCTGTTCTACCTTTGCTTTACTTTATAGGACAATCTACGGCGACAGTCTTCTGCAAACCTTAATAAGATATGCGATATAGATAACAGGCCATTGCATCTATCTATTGCATATTTTATTTTCAGTAACCCGGTCACTGTTCTAAAGTGTGTCAGATTACAAGCAGTGACTACAAACATGCTCAGCTACATGGGGGACAAATACAAGGATATCAGAATGACTGCTCTGTCATTTCCCCACTTTGGTTTTCAAAAAAGTCAAAAAGAAATATACACAATGCTGAAGACCTTGTTGTCTGTGTTTTTCCTTTATGCATATTTGTATTTTGGCAAAAAAATTGGAGCCCAGAAAAAGAGGTTGAAAGATGGATGTTTTTGAAGCAATTTTGTTGAGTTTTGGGAAATGCATTTTGAATTGTTATATCAAACCCACTGTACTCAACTGTAATTGCTCAAGCTGGATGGGAATTTGGGCAAAAAAGCTGACTGTCCAGCATACTGTTGCATATAACAATGCTGTCATGTTGGGTACTGTTTCTCCTCCATTGGCTCAGATCCTCTCCAAAAACCCTCACGAAGACCCAGAAAGCAATCCGTACAAACAAACATCGGTCCGAGCTGTTTGTATTGGCACCGCTTTTACACAGCCACTGTCAACAAGGGCCAGATGGGCGGCCGCACACTCATTCTGAGAATACAGGCTCCCCACTGCCCATTGATTTCATTAGACATTTGCTTCATATCATGAACACCAAGGCTAAGATGGTACTAAATTACTGCATTGCTGAAAAGTGGAAGATAATACAGACGTTGTGGTGGAACTCACTAAGTTCTGAAGAAGATGTGGAGATTTGCAGAAACTAAATAAGCACAACAAGAGCAGGGAAGCACTTTGACTTTAGATGGGTTCAAACTTTTAGTTCTCAAAAAAGATGCCTAAGTTATGCCCGGTTAATATCAGCGTGTCTGTCGATTTGAAATTGTTTTAAAATCCCAATGCACCAAAATCTTCCATATAAAGGCCCCAAAATGGCCCTGAATACCATTAATTCTAAATGTTATTTCAGTTCCAGGGCTGTAGAACCAACAAATAATAATACATGTTCTTAGAACCTCCTGTCCAATATTACCGCTCTTCTTACTTATAATGCTGCACATACACATTATTGAATGAAAGCATAACCAGATAATAAAAGCTGACATTTTTATTTCTTTCATTTCCTACTGAGAAGTCACATTGTGACCAATTTATTCACAAGCTTATAGGAGTTTGTATTAGATTTAATTGAGGACCTGTGTGACCAGAGTCATAATAATCCAGGTATTAAGTGAGTTTTCATTAGAATATTTATTACTTTCTTTCAATTTCTGATAATTTAACACTGAGCTAAATCCTCTCTAGTATTACATCTCCTAGAATAAAACCTCAGTAATATTTCTGAATCAGTACGTGAGATTCATTGAAATATATCAATCCGCATTAATGAGATTGTTCATCAAGATTTTACAGATTATTTGTCTTCCCTCATGTCTTTGTTTTACTATTTCATAAAAACCAGATCTATTTTATGGGAAAAAACCCCAAACCTTTGTGAAATGTATTAAGTCACGATAAAAATGAATTGCATAATTAAATCGAATTTGGCACTGCTGTGTGAATATTAAACAAACGACTGACTGCTGGTTTCTTGAAAAACAGTAACCATAAGGGCTGAGAGGAACCTCGCTTAATACTGAGTGACTGCCATTTCTGTTTTAATTTATTTTTCAGCATCATATGCAGAAAACAGAGCAAGGCATTCGGGGAAAATAATCCACATTTTTATAGTGAATTCATAAAGTGCCAAAACTCTAGAGTATTATAGATTATTAAACCCTTCTGGAATGAGTCTCATAATAAAATTTACTTTGCAACCTAAAAATGTGCTAAATGAGTGCTAAAATTGAACCATCCTGGTGTCTCAGACAGTAGCAGTATATCATAAATGGGAGCCACAACAGGAATTCTCAGTATGGCCCATAACGCAGCAATTACATTTTGTTGATTAGCAAAGTATATTGATCATTATCAGCTAGGAATTTTGTATATGGGGAATTAGAGAATTTCAAAGACATAGAAAACAATGATTAGAGCTGCCACTATTTGTCATATGTAAAACCTTCTGACATGTAAGAGCCATAAGGTTTGAAGGTTGTCAGCGGTGCTGGCTGCAGCACTCGTCAGACACCCTCTACTTCACGGCACCTGCGAAGACTTTGCAGTCAGCCGAAAATGATACAGAACCGAAGACTTGTGGGAAAAAAAAAACGAAACATGAGCAGGACACCTTATTGAAAGAATGCCAATAAGTTGGTTAAAATGTCATAATGACTAGAAGTCATAGAGATTTATTCCTCCATGCTTATCACGAAGACTCTTATTTGTACAATGAATCATGTTGCCAAGTTGCATTTGTTCGGCCATGCATGATCTAGCAGAAAGAAATATACTGACACTGTCATACTTAAAACTGGATTTCTGGACTTGGTAATGCATTTGATCATCTGCATGCTATGAAAAGCAACAGAAAAACATGAGGCATGTAAGCCCATTCAAGGGCTCCATTATTAAATGCAAATACATATTTACTGTTGTTCCCAAAATACTCCCTCATAAAAGGTTAATACAATTTCAGGGATTTGGGCCCAAACACATATGTCAACACATAAGTCTGATGACACCCTTTGTTGATGTAAATCTTTTAATAAGTCACACAATGCGTGGCAAAAATTATCATCACCTTTGACTTGTATCATTTACTAACCGAACGCATCAACTCATCTTTGCTTTCAAAATGACCAGCCTAACTCAAAATTCTTGTCAACACACTTGTGGAAAAGTCCTGGATGACTCATGTTTCTCTGAATTCAGAATAAAAGCCCTTCAGTGAACGGCAAATGCTTACAGTTACTCTCTTTTCTGGGAAAATGCATTTAATCTGGTCTCACAGCTCTCTGGCGCCACTCAAAGTGAGAGCCTGAAATGACAGACAGATTCTGAGGCTATTGTGCTGCTGCCTGACCGAGGCAAAGAGACAGCAGAACATTTGGAACAGTACTGCTCTTGCGTGGCCAAAATCCAGCAAAGGGGGATTAAGATGCTTCAAACACATTGCATAAGAGAGTTAGATACTGTGGCAGCACTTTCATATTACATGCGACCCCCAATATACATTCAGTCATCAGAAAACAGTAACGACTTATAAAGTCTGTCTTACATTCATTGTTTTTCATACTGAATTTGCCATTTGCCTACATGCATTTATCAGGAATATACATTTCCAAATTTCCAAAAAATAATCTCACATGCTCATTTAAACCACTGTAATATGTGCTCACCCGGCTGTGTTCCTGGGTAGAGCCCACAGATTAAATGCTTTATCATCTGGATCAGTGGAGAAATTTGACCTTTACCTACTCACTCTTTAATTTGATCTTGCTTTCTCTCTAATGTTACAGAGATTACATGATTGGTTGATCAAACGGCCTCAATACTTTCTGCAAAATTTCTTAGTCATACTAAATAAATACTCTAATCCCTGTTCTTGTAATTTCAAGAAACATTCGGAGCCCCATAAACAGATATCTAAAACTGCAATTTAAAAATGTAGTTACATGATGTAATCGTTTATCATCCATGGTGATCTAAAGACAACAATTATTCCTTAATTTACCTGTCAACCACTTCAGATGCAGCCTGCTTCAGTTGTTTCCCTGCATTAACCTCATAAAAATTGACATTATTAGCAGTAGGCCTACTATTCATTTTGCTCTACACCACTGGCCTTAAACCAGGTCAAAGTACAGACTAGCATATTTAAGGGATTACCCTGGATTCAATCAATGTACCCTCTTATTGTGTCATCCCTAAAGGGACACAAAACAGTACACCTCCGTTTCTGCTGAGTTTCTGCTCACTCTGCACCATCTGGACTCGTGCATTGCAGTTTTACATGTGGATGAACTGCCGTGGTATGCTATAGGAAACAGTGAAGAACTTTCTGGTAACATCATCAAATAATGTATAGGCTTCGGTGTATAAATGTCCTTAATTAGCAGTATTTATTTTTAAATCACTAACAATCCTAACACTATAGGGAACATCACACACAGGTTTTCTGATGATTTAAGCAAGAGTAACATCAGTCTGAATACATGATTTTGAGGAGGGAAAAAAAAGTGGTGTTTATAATGTACTCCTCAGCCGTGGTGTTAGACGTGATTGGCAAAAACATTATTTTACTCTTGCTGGTCCTGCCGCTCCAGGATTACCATGACGTCACACTGATACTCTTGCATGGATGAATGCTAAAGAACTACAGAGCCACAAATAATAGCAAAAGCAGAGTCCATTTCTCTCAACTCTTCTCTTACAGTACTTTTCGACCTCGTATAGTAATCCACAATTATGCAGATTGTGCTTGATGCAGTTTTATTGCGTTATCTCTCCACCGCGAATACGTTGATGATTTAAAAGCACAAGTCTTCACAGCACATCTTTCATAAAGTCATCTATAATTGAACGAAAGGCCGTACGTGGAAATGTCTGGCAGAATGTGCATTTGAGATTTCTTTATTGCAACTGATCGCGGTGAATTTATTACGGATGGTAAAAGTCGAAGCACGCGAAGCTATGTCTTTTTCACAGTTTGGATATTCTTACAACGCAACTTCACAGGTAAGACCGTAAATCTACATTAAAGTAACGTGCAGCAGAACGATTCTGTTTTAGTTACGTTTACAAGTTATTCACATTTAATATTTTATTGCCGAATTTGTATGAGACTTACTTCTTAAAGGATATTAGGAAAGTACATTTCACTAACGATGTCCCATAACAAAAAATGTTTCTTACTGTTTTGCTTCCTGGGTATGTTTAGACACTCTTTCTATAATTCAGTTGACTACATCTGATATATTTTTGAAGACAAACTATGCATGCATAGGTTAACCAGTAGTAATTGAATTATGAAGCCCGATAACGTATCTTCAGATACGGCGAAAGTGACAACCCAGGAGTTACTGTGAAACTTGCCGACTTCAGTTACACGTACATCACAGACATTTTCTTATAGATAATTCCAAAAGAAGCGTAGATGCACTGTCATGTTTAATAGCGAAATATATAACAAAACTGCAATAAACCCATGTCTTGTATTTTGACATGCTGTAAAAATATTATTTGTATTAATTGTTGAACTGCATAATTTATTGACCTGTACCTTAAATGCTCTTTGAAGTAAATATAAATAGTATGGAGACTGCAGAGCTGGTAGTCTGAAAGAATTACATTTCTATTTAAAATTCTCTTCATGCAGTTTTTCGTGTCGGCAAACCCCAGTACGACTTGCTGCGATTCGATTTCCAGGTCGGTGTCTGATGGCTCCGGTGCTTCCGAGACAGCCGCCGCGTTTTGTTACCCGCCTTACGGGAAGCGCATGTTGGCCGGCACACGGACAGAGCTGAACGCGGCTGTCGGCATGTACAGCTCTCCCTACGCAGCCTCAGCTACTGCCAGCCAGAGCTATGCAAACTACCTCCAGTACAGCGCCGACCCTTCCACTTTCTATTCTCCACTGGTGCGTACGGAGATTAATCTGATAAACGCTAAGTGATAACTGATATCCTAGTGTTTATAGGTAATGCGCAAAGGAAGATCGATAACTTGTATCAAAATTAAGATCAATTTATGTCACTTCATGCGGCGTAAATAGACAGTATAGATCATTAATGGTTTTCTTTGCGAAATTAAAAAAAGTTGACTATCAAAATTAATCGCGTATTATGTTTTCTTATTGACTATGTTTTATTTGATTATATAAATGGACATTTACAGGGATAAGTCACAAATAAGTTATTATTTGCAGGGAATATGCATAGAGTGTGCCTCTCGAAAAACCTGAAAGCCAGCCCTTAATTCAAAAGAGATTTAATACATTCAATACGTGCAACCAAGAGATAAAGATACTTTTCCAGCATTCCAGTGTAAAAAACTGATAGGAAATCTACAGACCAGTGCTGAAATCACGTTCATCCACGTGTCCTGTTTCAGAACTCTCAGTATGATATCAAGGACAGTGCTGGCAGTTTGCACAACAGGATCTCCCAGCCAGGTGCCTACTACCCCTATGATCCCATGCTCGGGCAGTACCAGTATGACAGGTAACATATTCTTGAACTCTTCAACTCAAATATTTTCCTTAGTATTCATAAACCTAAAAAAAATTGCAAGAAAAAAATAACAGAGTGCAACAAAAATAAAATCTTGCCACTGGTATGTCAAAAATCATCAAGATACTCCAGATCTTGTATAGAGATTATGGTTCAGCGTGCTTCAGAATGCAGGTGCAGCCGTTAAAATTAGGACTTCATCAAGGAACCGGTTTGTTGCTCCTCTTTGCAGGTACGGGTCTGTTGATTTTAATGGGTCGGCTCGGAGAAAGAATGCTACACGGGAAACGACCAGCACCCTTAAGACATGGCTTAACGAGCACCACAAAAACCCGTACCCCACAAAGAGCGAGAAAATCATGCTGGCCATCATCACCAAAATGACCCTGACACAAGTGTCCACCTGGTTCGCCAACGCCAGGAGAAGGCTAAAGAAGGAGAACAAAATGACCTGGTTGGCTAAGAATAAACCAGGGGATGCTGGGAAAGACGACCTGCAGAAGATTGGCAACAACTGTGCTGGTGAAGGTATAATCTGATGTTATGAATTATAAGTATTTAAACACTGCATTAGTTGTGTGGCATGAAAAACGGAGCAAAACAGCATTTGAACCTTTCTGTTGCACGTTGTCTTTTAAACTTTTATTTTTTTTTATCATGTAGTTTCAAAAGACTCGAAGGACAAGGAGCTTCCACTAAGTGATCTGGATGATGTGGATGATGAGGGATGTGGTAAGGGAGATGATGACTGCCAGGCCTCAGACGAAGAGCAGGGCCTCCGGCACACAGTCGCCAGGGAGCCACCAGAAAGGGACTGTAGCGGCATGCTTGGTCTTCCCAGCCACCTTGGCATGTTTGCATGTAGTGAAAAACACATGGCTGCAGCAGACTTCATGAGGTCCGTGGAGGTCAAGACTCCGGCAGGAGTTGGATCCATCTCCACAGACCCGCCGCATTTGCAGACGTCGGAAAAACCCAGAATCTGGTCGCTGGCCCACACAGCTGCCAGCGGTACCCTCCGAAGCCCTCACCCTAGCAAAGAGCTGAGGACCAGCAACGTGGCAGTCAGCTGCTCACTGCAACCAGCCATGGTCCCAATAACCAGAGGAGGCCAGTGTGCCGAACTTAAGGGTCAGCAGGAGTTGCCAAATCCACAGTCACACAAAAAAGGCCACGGCACTGCCTTCAACCAGAAACCCCCACAGCTGCACTGTGCTTCCTACCCCATGCTCTCTGACCACTTTGTATCTGCTGAAGGTACATCTTCTTGCTCACTTCAAACATTTCAAGTCTCTCGGACTCCCAGAAGTCTGTCTCTGCAAAACTTTTCTTGAGGTGTCTTCCTTAACCTACTGATTGAATCATTTAACAGCATTAGTAAAAATTTTTACTCTTAAACATATATGTATAAAGTATGTTGTATGTTATCCTTAAGGTCATAAGACAGCACTCACTGCATGTCACTAATGAAAAACTATCTTACCAAATAGTTTATGAACCCGCACTGCACAAATGGACTAGCTAAATGATAAATATGCTTTAGGTTTTTCTTGTGGAGGGTCAGCTGAGGCTGTGCTATCGGAAATGCACCAGACATGCCTATTGCCTCAGGAAGACCCAACCATTGCTTTCAGACCAGTGATGAAGAGGTGAGGAAGGTGAGCTCTTTACTTCAGACCTCCTATTGGAACATAATGCAACATTTATTCACATATTACCAACAATTCTGCATAATACACATGCACCATTTACAGCAATACGTGTCCTACTTTAAGCATCCTTCAGAACTGATGTACTGTATACTGTAAAGTCCGAGTACTATGAGTATATATACTCATATGTAGTGTATGACATACAGGATTAACATACAGAAGAAATAATGCACAGAGGAAAAATATTTTATTATTATCAAGGGATAACTAGGAACAAAACAAAGCTTCAGAACAAAGCTTCAGAAAGAGAAACCATATTTTATTAAATTGTGTCATTGATATTTTTCCACGAATAACACATAATCATATGAACTACACTGCAACACTGATTTTTCATTATCTGTTACTTTTAACTTACCCAGCATTACTGACAATTATATAAATTCAACCACGATTTGTAATCACAAGGTAGCCTCTAGTCAAAAATTGAATTACGCATGGGCCTACATGCATCTCTTCACCAGAATATGTTCATTTTATTTTATTTATGCTATGTTGTTTTCATAAATAATTGTTGTTGTTCCTTTTTAGGAGAGAGCACCTGCAATTCAGTGATGCACTAATGACACCAGACAAAAAGGACGTAAACTTCTCAAACTGTCATGCGAGCTGTGGAGTATTTCAATTCCCTAAACAAGAAGTTCAGTTTAAGCTGCGGATGTAGCCGTACTTACTTAACAATATTGTTTTTAACAGTTTTAACCGTATGCAAAACCTATAGACATACATATCCACACTGTCACATGTATACGCATCCGGGAGTTCTATTTATTTACTTATTGTTTGTTTGTTTTTTAACTAGTATTTATTAAATATTTCATAAAGTAGCTCTCGTATCAGGACTTTTATTTACATACTGTTATAAAAATTGATTTTAAAGGGATACTCGATGGTTGATTTTAAGACGTTTATTTTGCCTAATTTAGTTTGCTCTACATACGACGGAATAAAGGGCCGTGTAGCCCTCTGTATCGTCCATGAATAAGAAATAAATCATGCATTCCTGTTGAGTGCCGAAGACACTGTAATCAAGCTCTGTTTGCATAAATATATTTTTCAAAACGTGCGATTCAGTGGCGTCATCTTCCAGCTGAGTCGATATAAGGGGAACTTCAGACACTGATAGTATTCATTTAAGTTTACCTTCTTGAATAGATTAAGAATGGAGCCGTGTTAGTGGGTCGTTATTCAGCAAGGGCATTAATGAACTTTACAAATTGCGATGAAAGGGGACAACGGCCCGTAACTGTATTAATTTAAGTGAAAGTGCCGTCAGTTCAAACGAACAAAGAGGCACCGGGGGTAGGAAACGAAGCCGGAGCCGCATTTGCATTAACGGAATAAATCAGTCAGATCTCAGATAATATTTAAAACTACTGTGGTGCAGAATGCCTAATAAAGTGTACATCTCATAGGCTATGTATTAAATAAAGCAATTTAATTTTTCTTTAGCAAAATAGTTTTGTTTAATGGAGATACAAATATCATTTTATATAGCATCAGTTTATTAAGAAGATTACTGCCGCTGACACCGTTTAATGACCACTGTCTGGAAACATCAATAATCACAAAACCACAACAACAAAAAAGTTATGCGACACTGCAAAATTTAAGATGTTTAAATAAGTGGGTTCATTTCATGAATCTCCCATTTATTTAAAAATAAACTTTAATGACTTCCTTAAACATAGTTAGCTTAACTGTTAACTATAGTGGGTTCTTTGGTCTGCATCTACTGTGGCGAATCTTAAGGAAGCACAATTTCAATTTGAAGGTGTTATCCGATACCCAAAGATCGCAGGAACATTTAAAGTTAAAGATCTATTCATACTAATCAAATGAATATTAATGTTAAGATAAGTAAATCTTGTTTGACTTTGATAATTCACATTTTTATATTGTATAACATGACAAGATGCTTCCAGAAGAAAGAACTAATTAAATGGAAACAACCTTACACGCAGGTGTAATTCTGCAACCACTGGCAATTATGGTTGAGAGAGGACTTTAATCCGTTAGACATACCATTGTAAAGCATTTTGTACAAGAAATTTGTATTAAATGCTACCATAGCATGAATTGCAAACTTTTTTTTTTGATTTGTTACAAATAAGCTATATACATTTTCTACAGAATTCTATTTCATATGATGCTTTTGTTTAATTAGTAGAACAGAATATGAAAAATAATTAGAATTTTGTACATGAAATCCAAAAACATAAATGCATTAATAAGTAGTCTGTGTGTCTATCTGAAAATAAAGTGCCCTGTTTTGTATTTGCTAAACTTTTACAGATTGTAGCCATTTTGTTATTAATCTATGCAATTTCATTCATAGAATTCATAAATTCATCTAAAATTTAATTTTTGTAATTTATATTTGTAATTTATAATACAAATTCAACTTTACAACAACTTTAGACTTTGCACACATGTTCTTAATATTTTAAGGAGACAATTGCTGTTAAATGCAAAATATGATAATTTATTGTAAAGGTCTATTCTTTATGTAGGGTAACCTATTAACATGCTTTAGTATTTTTTTGTCTTTACATGGGACTAAAGCATGATAATGGCATGCATTACTAAAGCTTAGAAACATCAATGCTGGAAATTGCAATTGTGATGGAAATGTGTATTTTATTTTATTTTTCATATCTGGGTGGGTTTTCATTTTTAGATGATGCTTTTATGCATACTGACCAATCCCACCCATATAATCAGCTGGAAACCTAAGTACCTTGATCAAAAATACAACAGAATCTGCCCTCTGGAATTTGATCCAGCAATGGCAAGTTATGAGCCTTGAACCACTATGATAAGTGCTGCAATTTGGTATACCCTATATACAGTATGCATGTATTGTAGAAAAGCAATAGAGAACAGTTCACAAACATTGTTGAAGGTACTACTGTTTACAGCACTGTGGCAAAATCAGAACTTGTAAGGGGGTCAGGAATGATGCCAAGTAAAATTTTATTGTATTATCTCCAGTCTGAGAGGTAACATTAATGAAGGAAGAGAGACTACATTTAGACTGAGGATTCCAAACTGAGTAGGACTCTGAACCTCTGAGTACTCTAAACACTGCACACTGTTTGAATAATTACTCTTGCAATGTATTTTCATAGCATGGATTGGGGGGGATGCAATATTAATCATTCATTGTCATCATGAATCTTCAATGCCATCTTCTCTCCTTTTTAATCTTCTCACAAGATACAGTCTTGCAAAAATTAACATACCTGCGTACAGACACTGAACAAACATGCAGTGGTGTTAGAAAGTTTGTGAACCTTTTAGAATTTTAGGAACGTTTCCATAAATTTGACCTAAAATGTGATCAGATCATTACCTGAGTCGTAAAAATAAGAAGAACTAAATAAAATAACACATACATTTTCATTAATTTACATTAAATGGCTTTGCCAGAAAAAAAAGTATGTGAACCTCTACAATTATCAGTTCATTTAGAGTCAGAAGTGTCAATCAGTACGATGGGTCTCATTCGATGCCTTGATCAAAGGAGATTCCCGAGGGCCACGGAAAAAGAAGATTTTCACCAAGCTGGAAAAGGCTACAAAACAATTTCTAAAAACATTGGCCTTTGTTACCAGTCCATTGTCAGACAAAGTCCATTGTCAGACCAGTCCATTGTACAAATGGAGAAAATTCAAGTTCACTGTCACTCTCCCCATGAGTGGTCATTCAATCAAAATTACTCCAAGAGCTAGCCGCATAATACTTTGAGACAACCCCAGGTGAACATCTGAGGATCACTCATATCAGTGATCAGAAGTCCACCAGCATTCAAATACTGAACAATAACAATATGCATGGGGAGACAGTAAGGAAGGAAGCCACTACTCTCCAAGATGAAAACTGCTTCCCATTTAAGATTTGCTGAAGATGAAGACTACTGGAAGAATGTTTCGGAATCAGATTAGTCAAGAATAGAACATCTGCAGGACGTAATTGTTAATGAAAAGAAGGTGAGTCTTGCAACAAGACGACTACCGTAAATACACACATCAGTCTACCTAAGTAGCACTGAATTTGTACAGTATAGCCAAGTCAAAGTTCAGACTTTACTCCAGTCGAATTGTTGTGACAGGAGCTGAAACAGGGAGCTCACACAAGAATTCTCGCCAACATTACTAAATTGGAGCAGTTCTGGAAGAAGAAATGGGACAAAATTCCTCAAAAGCCAGAGTGTGGGAACTATCAATAAAACATCCACAGCAAACATTTGGGTGAAGTCATTGTTTCCTACAGAGGTGACACCAGGTGTCTTTTGTTGCTTTGGCTCTGTATTCCAACACATGTGAAATGGCACGTTGCTTATGGGATTAAAGTGTAGAATATCAGCTTTAACCCAAAAATCTTTTCATCCATGTGGGATAAACTGATATGAAATGACTGCACATTTGGTTGATAGCCTGCCATTTTAGGAACTGAAAGGAATCTGACATTTGGCTTCACAGCTGTTTCTTATAAGGCAGCTGTACTTGCTTGAATCATTTGTGCACATACAAGTATGTTCTCAATGACAATGTGTCAGAAAATTTCACCACACTCAAGGATCTTCAACGGGGATACACCACTGTCAGAAATTTTAAGTAGCATTCCAATCAAAAAGTGTCACACCCCAGAGTATAACAAGGGCATGAGAGGTGGTTACTGATAAGAAAGTGCTCTGATAATCTAAATTTCCAGCAATCGACGAGAATGCGTAATAACAGAAAAAAGTAAAACAAGATGGCTGAAAGTTCAGGGAATTTATACATATGAAGTTATATAGTTATTAATACCCTGTTTTATAAAACGTTCTGCATATGATCAAAATGTTAAATATTTTATGTTATTCTGTTCTAGATATACAGCCTTGGAAAAAAATTAAGAGACTACAGCACAATTTTTTGTTTCACTCATTTCTCAATTTATTGGTGTCTGTCTGTGAATAATAATAATTTTTCTGCAAACTGCGGCCTGGTTCTTCCCTGTTTTTCATTAATGTAGGGTTCTTCCTTGCTTTATGGGACCTCAGTCCTGCTTCTAGGAGCCTGATACAACCTATCCTAGCAGTGCACCTCACACCTGCACTTAATGTTTCCCATTCCTTTTGAAGGTCACTCGATGTCACCCTTTGATTCATGAATAACTGTCATATAAGTTAACGGTCATCTGTGGCATTAGAATGTTGCTTCTGCCCTTTATCTCTTTGGTTTCTGGTCGTTCCCAGTTTCTCCTGCTTCACCTTATTTTTGTGTACTGCTGTCTTAGAAATTTTGAACCTGAAAGCACCGTGCTGCATTTGTCCATTTTATTTATTATCTATGTAACCCAATCTTCATTATTATTGAAGTATATGTATATTTCTGCCAAATTTATATATTCATTGGAAGAAGACACTATTTTGAGAGACAAAAGCGCTGTATTTCTAAACATTTTATATGAATATTAGTGCTGTGAAACGATTCAAATTTTTAATCAGATTAATCAGAAGGATGCTGTGGATTAATTTCGATTAATCACGATTAAATACCATTCATTTTTAATCTATATTAATCATATTTCATTTTGCATGAGCAAACAGACTCAAGAGAAAAGGGAATATATATGCACCTAACATGTTTATTGAACACGAGTCGGATGCATTCCATCTGCCACAGAAGTGCAATACCATGGACCCATATCAAAAAGCAAGAGTTAGAGCAACAGCAAGTGCATAGCCGGACAACTTGTCGGATTTAAGGTACCTCAGTTTAAATGGTCTTACAATTAGCCCAAACTACCGTAAATCCGATAAATAATCCGACTAATCATGAAATCCAATTCTAGCCTGGTTAATTGCCATTGTTAGCAATATCAGTTGAAAACACGCGTGGTGCTTTATGTATAAAACTCCGTAGCAACACGTCCACAGATAAGTTGGAGCCACAAATGAGAAGTAGTGCTTAAACAGTATAAAACTACAACTTTCCCTTCTGTTGATAAAGGGCACAACCATCTTGGATTCTGAACTTGGTATCCTCTGTGCTGCTCAGAGATATTTCTCAGATCTCCGAGAAACGGGAGCGCGCATATCGTCACTTCCAGCTTCGAAACTCGGAATCTGACTCGGAATACGAGTTCTGAGGGCAAATGGAACGCATCAAAACTGCCCGAAATGGGTTGACAAAGATACAGTGGTACCTCAGTTCTCAAACTCATTAGAACTCGAATTTCTTAAAAGTTGAACCAACCAATTCGAAAAAAAAATTACCTAGAACTTGATCTGAATCTCAGAAGTCAAACTGTGAACGCCGACCTAAGATAACTTGTACGCATGGGGAAATGAGTCATGCGGCATGTCTCTCAGCGGAAACAAAGGGTAACGCTTCAGTCTCAGCCTCGCATTCGCTGTGATAGCATCATGCATGTTTACAC
>JAODJW010000019.1:1601655-1642805 GCA_026777045.1 Hyperopisus bebe
CACACACACACACACACACACACACACACACACATTTCATTTCGTCAAAAGGCACAAGTAAGTGTGCCTGAAGCTTTGTTCCCCAACACATCTGGCTCCCTGGAAATTTTGGATTACCAAAGTCTCCATAAGGCTCCAGCTAACGAATGTTGCCTATGATAATTACAAGCTCTGAAGGAAGGCCAGTGGATCTATGAAAAGCTGGCTTTGCGTGTCCGGGTGGTTGTTGTGTTACAACCCTGGTATTTCCTCTGCCCTCTCAGTAACCTGTACTGCTCCCGCATGCAGCTCTTAAAGTGCCGATTGTTCAGTCATCACTTACTCACAATTCACAATAGATGGGGCAGCTTCCTGCCCGTCTGCCCCTTTCTGACCAATTGTCGACTCCCTGCAGCAGCACAAAGGTGTTGTGGACGAGAGCATCAGCTGGAGTCTGCCAGCAATTGCTTTCAGACTGAACCCCACGAGTGGAACCTCGTTCATGCTTTTAACATAGATGTGATATGATATCATCATGCTGTCATTTCCTGTTAAACATCCCATTTGGAAGGTGCTTACTGTCATTACAAGGCAATTGTAACAGGGTTTTGGAGATGATAACAATCCAGTCTAATCTCTATATCAGCTTTTTTCCATCACTAATCTGTCAGTCAAAGGCTTCAAGAAGTTAGAAATCTAGGAACTGGTATTTTAAAATATTCCGATGGTTCATGCTACATGGAAGAAAAGTTCAATAAGTTATTCAAGAACTTAGGCAGGAAACAATGATCTGATCTTCAATATTTTGTGGTCAGGGTCCAGGTTCTATTTGCTTTAAAATTGTATCTGGAACCCACCTACTTCAAAAAAGAATCAAAGGGGGAAGGAGATAACCATCGTCAAAGATGTTGTCGTGGTATAACTACACTCATATCATGATGCACCTTTTAAAGCATCTACTTCAGCAGAAACATGCTCATCAAGTGTGAGGTAGTGACAACATCATATTCTGTACATATTCTGTAGTAGGGCGCTAAACATAGGAATAAAATGGCCTTGAGTTACATGTATATATATTTTAAATATTCAAATGGCTATGCAATGTTGCACAAGGAGTTCAATAAGCGGACGAAATATTGTCAGGGCAGGACACTCTATAAAGACCCTGCTATTCACTGTTGGGATGTTTCAGTATGCCAGTTAATATGTGTACAGCCAAGACTAATGACAAAAGATCAGAATGGCCCATTTTGCAGAGACAAGGCATTCAAGTGAAGGATTAAAAGTATGTTTTTCCAATGACAGTGACACAAATCATCATCTTTCTCTTTCAATTGTTAACAAGTACCAGGTGTATCAATATATATTTGCAATAACTAAAAACAAATTATTAGCGTACTTTTGTCAAGGAATATATTTATCAGATTCCCCTCTCATTATAGTCAAGGCATTGCCATTGATAGATAGCTGAACCAAATGTACAGAATTTCATAGGGACAGATATTAGTTTTGCCTCTCCATGCAATAAATATACCAAGTATTATTTAAAACAATGACCTTGAAAAAGGCAAAAAAAACTATTAAAACATTTCTAAATTATTAAAGTTCTAGGAGAAAAAAATCACTCAGGACCAATACATAAATCATGTAATATAAGACTATCAGTTTTCATGTGCTCAGAGGAAGCACTTAAAAAGAAGTTCTCTCTCCAGCTAATCAGATATAATTAGTAAATTTTTCCCTCATGCAGCAAATAAATGATACAGTATGTTAAATACAACAAAATATAACCTAACAAATTAGGCAATCTTTAAATTATAACATGCAAACAAATAGTGTTGCTACGAGTTTGCTTGCTTCTTCATTGCAACGCAAGTGGTCACTTCACATGTTTCTGTAAAGGATTTCGGCACGGGCGATAAATACATGCGGCATGTGGGCATTATGGGTATATTTCAACACCTCGATGAAGGCCGATGATGATAATCAACTGGAATGAGCCTGTAAGCTGAGCTTAGCGTGTGCAACTCGTTTGTGCTTCATGGGTCGCTACATAAAAAGCAAGTCATCATAGTCAGGAATGAATGGGTGTCCCACACGTGAACACGCATATGCACACACAGCCGTACCTTATCTCATTTACGCTGCCTAGGAAATACAATAGAAAATCATAAAAATGGATGAGCGCTGCAGAAACTGGAAATTAAACGTTAATAATTACAATAGAATAGCATTAACTGCACAAGGGCTCTAGTCTATTTAAATCTAGTCCATCAAGCTCATTTGACTGTTTTGTAATCTTCTGTGTTTTGTGTTGTCACATTTGCAATGTAGATTTATTACACCAATATGTCCTTTTTCATGCTTTAGCAGTCTATGAGGCATAACGGGACGGCTCCGTTATTACAGACAGATTTTCCCATGCAGTATTAGGAGTTATGAGAAGAGCAGGCCTTAAAATGAAAGCCATAAATCATATTTCCAACTTTGCTTCCATTAACAGGAGCTTGGCTATGTCATCTGGGTCATGCTAATAGTGTGTGCTGGAGGTGCGGTGCTGAAAAGGGATGGGACAGCGGGGAGGAAGGGGCCGTTTCGGAACAGCTTCGTCCGGGCCGGTCCACGTGCTGGTGTGCTCCGATTAGCCCCCCTCTTTTTCTCTGGAGCTTAGGAGCATCTGCTCCACATTTCGCTCCCCACTTCTCTCGCAGTCGTTTCTTAATGCTGCTGTGTTGAGGTTTTCCGTGGAGGGGGGACGGGGGGGGGCGGACCTAAATGACAAACTAGAGCTGAATTTCTGCAATGTTTTTCAGCACTGGATGCCAAAAGACGACTTTTTTTTCTTTGCTGCTAATTTGACATTAGGCAGAAGGATTTGTGCATTCCCAAGCTCACCGAAGGCAGCAAAAACCTTTTCCCAGCCACACCACAACCATAATATAACCAAAATACAAGAGAGCAGCTTCTAAACTGAACTGAAAATAAGGATTTTCACCAGACTAAAGGCAGATAATTAAATTCTGAGGTTTAATGTTTAAATCATCAATTTAAATGTATTCTTTGGAACATAATGTCTTTTCTTAGTTACATTACGGCTGCCACCCTCTTTGACAATGGTCCTCCCTTCTCAAAAAGACTCATGAAACGTCACGCGTGAGGCTTCGGATGATCCTCAGCTCCAAATCTTGCCAGACGCCCACCCTCTCCACACCAAGCTTGAAATATCTTCCATTTCATTTCATCCCACTGTTCATGCGAGCATCCAGATCGCAGCAATTAAAGGGATATCATTCAGAGTGGTAAAGCGCAGCAAGGTTTCCATGCAATTGGTCATTAGCCTGAGTCATTTTCCTTGAATTTGGGTGACAAGGTCAGGGGGATGTTTTTGTCTGTTTGTTTTTCTTACGTGACAGCATGCTGTGGAAAGGATTAAGAAAAAATATTTCATCCATTTTTTTCCACCTTTCCTATTGTCTAAACGCCAGTGTTAGAGTCTGCAATTCCAGCCCCAGCTGGGTCTGTGACATGTGGAACTGCACTGACCTCTAGAGACCATTTTCTCCACATGCAATATGGGGACTCAGTGACAGCTTTGGCACTGTACATGCGGGATGACATCTTGTAATTAAGACCAGGTTGAGAGCTGGAGCATGGATACACATTTTCCCCCCTCTGAGAGTGCAGAATATTCTCTAAATTGCCACAAGCACACCGCAAGCTAACTGTTATCTGATGTAACATGTTAAGCAAATATCTAAATATCCAAATATCAACTTACAAAAAAATATATCGTCATAATGTGGGGAGCCTTTATTTATGATTCTGATTTTTTTTCCAGTTCATCTGCAGTTCACTTAAGCAAAAGCATTTGTATACGCACATTGGGGGAGAGGAAGGAGGCCAGATTTATTTGTTCAATCTGGCTCTTTGCTTTCTCACGGGATAAAGATGTTAGAACGCTTTCAGATGTGGACCTGATATGAAAAGTCATCACATTCACAATCCAGAGGGGAATAATGTATCAAATCTATGTGGACAAACTTTTCTTAAATGACATTGATATATCAAACCAATTACCACGTTCAGGGGTGGTGCCTGTTCAGACCCATGCCACTGAGACGTAACAGGATCAGTGCCAAAAAATAAAGATTTAGTGGGACATTACCTATTTAATAGCTAATATGTTCTAATAACCCTGTGGGTAAGCACATTGACATTTGAACACATAAATTCTCCCTCCACGCCAAAGAGAGCAATGTTAACATCAGAGCAAATCTGTCAGCACGGTAGAATTGTCTACTAGACCACCTGTTCATAAGGCCATTGTCTAACAGTGCCTTGAATAAATGGTCAGTTTGAGAAACACAATGTTTCAACAGAAAACCATGATAGCTAATATATTTCCGACAAGAAGCGTGTTGTTGTACAATCTGACAAAGAATTAAAATACTCAAGGTTCACAGGGGCACCAATGCTGTTTTTATCACCATTTCCATCGCGATTCAGGCTCTGATGCTTAATGGACGATGATGGATGTTGAGCTGGGGATTGATGATGTGGAGAGGCAGAGCTGCTGATCAGCTCCCTGGTGGAAGACTGAAAGAAAGAAAACTTTTTCTATCCCTCCCCCAAAAACAGAGAGGGACAGAGTCCCACTGGAGAGGCTGATGTTTCATTTTCTTAAAGAGCTCATTTTGTAAACGGACTGCCTTACAGGCAACCATTTTTACTTAAGTAAACATTAGCATACCAGAAAATAATCAATAAATTTACATCCGCTAACTAAATGCAAATTTAAACAAGTACCACTCAGAGGGCGATGTTTGAATGGAAAACCTCGGGGACGGTCAAGAACGACACCCAGCAGAGTTTGTGGACATTTTTGAAAATTGCCTGGTTGCCTGAACTCCCTTTAGTGCTGAACGGACTCTCAGAAAATTGATTTTTTTTTTTCTGAGGGTGCCCTTTAGCAGCCATAAGTGTGAAATATGAACCCTTGATGTCATGAATTTCTGTTTTGCCTTTTTCACTAATGATCAGCGCGGGGTATTTTTGATATTCTTCACTGCAGCCATAACTCGCATAATTAAACAGTTCTAACAATAGAACTTTTGCTGGCGAACTGCCTTCGAAAGAAACGTGCGCTTTCCAGTTTTTGGTGGACGATGCCATTAAAACCCGTAGTCAAGAGCTAGAGTTCACAGAGGCCAGCACAAATTTGCAGACGCAGAAACTGTTTCAGAGTTTGCTGAGAAATTCTCACTCCAATATTCTTTGTTATTACCACATTAGAAACGTATGAACAGAATGCACTGTGCTTTCATTTAAAGACTTTTTAGAGTTGTCTTTCCTTGTGCTTGCAGTTCATAGCATATGCCAGTCTACTTCCCTAACAGGAAGTAGGTTTTATGCTACTGAAATAAGAACACTGTTTTGAGTGCCAAATCTGAATAAAAAATAAATCATACTTCAGAAAGCATACAACTGATCGATTCTCTTATTTAGACAGCCGTTTAAAGAACTAAGCATATCTGCAGGAAACTGGCCATCGACTCAAGTCCTTTTGTTTCCCAAATCAGCTTCCCTGAGATGCCTGACATTATGAAAAATGATTTGTGATGTAAATGACATCACCATATTCTCACATATTTTAACAACGGGAAATGGAGAGCTGGAGTATAGAATCCAAACCGCCTACAGGTGGGGGTCAATTATCATTTGAATAATCTCACTCCTGCACCAGCACTGCGCTGCTGAGAAGTGAGACACATTTTTATCTCCATGCATTTCAATGAACTCAGGCTGGAACACAAAAGGTTATCACCAAGGAAACATATTATCCTAAGCACAAGTTAAACATGCAAGTGAGATCAGCATAGATATTCAATTTAGCCAGTCAACCCTGACCTATAAATATTTCAGCAAAATCCAATGAAGGAGCCTACCCCCCCCCCCCTCTTTGATCCAATTGCTTGTGAGCAATTTCATAGAAGGGGGCGGGGTGGGCTGTCACAAGGAAGGAAATATCTTTAAACATAGAGTCAAGCTGACTACGGCACAGGTATTAACTGTCACAGTGTGTGAGGTTTAACTTTAAGGGATCGCTAATGTGTTCACTACACATTATTGCATAAAACAGCATCCTGTGGCGTAAATCAAGCGCACACGCAGAGACACAGAAAAATACATGCCAATTGTTTCTAATCTACTATAAAGCCATTTTATGAGAAGAGAACAAGCCATGTCACAGGGATGGTGGTAATCAAATACAGCCCGCAGCAATTTACATTGAATAAATGGCCTTTGTATTTAGAAGCATCGTGTTTTGTTAATGGAGCATATAGTGCATTATTATAAGCCAATGTACATATTCATATTCACTCTGTTTGCAGCCAGATGTCTTAGTTCTTAATGGTTTATATGCTGTACATGTATATTTGATGCTAAAGCAGGCATTGGGCATCATGGTGGTTAAAAGCAGACAAAAATCAAGAATTTTCAAAGAAGAGTCTAAACTAGGCCAATCTTATATACATTATATGCATGGTCAAGTGAAATACATAAATTAATGAACACTGACTTGTTCTGGGGTGTAAAACAGGGATCCAAACCTGTAGCCATATGTAGCCATATTTGGTGCTGCCCAGCGCCTACAACCAAAAATTGCATTTTTCAGCATAACACCCCACCATACAAAATTAAGAGACGTGCTACTAAACAACGCAGGTGAATCAGTGGGTGTCATGCAGGATATAATAGGCCATGGGCAGTAGGAGATGACATTGTGGCAAGATAAAATATTTTACTATTCTTCAACCTGCTGTTCATGTGCAAGAGTTCAACAGCGAGTCTCACCTGAACTGGGCTGAAAAACAGGGGCTTAGCATGAGGTGATGCCAGGAACAAGCCGAGCTCTCTGTGGCTGGTCTCTATTGCTGCGCATTGTAACTCAAATAAAAGCCAAGTGCACCATGGAAAATGATCCAGGCGGAAAACTGCAGCACCAGCTGCTTATGACATGACATCACTTGACATGCTTAGATGGACCATTCATACATGAAAATTATATACAGTCATAAATAATCTGCCGAATCAAAAGTAATGCAACATTTCTTTGCAAATAGCCAAAAACTGCTAAAAACATTAAAGCCTTTAAAGAAAATTTAATTTACAAAAAATGAATTTAAAGAAAGTTCAATAAACTCATGACAGACCGCATAATCCCTCTGTATTTTTTGTTACTAAAGTATATTTAGTCATTTTTATATATTATTTTGTTTATACCATGCAAAAGGGGCAAAGTTCCTTATTAATCAGACACTGACTTTTACTGAAAGATTAAAAGGATTCTGAAACGGAAAGAAAATGCCATAAATTCCAGCTTATAATGATTTCATGTCTAGAAGTTCAATTCAGAATCTGCATGCAATCAAAATGACAAAGAGTGAATGTGTGTGTGTGTGTGCGTGTGTGTGTGTGCGCACGTGCGTGTGTGCAGCAGGTGAATGCCGAGGGTTAGCGCCCTGATGGTGTTGGCGTTGTTAGTTTTCTCCTTTTTTGTGTCCATCTTGTTTTCCTGTTTTAACCCCCCTCCAGTGTCCATCTGTTAGTTCAGCTCTTTCTCCAAACAAGAGGTCGTGAAATTCCCAAGACTAATTACTGTGAGAACACATGCAGACGGGTTCAGAGCAAAGCCTGCCTGTCTCGGCACACCCTGCCACTCTTGAACTGCTCCCAGGGGCCTTTATACAGAGACTCAGGCGCCTCTGACCATAATGAGCGCACAGTGCACTGTGACATATAAAAGTTTTAGTTTTTACCAATGTTCAGTGGCAACATCCCAACAGTAACACAAACCTAATGAGGAAAACCGCAAATATCTGTTTTATCCATTCACTACCTGAAAACTGTATCTCAAACAGTGAGCTTCATTCATTACTTTGTCTGTATTACAATATCTGCTTTATTATCCATCCATCCATCTATCCATTTTCAGAAACCTCTTGTCCTATTCAGGGTCGTGGGGGGTCTGGAGTCTACTGCTACATTATCACATATTTAAAAATGAAAAAAAATTTAAATCATTGAATATATATGCACAAAGTGCTGCACAGAGGCCCCAGTTTCTCCTGTAAAATTATAAATTTTACTAAGGCTCTCAGCAAGGACGGAGAACATTGTATACCCAGCATTTAAGGACGAACCATCTCTTCGTGGCAAGGCTAAATAATGCCAGAGAGCTCACCTGGACCCTGTGCACTTTACGAGACACTCAAATCCCATATCTAAACACTAGAACACACACAAAAAAGGCTTTAAAACTGAAAACCGTGAGACTCTATAAATGAGCAACAAAGGGAAATGCTAAGTGTTTAGCTTCTATTGCATGACTTCTGCAGATACTGTAAATAAATATGCTTGTCCAGCGTAAATGACAGATATGTCATGGCTGATAGGGGGTGTGGCAGATTTTAAATTGGTTGGGTTAAATGTCAGAAAGAGATGCATGGTTATAAACAATTTTTTGTCCACTTCATTTTATTTTGCTTTGATCAACACTTTTTGAAATGATTTTCATTTTGCTGGAAGAATCATGTAACTGTTTTATCCATGATTTATTTTTGGAATAATAAAATGCACAAGTTACAGATACTGTCTGGTGGAAGTGTGTAAAAAATGGGATCAGCTTTTGCACAGCTTTTGTTTCCATCAAAAGGCCAATACAATAACTGTAGGATGTTCTGCACGGCCATTAGTGCTTCATATAGCCGACTCCTTTAGCTGCTTTAAGTATCAGTCCTGGTATTAAATGCACGACAGCAGCATCGCTCATTGCATGAATCTTTCAGAGCTTTATCAACAAGCCATGTAATGCAGTTCCTGTCCAACAGCTGGCTGATCAGAGCCCTGCAGGCCCTGGGCGCACTGCGCCGTGTTCCTGTGGCGCCTGCCAACACCAGTACTTTGATCTCTGCTTGTGTAACAGATAGGTCTGGGGCCGGGTCCTAGCTGTAAACCTACCCAAATGGCTGTTGGTTGGGGGGGGGGGGGGGGGGGAGAGAAGAAAAAAAACAGGAGACAGCCGGAGGAGGGCCGTGGGGGCGGCCTGAAATATTCATGATGCTCGAGTGGCATTGATGACACACATTTCTTGTTAATAAGGACACAGACGGGTTCGTCTCGTCCCTGTTTGGGTGTAAAAGAGAGACAGGGGGCCAGGGAGTCTCAGATCGGCACAAACTGACACGTCTTTTCATTTCCCTCACCCGGGGAAAACGGCTGCACCCTACGATCATTGACGACGTCATCTAGAGCCAAACATGGGCAGCCTACTGTATATTGGCACCCTCTTCCCGTTTCAGGACAGTGGGTATGGTGAAGAATGGATGCACACAAACACCCTCAAGCCACCTATTTTGTTTTTGTTGAACGTTTCATTTGCAAGCCTCCTTCCACCTCTCATCTCCTCGGTGACATTCACGCAACACATTCCAACACAAGAGGAAAGAAAAACCTGACAGCAATTGGACTGCCATACGCAGATTGGATTATCTGGTGCGAGTGGCAGCACCCATTTATACCGCTGCTGTAAGATCAGTTTCTCCTTTTAGTGTGTAATGTAATAGGTTATGATTGCTGTTAGATAAGGCTGCCCTTGATCAGCCAGTCAGCAAGAGGCTAGTCTTATGTAGCAGGTCACTAATTGGTCGAATTTGAGCTTTGTAAACACATGTGCCAACATTTCATTCTGGCAACAATAAACACGGGTAAAGTCATGTCTTTGATAATTTCTCAGTTCCCAGTAATCTGAGTAACTACAATGTAGTTTTAAAGAAAAAAGCAGATCATCAGTGTAAGACAGACGCCCATCTCGAATAATAGATTATTGTTCTGTGAGTCAGATATGGCTGTTGTTTCTAGAAACGTTAACTTGATCAACATGTTCAGTACATAATTCTTAACTAAAAGTCACCCATCACACAGCAAATAGCTAAGTTCCATGAGTTTCACGTATAAGTTTTCTTTAACTTATAAAATATACATAATATATGTAATCTTTTGTGAAACGTATAGTTAACTATAGTAGTTGCAACAATGTACAGCAGGCATTATATAATGATCCACTGTAACATTAAAACCACCTGCCTCATATTGTGCAGGATCCCCTCATGCCACAAAAAACATTTGACCCATTGAGGCATGGACTCCACAAGACCTCTGAAGCTGTCCAGTGGTATCTGGCACTAAGATGTTAGCATCAGATCCTTTAAATCCTGTATGTTACAAGGTGGGGCTGCCGTGGATCAGACTTGTTTGTCCAGCACATCCCACTGATGCTCATTAGGATTGACATCTGGGGAATTTGGTGGCCAAGTCAATACTTTTTCATGTTCCTCAAACCAATCCTGAACAATTTTTGCAGTGTGGCAGGATGCATTATCCGAGTGAAATAGGTCACTGCCATTGGGGAATACTGCTGCCTTGAAGGGGTGTACTTGGTCAGAAACAACGTTTAGGTAGGGGGTACATGTCAAAGTATCATCCATATGAATGCTGCGACCCAAGGTTTCCTAGCAGAACGTTGCCCAGAGCATCGCACTGCCTCTGCGGGCTTGCCTTCTTCCCATACTGCATCCTGGCGCCACACCCGGCTGTCCACATGGTGTAACAGAAAATGTGACTCATCAAACCAGGCCGCCATGTTCCATTGCTCCATGATTTGATGCTTGCATGCTCATAGTAGGTCTTTTTGGCAGTGGACAGGAGTCAGCGTGGACTTTCTGATTGGATGCACCCCAGATGCAACCCAACATGCTGTAAGCTGTGATGTACTGTGTCTTCTAACACCTTTCTATCATAGCCAGCATTAACTTTTCAGCAATTTGTGCTACAGTAGCTCTTCTGTGGGATCAGACCAGATGGGCTAGCTTTTGCTCCTCATGCACAGCAATGAGCCAGATCCTTACGCTTGCCCATTTTTCTAGCTTCCAACACATCAACTTTCACGAACTGATTATCCACTCGCCTAATATATGTCACACCTGACAGGCGCCATTTTTATGAGATAATCAACATTATCAGTAGTTTTAATGTTATGGCTGATCGTGTACAGCAGCTCTTAATTTAAGCTGCACACAAATATTTAATTAAAGAGGTTTCTTCCTGCATATTGGAGAGTTTGACATGAGGAGGAATGAGGCATGAGGAATGAAGCAGGGAGATACAGCCATAAATTGCACAGGACACAACTGAAAAAGGATGAGGTGATGAGGGGTATAAAGACATGGATCAGGGATGTATGTCAGCTATAGCTAACTTTGATTCCACAGTGTCTGACACTCATAGCCATACAAATCAGACTCCAAGATGCATGACAGTAGCATTGTTACATTATTATTTTTATTATATTATTGTAATGACTAGATGATAGCTATGTTTTGGACAATGAATTTTTATATCATTATTTTTTTTTCTTGACTATTTGCATATAAAGAAGTCTACATAAATTTCTTAGCAGAATAGTATTGTTCTTTATTTTATAGTAAAATATCCATTTATTTGATAATATAGTATAATAGGTATAGTTATATAACATTTTCTTCTATAATTAGGAGAAGTGCCCTAGCATGAGAGATGACATAATTTACAGCTGTACTTTAGGGTTCACACACGGGAATAACCGCCTTTTAAACAAACCTATAATTTTACAGTCTCTGAAGCTGACAAGGAGCCCATTCATGTTAATTACTTTCACTTCTCACTTGTGGAACCACCCAGGTTCAGCAGAGAAGCACCAGATTATTATAACTTGAGTGGCACCTGGAAAACATTTGGTTCTAACGTGAACATGGCATCACTAAGGAATTATTCAATTATACTATTACAGTAGCAGTATATTACTTATTCCATAAACCTTCAATCATGTGAGAATAACATTCTTTACAGTTAAGCTGAGTACTAGTTTTACTCAACCTACCTTTCATAAAAAAAACACCAAAAAAACTCTTAAAGGAAATCTGACTCTATGCTCTGAAGAACAAAGTAAAGAACAACCGTTTATGAAAGAATCAAAGGGGAAAAACTGATTTAGAAGCCAGGGGATCAAATGTTTCCTTTGTTGCGAGCCTTCAGTCAGTCAAGTGAAAGACAGATCAGCAAAGGAGTACCTGGCAGGATCAGGTGAGATACAGAGACGGTCCTCACAGGAAACACCAAGCCTGAGAGAGGGATCATATGCAGGTGGTGAATTTACACATTTACCCAACTTCTACCTGCTGTCAACATCTGACCCCAGCAAACACACAATACAATATGGCACAATAACACTAATGAATAATGTACAGGTATTAGACAACACACACAGATGGAATGTGTAGTCAAACACAGGAAGCATAGGATAGATTCCTTTATGGCCAACATAGAATCGACTGATCCTTTGTGTAGGGGGACAGTAAGAGACACTGTCACTTTTCAGTGTCTGTCTATCTGCACTGTTAGGTCACAGGCCCAGACATTAGCAAGCGAATTCAGATCACAGTCCTGACCAAGAGACATGGGTTTACCTGATCCCAATTAAAAAAAAGAGAACATACAGGCTGAGAGCACAGAAACCTCTGGGAGGATTATCACAGCTGAAACGAGGCTAATCCAGCCTCGAAAACACAATAATATTAATTACACCCCCACCCACTCAACCTCCTCTTCAAAGTAAAAATGCACCAAATAAGCATAGCATTTAGTTTCACACTCAGGGTTATTAAACTTGCCAATTTGGCTTCTCTGGGCTGCCAAGACAAATCATATTAGCATCTTGCTAAAGAACGCTAAACCTTTTGGCTACCACCGCACCTGCAAATGCCAGCTAAGTTCATTAGTGGGAAACGGGCTGTTAGGGAACCGCGACTCTGGGGCAATTACAGGCAGGCTCCTCGGTGAAGTCGTCGTCATGGGTGGGCTACTCAGCAGGAGCTCCTGGCTGCCTGACAGCTCATGACTATTCTGTGTGTAAAATACGCACTGGGACGGCATCTCCGGGAAGCGCTCAGTTACAGAGTCAATGGTGCCTGGCGACTGTGTTTACAGAGGAGCGGTGTTTACCTGAGGAGGCTGGAATCAAAAGGTAGGCCTACCACATGAGGATAGAATGAGAGACAGAGGCAAAGAAGGGTTGGCATTGTGCCCCCTACAGGGGATGTGTGGGGGAGGCGAGGGGACGGTGATGAGGCCCCTAAGAGCTCCCATCACAAGCTCTCAGCTCACATATTCTCCCCATCCTTCTGACAAACTTCATTACCAGAAGGGCCATGGGGAGGGGGGGGGGTGTTCCCCCAGCACATCAAATGCCAGATGACACCAGAATTGTTGTTACACCTGTGTCAAGGTAGAACCTAACCATAAAAAGGCATCCTACTGCAGCTTCATGTATGAATATCTGTTAGTATAGACATGTAGTGTTTAGTAAAAAGAAACACGGCATACATGAAGGAAATCGTTCATTAAATGTTGAGTTCACCAAAAATATGAAGACCTATATTAATAATAAATGACCCTCTGTGTGTCATTCTTATAACAACTTATCAGTACAGAGCTGAAATTGCAGGGGATCCCCAAGTTAATTGTAAACTGTTCTTTGACCAAAACATTAACCTGGAAAACATGTACATACCGCTGTGACAGGCAGGCAAAACGATTATGGTGGACTGCCTTTCGCAGACACCATTAATCTTTCTCCTTTATCTCCTGACATGACCAAGACCCTCCCAGACCTTGAACCCGAATCCTCCGTCGGCCCGATAAGATCTGTGCCCGGAGCGCAGCGGCGTGTGGATCAGGGTTACCATCGGTATCAGTGCTCGTGTCACTAAAAAGCTACAATTCAGGCCAATGGTGAAATGAAACCCAAGCCGTTCCTGACAATTGCCCCAATTGTAGTCAAACGCCGGGAGAGAATCAGGCTCTGAGGTCTCTGCAGACCCCCTCGAGCAGAGGGAGAACAAAGCACACTGACTGGAAGGGGCTCATGCTGGGAGGCGCCAGGGAAGAGTAGAATGTAGCCACAAACCAGAAAGCGTTTATGAATCCTCTTTATGCAGAAAGCTAACATGTATTTGTATGGAAACGGCTGCTGTTCAGGTTTCCCATAACAATAGCGGAGAATGTGGGGTCTGCCACAAAGGAGAGGTGACACCCCTTGATGTGACAGTCAATTGTGACAATATATCTTGAAAAGAAAATGTATTGAGATGTCAAGGTAGGAAAGGCTGTTTGAAAAGCATACTAACGATTTTTAATAAACATTGTTGAAACAGGTTGATGGCCCTTTTACAAGTACTACAAAATAATAAAACAGCTGAATCAACAGTTATACAGAAACACGTTGATTCTTTTCCATCTTCATTTTTGGCAGTGCTAAATAATTTACTAACCATCTGAAGGAGCATTTTTGTCTACTTCAGTTCTCCTGAGAGGTGGGTTAGGTCATTAGCTGGCCTCCAAAAGAGCACAGTAAAGGATCTGTAACCTTTTGATGGCCACAGTGAAACTGGAAAGAGGAGCAGACAGGACAGCTGGGGCTTCTTGCTCTTCCCTCGGATCCTGACGCCTTATTTTGCTGTGCTAACCTTCGTACACATCTCAGTATCCAGTCAGCTGACTCCTGCGCCTCCACAAAGTCAAAAAAAAGCATGCACAATGTTACACATCAATGCGCCGTCAGGAAAGGAGCTCGCTGCATAGTCAAAGAACCATTATAATAATTCCAGACAATGTGAGGAGGCCATTTTTTTTCCTGGGCCAAAAAATGTGGTGGAGGGTTTCAGAATTGAGGCTCTCGACAGCTTCAAAAGCCTTTTACCTTAAAAGGTCTGGGTTTGTTTTGACATGCGTTCGTGAAGAAGAATAAGAACCAAGCATCCACAACAGACCCTTCAGACGTCCGTCTCCCACAGCGGCCCCACCCTTGACAAAAGGGAAAAGAAAAAAAACGAGGGAACTCAATGAAGCCTTTGAGAGGTGCAGTTACCTGAGGAGGCTACACACAGATCTGGGCCGTTATGTCAGCAGTGATATCTCAAGTGTCTTCATCCAGCCAGGCAAAAGACAGCTCTCAAAACACACACCCCTCGGGAATGGGGGAGCAAGGGAAGTCAATTAACCCCTCAGGTCCCAAAGTGCTGACAGCTGCAAGGAGACACCATTTTTGTTTTTTCCTCAGAAACACGCCAGTGTTTTCTTTTTTTTTTTTTTGTTTTGTTTTGTTTTGAGACCGAGTGCTCAGCTGCTCCAGCAATACGATATAAGACAACCTATTTCTGTCAGTCTCTGAGTAAAGTAGGGTAACCCTCTGGAGGAGAGGAAGCTCTATGGCAGGAAAGCGCCTGCCTTCATCTACACATGGGCTCACATCTGAGCAGAACGCTAACAATGCAGAGAAAACAAAGGGGCTCAGCTCAGCGCGGATCTTAATTAAGCCTTGCACCGTGAAGACAACGGCAATGAGATTCATCTCCGTTTCCAAGGAGTGTTTCCTGCGTTGCCCCCAAACATCGCTTCATTGTTTCATGGAAAAATGAAGAATCACTGTTTGCTGCAAAAAGCCAGGATGCTCCCTGGTGTTTTATTAGAGCCAGATATTTCTTAATGGATGTCAAGAATGGCTTAATATTACACACATTCATTCTGCCAAAAAGTAAAACACGACCATTAATATTCCAAAAAAACAAGGCCACTCAGCAGGTAGAATATATAAATAAACCACTTAAATGTTTTTCAAAGTTTAGATATATGAAGAATATACAGTTATTAAAGCAGGTTTAACAAGATCATGCACAAAAGTTACCTATTATGCTACGGCACATATATTACTGACCATAACTAACCGATATACCGTTTAGCCTGTGCACTATTTGGTGGTGTGTTTTGTCAGCTCTTTCTTACAGATCTACTGCAGCTTCCCCAGATTTGTGAGACATTTACACTGGGATGAAGTTTGGGCTTTGACTCAGCCATTTCAAAGCACAACATGCCTTCCTCCTTGTGCATTCTTAGATTTGTTGTAATGTTTAGGATCATTGTCATGTCGCAGTACTCGTTTTCATTGCAACTTCACAGATTTACAGATGGAGAACCTGGCGCCCGTCTCTGGAATTCTATGGAATGACTCTCCATTAATGATTCCCTGTATGAGCCATTCACGTCCATGGGAGATTTATTTTAGTGTGAGCCATTCCAAGCATCGTGTTTTTAGTTTTAGCCATCTTAGAATGTCTGTCCTGGAACCATTCTTTCAAATATCTGAAGGATAATCAAAGCAATCATTTGCAAGATGTCTTTTATAACAAAAGTGTTTAACATTTTTGCCTGAAGGAACTTGGACATGGTCCTTTGGATTTTTTGAATATCTCACATTGTTTTGTTGTATTGCAAGGTCAATTTGAAAGAAGATCGCTCCCAGGTCTAGTCAACATGGTCGTTCTCAACTGTAAACTTGACAAAGGATGAACCCAAATTTTTTCTAACCTTCTCCTTTATGATGATCCCTTACAACATTTACAATTCTTCCTGAGCTGTAAAAGGTTAATGCACACCATGTTGCTTAAACATACAAACAAAACCAAGCTCAACAGGTTCTTTTTCCTTCATATAGGAGAGGACTACTAAAACTTTGGGGTCGTGATTGCTTCCTTGATTTGCTAACTTGGAGCCCAGTTTGTACACCAGATTATGCTCACTTCCTTGACTTAGCTGATGGACCTTGCAGGTCACTTATTATTGAATATGCAATTACTCTTATTTGCCTATTCTTTATATTAAATGAATTAGTCCCTCTTAACACCACAAGGAATACATAACTATGCAGTTGACACTTCTGCATCGCGACTGTCCCCATTGCAGTTTTGATACAGGAAATGGAATAGGGATTTTCTAGAAGTTTTGCAAAAGCCGCAGATGATACAAGAAGGCCAGCAGTAACTCATAAATGCATAAAATATATGTACAGTGCTGGCTTGGACACAGCAGCCTCTCACACAATATCTCGCAGTCACCACACACTGATCTCTGCCTCCCACGTTTGCTGTATCTTTTTGCTCTTCTTGCCTGCTCGCATCACTCGACAAGGGAACCAAAAAAATTTATGTTTCCTACGTTTATGCGTTTTTCCCAGATTTTCCAGATAGGGGCTGTGCCTCTAACCCCCACGATGTAGAAGGGTCAACTATAAAGCATTTAGTAGAAGAAAAATTTTAATAAATCACTTTTAGAAATATATACAGGTCACAAACTTTTAAGCAACACTATGGTATATATAAGCAGGGTGTGATTTGAGCTTTGTCAGTTATTGGAATCAAGGCCATCTGCTAGCCTACATAATTTAAATAATGTGAAAATTTGTGAGGAAGGTCTGGGATGTTTACATCTGCATAATTTGTTTGCACGGATGATGCCCTTGTCAAGGACAATGTACCAGTACATTTACTTCATTTTCAGTGAGGGTTAAAACACCTAAGACTCACATGAACCGTTTTATTAGAAACATGTAATTATATGCTACAAATAATGCTCCTTCTCAAAGTATTCTCAGCTCACCTTGGAGGATTATCCCTGTTTCAGCATTATTACAACTGGTATACCTTCAATATCTCATGTTAAAGCAAATTGGTGGGGGGGCTCATCTTTAAAATTATAGATTGATCTACACAACCACAAAAGATAAAAAAAAGATATTTTGTCCACTTTACACACTATTCTTTTAAGTCAAAATTTGCAGCCCTTTTATCCTGCCTGATAAGGAGATTATTCCAGTCTTTCTATATATATTGTTCTATAGTGGCAAGTATCTTGCTCTACTCTCCCATGACAGACATCAAGATTATAGAGCGATTATAAGCAACTCAATTCTGTGTGGCATGTCATCCATATGAGCGACTTACAATCACATTTCATTAATTCAGCTTGAATGAGGCCTCATTTCAGGCCTCAAGAAGCTTAGGATTTATGTGAAATTAATAACATAACAGATGTCTTTACAATTCGAGTCGTCTGTGTCGAAATGTGACAGGCAATACTCGTGGGCAAAGTATCTCTTAATTCCAGATATATAATATACCCACTGTTTTGTGTTCTAGCATTGTTATAAGGCAAGTCTCAACACTCTTTCACATTGATATGCTGTGTGTTGGATGTTCATGCAGAGAGTGTAGACAGATTAACTCTACCTTTGATAATCATTCTGAGAAGATGGCATGCAGGCAAGGGATACTTCCTGAGACTTGGTTTCTGAATTCAGTCACATGTGCCCTCCCTCAAAGCAGCTGTGGTCACACAGCATTGTAGTGTTACAGAGAATATGGGGAGATGCCTTCACTGCACAGAAGAGCCTCAGTTCAATTCGTCACCCCCTAACACTGAGTCTGAGAGATTTTTAAATACAATTCTATTTTTCTTGTCTGCTGAATAATACATCATATATTATTTTTTTATTTAAATCCATTTAAAAAATAAGATACAATTAAAACCAGAGTAAAGAGTAAATAAAGGAGGAACAACTCATTTGTAAGATAGTAATTTATTGTTGAGGCATTTAAAAACCTACAGTTTCATATAGAATTTATTTAATAATATACCAATATTTTTTCAAATGAGGCATTTAAAATAATCATTGCTCCTATTTTAATAGGATCCTACTTAATAATGTAAAATCAGAAAGGAAGTGGTTTTAAGAGTGATCCCCACAAGGTTTATAATGATTCAAATCCAATTTTAATCAAAAATATTCCATAACATTATTCTTTTTTTGAGGTAGTTAACATTTTTATGAATCAATTAGTCCATAAACAAAACAGGGAAGAATTACTTGGTATTAAATCTATGCAGATGAATTATTTTAATTTTATTTCAGGTTTTCGGTATTTACTTACCGATAAAAAAAAGAACACTTGACCAGTTGGTAACGACTGCACATTGTGAGGTTACCTAAATGTGTTAATTTATGCTCTATTCTGGAATTAAACACTCAACATCACAAGAGCATGGTTAAGATTCACTGCTACCCTATTGATAACTGTAGATAGGCTGGGAGTGCCGAGTGCACACCTGAGGTAATGATTTACTGACAGTGGACGCTGATGAGGGTCGGGGCGACATAAATGTGTGTGAAGGTCCCCAGAAGGTAACCTCCATGGTACGACCTGGCCTACAGGGGATCGGGATCCTTGGGACGTGGGACTTGGCTACTGGCCACCTTTGACTGTACTCAATGCACTCATCATATGAGGACAACATTTATCTCCTACTCTCCTCTGACACTTCATTTATTCCCGTGTTCATTTGTCACGTCCCAGGTTGCTCGCGTGAATAGAAACTTTTGCCTATGATGGATAGCATTTCAAATTAAGACAAAAACAGAGAACTGTACCCAGCCAGAGATGCCATTTCTTTTTCTTTCTTTTTTTCCCAAAAGCCAGCTTTTACCAGGTTCCATGAGTAATGTCCTTTGTAGTTATCATCTGTCGGCTGTGGGTCACATGACACGAGAGAGAGCACAAACACACCCGGCCACCTTTCCTTACTGCTGTTTGTTTGCTTGTGCTGGAGACTAAAAAAAGCACAGAATTGTGGATTTTATTTAAAGGAAACCCCCTTAGAGATTAGCTATTCAAAGGCATGCAAATTACATTGCCATGTGATGCTTTACAAGGGGATTGTATTCATTTTAAAATGAATGCTTAATTAACTCATTTTTTTTTAAAAAAAGAACCTCTATGTTGTTTACTTAGGACAATACATATTAAGCAGTGGGAGCATTTCACAACAATGGGGTTATAATATAGGAAAAATTAAAAATTGTTTTCTCTCAGTTTCCTTAAGACATTCTATAGCTGTACAGCTACAGGGTAAAATTTGCCATTGTAAGTTTTTTCTTTATGGTTTAATATTTCATCGCCTCCAAATGAATCCCATATTATTTGATTTTGAATTAATTAATGGGCTGCATGTGATTGTATTTTTTTTTAAAAAGAATTTAAAATTTTACATAATAGCCTTTTTTTAAAGCTATTTTCAGTTGTATCACAAATCAAGGTGGAGGTTTATACGCAATGAGTCATCGTTATGTGAATGTCAATATAATTAATTCCATCACACACACAAAAAAAGAATCTTTTTTTTTTTCTACAAAAAATTGAAAATTAAAACAATAAAAATCCATTATGCTGCTATTTTCACATAGAGCAATCCAGATCCTGTCCAAATGCTCCAAATGTAAAACAATGTTGATTCATTTTGTAAATCCTGTTGGGCAATCTGCACAATTTGACCTACAAATGACTTCCAAACCTGACTAAGGGCAAAATGAAAATAAATTAAATACTCAGACATTGTAACATAGTGCAGTGCCAAACACTTAGACATGTACTGTGCAGTGCCTCTTCTCACGTGGAAGTGCTGAAATAACCCCTTGTCATTAAAGGTACAGAATATTAAAAACTCTAAAGCATATAATATATATTAACCAAAAAGCAGCTTTCATTCTGGATAATAACTGTGGCAACAAAGATATGAAAGTGAATTTGCTAAAGAACAAAAAAAAAACATTTTGTAGGTGAAGTATTATAAATTCAACTGACAAAAACAGGAAATGTCTTAAAATTCAGGTATTTCGTCTGTTATTAATAAACATTCCTTACACATCCTTAGACCTCAATTAAGCCACAGTAATACCTGTTCCAGTTCAATTCTCTTAACCTGCTCTTTCCTCAGTGAGTTAATAGCTTTAATTTTCTAATCTCACATGACTCTAGCTGGGCCTAAAAAACAGACACACAATGCTCAAACAACAACAGAAGATCAAACTATTATTTCTTATTTCTCATGTGACTCACTGAATCTCACTTTTTAAAGATGTTTTTATATGGTACCACTAAAATATTTTTCCCCTAGCGTTTAAAAATGGTCTCAAAACCCTTTGCCTTGATAACAGCTTCACAAAAACAAGTCACTCGATGAAGAGCTCAGCAGGAAATCACCTGACGTCTCTTCCCAGCTCTTCAGCAATTCCTTGAGATGTAGAAGGCTTTTACTCCTTTGTGCAATTCATCCCAAATATTCGTATTCAAATGGTCTGGAGATGGGCCGGACCAGACTACCAAAAGGTCTAGCACAGTTCTGAGATATGTTTTCAGTCATTTGCTTGTTGAAGAATTAAAGACTGCACAAACAGCCATAATCCCAAGGGAAAGGCATGTCTTTGAAATATGCACTGATAGCCATGCAGGTTGAAATTGCCAAGATCATCAAGAGGAAAGCAGCCCTAAACCGTGACACTGCCTTCTCCATGCTAGACAAAGGGAATCTACTCAGTCTCCCTGACTTACAAGTATGCCGGCCTTACAAGTGATTCCAAATGAGTCATTGTGACTCACCAGTGCATAAGCCCAGATAATAGAAAAGTGTATATAGTTTAAAGCACAGATAACAATGGTTTCAAGCAGACACACTCAAAAATTCTGATTGCTACTTCATATATGAACAAAAACAGACACAGTTACAAAGATAATAAAATAAAATGACGCGTAGAAAGTAAAGCTGTCATATAACTAAATTTTAATAACATTTTTTCTGTACTTTCCCTATGATAGAGAGACCAAGGTGCCCAAATAAAAAGCATTAATCAATTAAAATTATGTAATGGCACATTTGAAATTCAGTCTCCCACCTATGTATAATATGTTATAGCTTTAAAAACATATTTCTGTAACTACATATAAATTCTCAAGCGGGTACAGAACATGGATGGATAGACACACAAATGCTGCAAAGGAGAACAGATATAATGTGACTGCCCAACGCAGCATCTGTGCTTAATAGGTACAAAACAGTCAATCAAAGTTTTGCCCACATTTGAACAGCACAGTCTGGGGAAAATGGAATAACAGAAAACACCATTCATCAGGCCTGTCATTTATTAGGTTCAGTTTATTATTTTTAGCTTACATCCTTCAGAGGTTCATCCTTATACTTCACAAAATGTCCATCAATCTGCTGTCAAGACCATCCAAGAGATTTCACAGTTCAGTGACGCTTGCATGCATGTACAATTTCCCTCCCAGATTGCGCACACCTAGAGAGCTTGCAGCCAATTCAAATCACTGCCTGAATATATCTGCAAGTACATAGAAAGCCCATCAAGAAGAAAAACACAACTCTGGGTAATAAAGAGTGGAATCCATTTGTGTAATGCAGTAAACCTGCGTCCATTGCTCTCTATTCCGTATACACTATGCAAGTTGACATTCTTTCCCTCCAAAGCATATTTATTAACTACAGAAGGTGTTTTATCTGCAGTTTTCTAACAGCAATAGAAGGAACAGGCTGCAATTTGTTAATATAATTCATCATTCGTTTTTGGGAATAAGAAATAGTCCTACATCTTTGTCATTCTGGGATAAAATTGGTGTGACACAAGATAAAAAGGGTAATTCCGTGTTACTGACATCATCTGCTTTTCTCTCATCTATATGAAATATTTGCAATAATAAACATGGCAAGATACTATAGTCCTAAAGCGAATAATGACTTTGACAGCAAACGAGTCTCATTTAACACACGGTAATAGTTACATGAGCAGGCTAACGCTAGAAAATAATCAGTTTTGAGAGAGGCGGTTACTTCATCTGCTACTTTTCATATATTGATCCAAAGCACATGCCTTGTCCAGCATAGCACACTCTGGACATAAAGTCAGAGTTTGCAAGACAACAACTCTGACAGTTTATAATACAACCATTCATCTACATTATGCATATTAAGTGAATTCATAAGAAATTATATACTAATACAATATATCTACCTGAGTCAGGTATACTTCAGATATTCAATTCAATGTTTGACAAATGGTCTAAATCCTTCTATCAAAGATTTTTTTATTTTATTTTAGTCTGTCACATTTAGAACTTATTTATTGAGTTTTTTTCTGAAAAGTATGTCATCTCCTTTTCTGAGACTTTATAATGTGGAAATTACACACAGAGCACCACTAAAGCTCAGGCACGAAGTTCAGTTTTCTGTCTGCTTCCAGATGGTTAGCGCCCCTGTGTGAGGAGCCCAGGGAACTGGGCTGCTGTGAACTCAGCCTCAATCCGCAAGCTGAATTCGGGGGCTCAGTGTGAGCTGTTGTTCCAGCTCACGCCAGGCACAAGCTGAGGCACACATGCAGAAGATGGAGGGGAAGCGGCCGGAGTAACTTATCACACCTCGGAGGAGCCAGCCATTTCCTGTGCACCTTTGCAGGGGCACACATCAGGCACGTGATTCCAATGAGGAACCATAATTAACACCAGGCACCTATCAAGGGGACAGAGAAGATGAATTGCCAAAAAGGGGGGCCCAAGCGTTCAAATCGTCAAGGGGAAACTGTTCAGACAAGCTGTGCTTTTGCCATTTGCCCAAGGTTCTCGTTTTTATTTGGAGGGAAAAATATATATCAGTAGGATACGTTCCCTTCTTGGAACATAATTGCTGTCCTTGTAAATAGGGCTGGAAATTGGAGGGCAAGGGTGCCCCCCCATGCGGAGTTAAAAAATGACAACTTGTGCTCTGTAGGAAGGGCGCTGGGCAGGGGAGCTCCTGATAGGCCCCCGTGGGAGACTTTCCACTTAGCCAGTTCCGATATGTGTCCGCTAATCATGCAGGAGGGCCCTGACGGCTGCCACTCGTCCTGCCCCGGGACGGAGGTGCGGGGTCTCCAGGCACACCGAGCACTCAGTGCTGCTGCCCACATGAGAAGGCATGCTGGGACACTCTCCTTTCAAGCGATATCGAATACAGGCTCTCTCCTTTGGTCTTCACACAAAAGGCATCTTGAAATGATTATTCACACCTATGTGCATGCCACTGAACTTTAATAATGCTGGAAACCCTTCTCTTTGCATGCAGTGTTGATGCTTATCAGAAGTTTAATAAGAGTATCGTATTGAAATACATCGTGAATGACACTAATGCATTAAATTAACCGTAGATGTCATTTCAAAGACATTGATAACAACAATACACAAAATATTACATTTTTTTCCCAAACCAACGGTACCTATTTATAGAAAATGTAACTTAATTATAAATATTAAGTAATTTTTCATAATAACTGGCAAAGTTCTCCTATTTTGAATACTCATAAAGTTGAATTTTATTCCACATTTAACTCTAATACTTTTTCCTTGTTCTTCCTTTGAGTATTTTAGTATGAATGTGTCAAATAGATTTTGTATGTAACAGTAAAGCGCATAATGTGCTGAAAGTGTTTAAAATGTGTGAGGGTTCAGATATTTCTACAGCTAGCACACAGGAGTCCACACAGGAAGCAGAGGCTGCAGTGTGGCGGTGCAGAGAAGAGGACCCAGCAAGCAAACAGAATACATCCTGTCAGGTTTGCCTGGCTACTGGCTGCCTCGTCCCTCTCGTCAGGCTACAGCGACGCCTGTTGACTGGACACCTACAAGGCAGGAGGTGGGACAGAGTGAAAGGCAGCCCCCTCCAAGCATTCGACACAGGGCCTGCTGACTGCAAAGCAGTGCAGGGGATAGTCAGCACCATTCTGTGGCCACATTATTGGGGAGACTTATGAAGAAACACACAGGACTGACCGTTCCACACTGGAAGAAATTCGGGGTGAATAGATGAAATATTAAGAGAAACAAAATACAGCTGAAGAGAAAAAAAAATAAGATTTTCCAGCCGCAAGGCAGGCCTGCAGTGGCCTGCGCAGCACTATGGCTATATGGCATTAGACCTGTCCTGGATTTGTCTTCCTAAATGAGAAAACCAGATCAATATATAATATATATATATATATATATACACACACACACACATATATACACACACATATATACACACACACATATATGTTGTTTGGTATGTAAATCACACAAATCACCCTGACCTTAACCCTCAAAATAAGTCATTGTCCTTGATATATTACTGAGATATTACTGATACAATATATTTTATTTATTCATTCTGGTGGGATGAGAGTCTCTTGCTTCCTAGCACAATATTACCATGGGATTTATCTTAGTAGACTTAATACATACAGATGGCCAAACAGGAAAAATAAAATTGAAATAATAATATATTTGTCTTGTATAATATCAAATACGATTCATCTAGTGAACGGATTATTGCTTGATGTATTACCATACTTAGGAAGGAGACAATGTTAATTTGTAAAGGTTCTAGGAATAATAGTAATTCTACAGCGAACCACATAAATGAAATTTGAGACATCTATTCTGTTCGCATATTAATACCACAGATTAGTGCTTTGCATTTATTCCAATATAACATGATGAGGAAGGGACTGCATGTTAGCACACTATGAGGAAGTCTGCGCCTACCATCAAATGGCAGAACAAGAAAAGTGACAGATAACTATGCAATATGAATTTATTTTTATAAGCATCCATGAAATCTGATTTTAACCTGCCATTAAAACAAGATTAACTCTCAACCCGGGTTCCTTGTTAGAGGTTCCAAAAAAATAGAGGTGATACAGTGATTTTTAGCTACTCTACTGTCCCCAATTTCTTCCCGCCAATAACTTTTTTTTTAATCCGGAAAATGTTTATCACTTGAAGAAATAGCACACTATCTGGTGCTCAGATGATAAGTCCACCAGGCCAAAACCTTGCTCTACGACAAGCCTGGACCGAAGGATGCGGTAAGACAGTTCCGGTCCTGCTCAATACCCTGCGCTATCCGTAAAAGACAGAACGTCCCTTTGCCCCAATGGAAATGGGCCACTTCTTTTAGCTTCTAGACATTCCTCTGGATTTCAGGCATGATGCAGAACTGTGGATTTGCTTACTGACCGAAAAAGCACATAAACTGTGACAGTCGTGTTAACGGTTATATTTGGGTTGCAGTCAAAGATTTAACTCAAACTCGAGTGCAAGTTTTGCACAGTTACAGCAGAAGAACGTCTAACTTAGCTCAAAGGTCACAGCTGTAACACAGCGAACGAATTCAGGCCTGACATGCAGGTTGTTACTGACAGGGAACCAGAAATACATGGAATTTTCTATTTTAAAAAAGCCCATATTGAGGCATATTAAGAATTTACAGTATTAGTCTATCCAAGAAGCTAGATTGGTGATTGAAGCATGTCTTTTGTCAATAGAGAAGAGATTTGGATTTAAGATCAAAATTCATATTGAACCCAAATGCTTAAGAATTCTGCATGAAGCAGATGTGCTTTGATTCACGCAAGTCATGGAAATCACATCAAATGAATAGATTAAAGGCAGTTGGTAAAACATAGATCAGCAGAGAACTGAATCTCCCAGTTCTGTTTGGCTTTTGAGTTGCTGTGTTCAGTGACAGGAGAAAATGTATTTTTCAAAGAAATCTCTCACCTCCTTCCTAAAAGTATAACATCTATATCGTGATAAAATTACAATATTACAAACTAGTGTATGCACTTATAACAGAAATCTGTTAATTTATCTGTATGCATCAATGTTTCGTATTCAATAAAATTAGACATAAAATCAACAAGTTACCCTCTTTACTTGAATAATTTGAACAAAGATTTAAGATTAAAGATTAAAGATATTTAAATTATTGGTTTCTTTTAATTTTCGTATTTTTTCCTGAATTGGTTTTTCCTTATTTACCAAATTGTGCTATTTTCTGATATAAGAAAGACTTCCGCATTAAGTTTAATGTCAACCAAGCTTAATCTAAAGCCTTGGTTGTTATTGCGCAAGAATGTGACAGCATTCTGAATAAACCCAGTGCAGGACTCGGAGGCAAGGCAAATTCACCATCAGTACACACAAAGTAAATTGACCCAAACAATCCAGTCCACAAACAAGCACTAGGCCTTGATACAGATGGTATGCATCACTAGTGACACTTTCTCTAAGATTACCTACCGATCAGACTTGGGAAGTACCAAGGCTTCCACTGTAAATAAAAAAATCAATCTAAGTTATTCTTTCCCAAGCTGCAGTGCATTATATTGCCAGGTACTAAGACCGATTCCAGTTCACCTCCAGTTCTTTGCAAAACAAAGATCTGCATCGGAGGCATATGCTTTATAGGCAAAATTAAGTATTAAACTATAAGTAAACAATCAAAATATACAGTTCGGCAACTGTAGACGCAAACACAAACAAATACACCACCCCAAAACACAAAGCAATGCTACTAAGTCACAATAGTCAACACAGAAATTCAGGCTGTTTACGGAAACCTAAGTGGAAAAAAAACAATTTACATGCAAATGAAAATTCACAATTTCAATCTCTTCATGACTGTTTCTCTGTAACCATACATTTATTCCCAGACAGACATTTACTTAGCACGAATCTGCTTTACAAGACTCAGTGTTTGTATTTGCAATAAGTGTAGATGTACCATTTAATCACACCTCAGGAATGATGAAAGATGATGCTGTGTCGTTCAGTGGACTTGATAGCATGTATCAGAGCATGAAATACAGCCCCACTTTAAAATGACAGGGCCAAGGATTCATATGCTAAGGCATATTACATTTGCAGCAATATCCCGCTACATACAACTTACTATATACACAGTATATTAAAATGTTCTGTCCCAAAGTGTGCATTTTTTTTTTTGGAAATTCAGCTTTAGTTTCAATAAAATCAGAATACAAAACTTGCTCAATTAATAGATTAAATAGGTCTTCAATAAAGCAACAATAACTATTATTATTAGCATTCAAATTATATTATAAAAATAGGGTTTAAAATGAATAAATAGGTGACCTTTAAAATCACTAGGGACATCGATGATCATCAGCAACCAATGAAAATCTTTCCCCAGTCTTCTCTGCTTCGTTATTTCAATCTGATTTTTAATCCGTTTTAATCCTCTGACACAACTGTAATTCACAGAGGAACCGCCAGATGTCCACCTTTTCCTTCCAAAAAACTTTCCAACTTTTTTTTGGCTTCTCGTCTTATCCAGTTAAAATTGGATGAGGAGTGCCCTAATAAGCCCAAATTATTAAACCTAATTATTTAACATTATTGAAATTTAATGATACAAGACAGCCACTGACTAACTGCCAAAATATGCACTACAATAAAGTATCTTTGAAAATAGAACAATTAAATAATTTCAAGACAGCACTCTGCATTTTCATCATCAATTACATTTTAGAAAGGTATGAATATTAGTACATGCGACATTCCAAATTAAAGACTTCATTGCGAGAACAGGAAAATCCTGCGTTCCTACGTGTATTTTAACAATTAGGTCAATTTCACAAATAAAGAAAAAAATGCATTTTAAAGGCGGTTATTCAGTGCTCAGTAGCCTTTTATCTGACCTGACATGATTGATTTTATCTGGAAGGTAGGCCCATATCAATTATTTCGCTTAAGACTTTTGGTCTATGCAATACCTGTATTTGAGTTATCTTCTAAATATGAGGTAGATGATGCTTCACTTTGACTTGTAAAATGTGTTTACAAAGCCTCAAGCCTTTTAAACGTGAAATTACACTTGGCGATGTGTAAATCACAATGGTGATTATAGTTCTGGCTGTTTCACAACTACCTAAAGGTAAAATATGATGGTAAACAGACAAAAGGAATGCGACCATGCTTCCGTCTCGTATTTCATTCAGTAAATGTCGCAGGATGTGGAGGCTGCGCAGTCCGACCACTTTGGAAGAACAGTAGGTAGGAAGTCTGCGCTTCGCAAGTATCGCAGAAAAATAACAGCAGAGATCAGTATACATTATATACTAAATATTGCAGTTTTGCATGCCGGGTGACTTCAGCCGGACAAAGATGAAGTGTGAGACTTTCTTCCGTCCCAGGCATCTTCTGAAAGTGTTTTTGGTACAGTTAATCATCTTCCAGCAAACTTCAGCTGCGCCTTCGCCAATAATAAAGTTTCCTGGAGATGATAGTACCCCACGGTCAGACAAAGAAGTAGCGCTGGTAAGTTTATCGCTCACGAGTGTGCGCATATCTGGGAAAACATGTACAGTTGTTTTTGGATATATGCAGTGCGACACTATAGATATTGTCCTGGCAGCAATGACACGTTACAAATATTTATTTGTGTTCATTAAAACGCATGCAGATGTCAGCCCTGTCAGAAGTGAACTCTTCGTAAACTATTGTGGTGTGCTTAAAAACACGAAACTATCCGGAAACAAACAAATGGATATTGTCATATTAATCGGTGTTTATTCAACATGTCAAAATTTATTTTTTTGTGCGTTGTACGGTAATATGTAAAGAGGTTTTATGTAGTTCTCCAATTCTATTATATTACCAATAACACCACAGTTGCAATAGACTCAGATAATGAGGTCGGGTGCGGCCTAAAACTCACGATCCATAAAACTGATTTAACTATATACATTATCAGACTGCGTTGTTTTAATAATAATACAGAACATTACTGCAAAATTTAAATTTCTGCAATAAAAGATGTGCAAATGATACATCAAATATCACTGAAGCAAAGCTGAAGATTACACCTTGCTTTGTTGTATCCTCAACTCATCTATGTTGTCCTGAGCTTAATAGTAAATATTTGTGGATAGCATCTGAATTCTATTTGTAAGGCCATGTTTTTTTTCCATTTGATTCTCCATCACACAGTTTTAGTCTTAAGATCCCATCTAGGAAAATGCTGATATATAGCTAACAGAATACGCAGGTTGTAACATCAGTCAAAATGATGTACCATAACTTAAGTCTGGTTTGTTTCTCCTCAAAGCGCTACCTGAACAGATTCTATGGATGCCCAAAAGACAGATGCAACCTCATGGTGCTGAAAGACACATTGAAGAAAATGCAGAAGTTCTTCTTTCTGCAAGAGACCGGTGAGATAGATCAGAAAACTTTGGAAATTATGAAGAAACCTCGTTGTGGGGTGCCAGATGTGGCCAATTACAATTTCTTCCCAAGAAAGCCGAAGTGGGGAAAGAATGGAATAACCTACAGGTAGGAATACAGATCGAACAGAATATTATTATTTTAACTTGATAGATGATTCTGGGGGTGGCATGGTATTGCAGTGGTTAGCACTGTTGCCTCATGCCCCTAGGACTACGGTTTGAGTCTCTGCTTTGGCTCCATGTGTATGGAGTTTCCTTGTGTCATCATGGGGTTTCCCCCACAGTCCACAAATATGCTGAGATTAACTGGAGTTCCCAAATTGCCCATATGTGTGCATATATGTGTGAATGTGTCCGGTGATGTGTTGGTGCCCCATCCTGGGTTGTTCCCTGCCTGGCACCTACAGTATGGCTCCCGGAGTAGGTTCCAGACCTCCCACAACCCTGACTAGGACAAATGGTTACAGAAAATGGATGGGTGGATGGATGGACAAACATGATTCTTCCAAAATTGCATCCTGCCAGTGCAAAAAGGACAAACATACAATGTGTTTTCCTTGGAAACAACTTCCGAAAATGTACAGATTATACTGTTGTTTTTTTCTCCTTTTTGTTATCTGCCAACTCTATACTCTGCATATTTTGTGTATTATGTGGTCTGCTAAGGAACAGCATGACTAATGTATTTCTGAAAAGAAAAACATGCCAGCTCACAAAAATGTACCTCAGTGAGAAGCAAATATGAGAGAAACCAAAGTGTGCAACAGCACAAGCCACTGAACATTTATAAAAGCTTTGAAACAGATGACTCAGGCAGTCAAAATAAAGAGCAGTTAGCCAACAGATATCCAATCTGCGTCAGACCAAAGAGGAAAAAGTATCTGGCTCACAGTCTCTAGACATTACCTGTTGTTTTAAGTGTATTCAGACTCACGTTGTCATATATGCTCATATTACTCCTCCCTCCTTACAGGGAGACATTTATTTCAAAATTGAGATACTGTCATGTAGATGCTGTTTTCCAAAACCAGTACATGTTGAGTAATTCTATAAACTAATAAAGTGTGTTCATTAGTGACCATAATAGAAATGCAACCTACCCTGCAGGATTTTAGGATACACACCAGACCTGGATCAGGAGACCATAGATGATGCCTTTTTCAGAGCATTCAAAGTATGGAGTGATGTCACCCCACTGAAGTTCACGCGCATCATGGATGGAGAGGCTGACATAATGATCAACTTTGGCCGCAACGGTATCGCCTCCACTTTTAGAACAAACTAGATGCACCAGCATGATGTTTGGGCTTCCATGGAATCTGCGATTAGAGTCTTGGACAAAAGGAAGAACAGGAATTTTCTGTCGATGATGGTCAATAATCCAGGGGAAAATTAATGTTATATGGAAACCCAACATTGTGCATGGTGCTGGGGGGTGAAAACAGATACAAAGACACAGAAAATTATGTTAATTTCAGGAGTTCAGACTGACTTGTAACTGTGTTTCAAGTGTCCATAGTTAAAGCTACATTAGCAAAAGCAGTCTTTTTCACAGATGAACAAACAGCATACTGTGTAACCCCAGTGACATTGCCTCAGGGGTGTTTGCTGTGGCTGTTCAAGCCCCCAAAAAACGGACCACACAATAAGAAAGCATTTGCTTGCATTCTCCCTTGTTACTGTATGAATCCTCTAAAGTTAAACAGGATAGTTTTCCTTGGCAGTAGTCTATGTGAGATCAAATACATAATACAAAGGACTACAGATAATGTCTGTGGGCTTCAGTAAGATCGGCCATTATTTCAGAGGTTAAAAAAGCTATCAGTGCCAACAAATTGTGATCCCGCCTACAGAGCACGGTGACGGGTATCCCTTTGATGGAAAAGATGGCCTTCTGGCACACGCTTTTGCCCCTGGCCCTGGCATTGGGGGTGACTCCCATTTCGACGATGATGAACAATGGACACTGGGAGACGGGCAAGGTATCCAAGCCATTTAACCATCACGCTGAAGACAGTTTTGAAGTACTTTTTACAGACCACTCCAGGTTTACCTGATAAATAGTAGATTCATTATCTACTATATCTGTCACATTTGAGGATCTCTTTAAATACATGGTAATCCCAGAGAGTACATTCATATACACGTATACTATGTAGAATGATTTATTTGCTTTTATCAATGCCTGGATGAATACTGGTTTACTAACTGGACTCATGCCTCTCCCCGCCGTCTCTCGATGGCTCGTCTTTAGTTGTGAAGGTGAAGTTCGGAAATGCTGATGGTGAGTTCTGCAAGTTTCCTTTCCTCTTCATGGGCAAGGAGTACACAAGCTGCACAGCCCAAGGCCGCGACGATGGCTTCCTCTGGTGCTCCACGACCTACAACTTCGACGAGGATGGGAAATACGGCTTTTGTCCCCATGAATGTGAGTATACCTGGGACTCCAGGCACTACTCTGTTAATATGTAGTTGACATTACAATGTTTTGCCCAAGCTTTTAAGTGATATTAACCTAAAAGGGACTATTTTGATGTAAATACCCATACCTTTTTTTAAAAAAATATTGTGTTCATGTAAGAATCACACTGGGATGCGAAACAAGGTCACATTAAGTAAAAGAAATCATTCTTTTCTCTACTGTTTGGAGTCTTTTAAATGTAGAAATTAAGGTGGAAAGAATCTTCCAGTAAAGCCACTGAATTGTACATATAAATGGTGACACCCAAATTCAGATTTCAGGGCTGGAATTCAGACACATACAACAAACAGACAAGAAAAAAACTACTCTGGATTTTTAATTTGATTTAAATATCACAACGCTATGAGGAAATGGGCTGCATAATCGTGGTCAGTACTAAGGGCCAGACCATGATAATATGACTTATCAAGATGTAATATTTAAATTTTTTCTGTTGTTCTTATTCTTTATAGGGAAATGGAAAGATTGAAGAATAAGAATTTCCATGCAACTTACAATTTAGCTAACAGAGTGTAATTCAGCAGATAATTAATTGCAGCTGAAGACAGTATGGAGGGTGGAACGCCCTGAGGGACAGTAAACAGGAGCCCCGTGTGTGACTCTCTCAGTAATAGGGACCTTCTGTCTGATGTGCCTATGTCTTACAGTGTTGTTCACCCTGGGGGGGAACGGAGATGGAGCACCCTGCAAGTTCCCTTTCATGTTCCAGGGGACGAAGTATGAAGACTGTACCACAGCAGGTCGGGATGACGGGTATCGCTGGTGTGCCACTACTGAGGACTACGATCGCGACAAGTCTTACGGCTTCTGTCCAGTAACCGGTAGGTTGGGACCAATCTGCTTTTCCTGATTCACAGGTTATCCTGCCATTCAAAGGCAAAACACCATAACTGCATATTTTATTAACTCTGAAGTTATGACTGATATCGGGTTTCTGATGGTACTTTTCCACTGCTACCAAGAACCAAGCTGTACCTGAGCCGTACCGCAAACTGGCGGTTTTCCATTGCAAAGTATTAGACTAGTACCCAAGCCGTACCCCTACTGACATGGCCCTGCTTACTAGAAGGGCCAAAAGCATGATCAAACTAAACTGGTTGCATCATCACCTTCTGATTGGTCAAATGCATAGAGATACCAGTGTTCTGCACATGGATTATCTGAAGTAAAAAGAGTATATTCTATATATTATTAGTAATATTGCACATTGTGATGTATTGATGCATTCCTGGTAACTCGGAACTTGAAAATTTCCAACCTCCGACTTAAAAAAGTACTATAGAACAGCTGAAAGGAATGGATTCATAATGCAAATTTGCACTAGCGAATGCAAATTCCACTAGCATTTGCTGCTAACATAACACGGCAATTCTCTCAGATGTGCTAGAAAATTAGGAAAATAGCACATAGTAAATCATGATGTACACCGTGTAAACAGTAATGCATCTCTACGGTTTTACGTCACTGTTGTTCTCTAGCAGCGCCTTTACCGAGCTGACCCTTTTACAGTGGAAAACTGAAACAAGCTGGAAGCGCACTGTAACTAGTCTCTCTTTGCAGTTTGACTTGGGTTTGGCTCAGATCCTATAGGCCAGTGAAGAAATGCCATTAGGCTTTGTTTAATCTCCTGACAAAATATTTTAGTTCAACTATGCCTGATTATGTAGAAAACAGTATCATCAGCATACCTGCTACACATACAGGTGGACAGTCATCAAACTTTGAAGCCCTTTTTCTCAATTTTACTGTCAGCGTAGTTACTGGGTTTTGTCTTTGTAGTGCAGTGGTGTCCCTATAACTGGCATTTGAAAAAACACAAATAAACTTTCTTGTGTTCTTAAAAGAACCCACTGATCCAAGATCTGTCATCATAATTTAACCTAAACAGAAAAAGCTTGAGGAACAGAGATGGGCCAGATTTCATTAGACAGTTGCATGGTTAATTGTGTGCTAGGCAGTGCCAACAGTCATGTGAGCAACACAAACAGCACGTTCATTAGCACTGATAGCCGTGCTGTGTTACTTCAGCCGAATGAAAGGAAGACCACCAAAAACAAAACTGCCACTAACCCTGTAGCAGTTCCTGAGGACCTAACCCACAGCTATTCTGGAAACCATTATTCTGCCCTCTAATGTGCTGCTTCACCTTCAAAAGCAAACAATAAGTCTGTTATGCACAAAGTGCCCTGTTGGTCTGTGCAGCCATGTCGACCGTTGGCGGGAACTCAGAAGGGGCTCCCTGCACGTTCCCCTTCACCTTCCTGGGGAACAGCTATGACAGATGCACGTCTGAGGGCCGCAGCGACGGGAAGGTGTGGTGCGCCACCACGCAGAGCTACGACGACGACCGAAAGTGGGGCTTCTGTCCCGATCAAGGTAGACCTTTACATTTTATTTATTTACCAGGTGCTTTTATCCAAAATTACATACAGTTTTGCAAAAAGTAAGGTCAGACAGTCCCTGAAGCAATTTGGGGTTAAGGATCTTGTTCGAGGGCCCAGTGGTGAAATCACTCTGCCAACCCTGGGATTTGAACCAGCGACCTTCTGATTATGAGCACAACACATACAAGATGAACCTTCCTCTCTGCCAAGCTTAGACTGACTTACATTTTCATCCACTGCATGTGCAAAAACTATATGTACCTCTGGCTTTCATCAGTGTTTCTGCAGGTTTGTGTGTATGCATGTAAGCAAACGTGTTTCTGTCTGTCCTCAATGCTGCAGGCTACAGCCTTTTCCTGGTGGCAGCCCATGAGTTCGGTCACGCCCTGGGACTGGAGCACTCCCAAGACCCTGGTGCTCTAATGGCCCCCATCTACACCTACACCAAGCATTTCCGCCTATCCAGCGATGACATCCAAGGCATCCAGGAGCTCTATGGTTCGAACAGTCAAAGTGCAGTAGATGCATCTGTTGTAGCCTTGCTTGAGATTATTACCCTGATAACACCACCAAGATGAACATACATCATCCTGGGGGTGGCACCCAAACTGCACGCAGTTAAAAAGTATTCCCTTTCACCTCAGGTGTCCCAACAGACAAACCCCTCCCACCTACCCAAGGTCCCATAACTCCCATGGACTTTTGCACAGAGGATATCATCTTTGATGCAGTGGCCCAACTCAGAGGGGAGACCTTCTTCTTTAAGGACAGGTAACCAAGCTAAAGGCATAAAGACATGATCATTACCACTTAAAATAGAGGTGTATGAAATGAGGGACTGGTGCATTTTTTAATTCATTACTCTCTCTGATTTTTGCCTCATCATCAAAGTTCTAAGCTAAACTCAGCCCAGCTGTGTGTGTGCCCTTTGGGTCTGACAGCCAAAGCAAACAGCTCTGTGAGCCTGGCCATCAAAAGGCAGTAGTCATGCTGTCTAACCAGTCATGCACAAACCCTGCTTGTTCAGTCTCCGCCTTTAAATAAGTGCCTGAAATTTTTATACTCTTCATATGTCCGATTTCCTTGATTTCTGAATACTCACCATCCAGAGTTTCACTCATCTGAGTCTGAAGAACAAGAAGCCAATTCTTCTATTTCCAAACAACATTTTTGGTTATCCAGGCATCTGTGTCCAAATGCTTTCACTATTCCCCGTCTCCTTCAAATCCAAATGACTTTTGGTCTTTTAATAGTATGTGAACTATATGATTGCCTTATTGGATTTTAGGTATTGAGTAATGAGGAATCTGTAGACTCAGAATTCTCTCTTTGGAAGAGAGACTTCTCACTCCAGAATTTATGCCATAAATGTAAATATGACATTTTAATTTTTATCCAAATTTTGGCCTATAATGGGATCCCTGTTAAAAGTGGACCGTCTATGAGCATATGTGTTTATTTTCAATATCAGGTATTAGATTTGAGGAACAGTGAGGGACATGAAGAAGATAATGACAACTCAAGGCTCTATATATAATATCAGCCAACCTCGTTGCTCTAAAAGCACAGTTCTACAGCTGTTAGAGTCAAACATGCATGGTGGTTCTTCAAATCTGGGCCGGTATGCATAAAACATCTCAGAGTAAAGTTTCACTCTTAAATGCGTCATAATTCTAAGAGTGACGCGATTTCGCTCCTACTCCCAGACTTAAGAATAAGTGGCATGTATAAAAGTTCATAAGTGTTAAGAGTAGGTCTCAGCTCCTAAATTATTTAAGAGAGCTGGAGAGGACTCCTAAGCCAGTTAGGAGTTGAATGTTGGCAGTAGCACTACGCGCACCAAGACGGAGACCGCGCACTTTCCGGTAAAGAAAGGACGTACTGCAGATTTACGATGATAACGAGTTGATAAAAAGATACAGGCTTGATCGTGAAGGCATTCTTTTTGTTACCAACCTCATTAGGAACAGAATACAATCTCCTATGTCACCTAAAAATGCACTTACAGTACAAGTTGAACTGAAGGTGATAATGATGCTACTTTTTTGGCAACTGGAAAAATGTAATAATATTAATAATAATAATAATAATCTATTATAGCGAGGGTAATGAGAGCAATATAAGTAATGGCACAAACCTGTAACTTGCATGCTTGCTTTATAAACTGTGATTTCCTTTCACAAGGTCAATAAAACATTATACCACCTTTTCTCCACATTCCTCTGCTGAACGCCTTTCCCGAGGTGACGCAGCATTTACGGAGCTTGCAATAGCCTTCTAAGCTTTTTTTGCCCATGCTTGTAACAGCTGGGCCAAACTTTCCTCGCACTACCTCCTTCCATTTACAGTAAGCGCCAGCTGTGCCAGAAGAACCGTTTTGTTTGTCGTCCAGTTTGGTTTTCTCTTAGAATCCATTGTCTTGCTATGACTTTTGCGTTTGACCCATAATATATACAACATGCATCTATTAGTGGAAATTGATTGGTGATTTGCTAGGTAGATTTTAGTACAACCAATTAAAGGTATAATCACAGAAAGGTATGTTGTATAAAGGTCTACATTAATGGTTTAATGTCACTAATATATTCACCATGCAGCTTCTCTATTGGTTGAACTCAGTATTCGGGGCGGGATTTTATTTGTAGTCCTCATTTCACAACACTTTATTGCTGGATCTGTCAGCACTTAGGAATTGGGCTTAGACTTTGCTGAAAGTTACTTTTGGCATCTTTATACAATGCTCTTAGGTCCTGCTTTTTGCTAAGATTTTTTTAACTCTTAAGTCAAAGTGTACGACCATTCTTAAGACCATTCTTAGGAAGGTTCATGCATACCGGCCCTGGCCTTCTGGAACTGTCCCAACACCCCCCTTCTGTCTTGCAGATTCATATTCAGATCTGCCAACTTGAGGGCCAAGGCCAATGGGCCGATGTTAGTCGCCACATTTTGGAGCGAGCTGCCAGAGAGGATAGATGCTGCTTACGAGAACCCATTGGAGGAGAAATCTGTGTTCTTCTCAGGTAACACACATTTACCGCTTCAAGGACACAATATGCCTGGAAACTGCTCTTGATGACCAAAACTGTCTGCTACTCGCAGGGAAGGAGATGTGGGTGTACTCAGCCAGCACGCTGGAGAGGGGGTACCCCAAGAGGATCTCGTCCATGGGCCTACCAGCAGACCTGCAGCGTCTCGATGCTGCCTACTCATTCAGCAAGAACAAAAAAACCTACTTATTTGCAGGAGATAAATACTGGAGGTAGATGAAGTATTCTGCATTCCCTCTTCTAAACACCTCTTACCTCTTCACTTTCCTCTCTAGAATTACTGTCTTTATCCTTCAAGACAACTTCTGTTATTCCCTGGTATATGTAATGATGTAATGCTTACTCAGCATTACATGGGTTCTAACATGATCAATTATTTGGTTTGGTAGAAGACTGCTGTATGTTCTGTAATTTTGCACCTTAAGTGGGAACACACTCTGTGTGTTATGATCTTCACAGGTACAACGAGGCAAAGAAAAAGATGGACCCTGGGTTCCCCAAGCTTATTGCGGACTCCTGGGGTGGCATCCCTGATAACCTGGATGCGGCCTTCAGTCTGAATGGAAATGGTAGGCGGAACTGGCCGGGCTATCTATGGGGGGTGGCATGCAGAGCCTGAGTGGAAGTATGAATTCCTGAGGTTAATAAAATGGCACCAACCATTTCAATGGCTTGCTCTCACACGCTTGACGATAACACAATTCCACAGTCCTGTCCCGCTGTCAGGGAACCAGAAAGTAACAACAACTAACTGATGTTTAAGTGTATAAGTACACAAAGTTCTGAGGTTTTACCATCCCTTTCCTGTGCTAGGCCTCCACCTCACACTACATACAGCTACTCATCGACCTCAGTAAATGTTTCATAGAGCATGCCTGTGCTCGCTCACAAAGCCCCCTCTGTTGGCTTGCTAATTAACCAGCACCAGGCATGCTGGGTAGGGGCCGCTATGCCGGCAGTACGTGATTAGATCTTTTTACTCACATTACCTATACTATTGCCCTCTCCTCCAGGCACTATGCTAACACTACGCTCACATGTGCAACAATAAAAAAATTTAAGTGCGCATTAAACAGATGTCTCGTGGAATTCCTTCGGAGTGAGTCAGAGCCACTGGGAACATGTTTATGTTACGGCCACAGATCTTCACAGCACAGGGGCCCGTCATGTCGTTTGCAGGGTACAGCTACTTCTTCAAAGATGAGCATTATCTCAAGCTGGATGACAAGAGCCTCAAGATCGTTAAAGTCGGCGAAATCAAGACGGACTGGCTAGGCTGCTGAGCAGTGCAATTGTGCCTCCCCCAAGCTCCCCCTCCTGGATGACCTCTTGGAAAGGTCACTGCGGTGTAAGCCTAAGACTGGTTACGATATGTACTTATACTTTGAAGTTCCAGATTATACTGGTTTGCTGTACAGGCCAATCGTTCCATAGCTTTATGCGTTTAAACTGTTGGAAAGAGAACTGAATCTGAAGACTATTGCATATAATTTAGCAGTTTGACTCTCATAAACAGAAATTCTGTGTCATTTTATTTTTAGATTTTAAGTCATTGCCAGTAAAACTACACAGACCCCATGTAAACAGTGTAAAGAATACCATTTGCAATGTGGCATAAAGGCTCTGAATTTCACTGGGTTTAAGCACGTTCATGGTGGTCCAACGCTGCATTGTGACTGTGTCCAGAACGCCGGTGCTTGGAACTATGGAACTGTTGAAAAATATTTTCAAAAAAAGTGTTGTGATCTGTATCACGGTATTATCAAATCTGTATGCATCTCCTTTGGAAAATCATCCAGGTCAAGGGCACGGGTTGCCTGAAAGTTATATATAGTATTTCTCATGATGGAGTCATGACAAAGTATACCATTAAAGTATTGTTTAATAGTCATTTGTATTATAGTTGTTCCTATTTGTTTGTTTTTTTTTGCATTTACATTTTTACAGTATGCAATATTTTTGGTAATACTGAAAAAATAAAATCCATTTCTTATATCTGACTGGCATTTATGTTATCTGTTAAGCTGATTTGAAACTTGTCATAGTGCACCACTCTGCAAAAAATGGGTGTACCCGCAAGGACTGCAGCTTAAAAATTTTGGCCAAGAATATAAAATTCATAACTACTTAACAGATATTACTGTGTTTGAAATTCATCATCATTTATTAAGTAAACCAAAAAAAGGTGATTTAGCCAGGCACATAATATACACGAGAGTAAACTATCAACATTAAAGGTGTTTCTATGATAACTTAATGTTTCTAGAATATCATTCTATTCTATAGAAGATGAGCCTTCATGAATTCTGTCAAGTGAACTGGTGTGACAATCAGCCATTTATATAAAATGACAACAAAACCCAGGAAGAAAACCATCCCTTGGGCCAGTAAAGCCTGCCCCCAGGCAGCTATCCCAGCAGGGTCAAATCCAGCCCCAGCTCCTAGTGCAGGCAGTCTGTATGTTTGCTTGGGTTTCCTCCAGGTACCACCTGCCTCCCACACTCCAGAGTCACGTATTTCAGATTAACTGCTGTCTCAAAACAGCCCTTAGCATATGATTATGTGTCTATTCAGTGTCCATCTCCTCATGCAACCCTTTTTCCAATATGCATTTATTTTGAATAAAATGATTTATATGGTATTATATATGTAATATGTCATTGCAAAGTTATGTTTAAATTGTATGTAATAAATGGGTAACAGTTGTATCTGTATAAAGGAAGCTAGCATATTTTAATGAACTCATCTAGAAAACTGGACAAAAAACTAACATTGTCTTAAATATTACTGAAGCCTTAAATCTGGTAAAAAAAATGAATGTGTTTCATTTTATTTTGATGCAGTTAACTTGGCACTGAAACACTTAAAACATTGAGTCAATGCTGACATCTACTGGTTAGTAATTAGTATTTGCCACTGGAATGATAATCATGAAAAGAATTTAAGATATTAAAATAAACTAAATTATCTTTAACATATATGTAGAATTTCAAACATATACAAGTATATACACAATATCTCAGAGAGACAGTTATAGACAGCAGTACAGACACAAGCTGGCCTGACTTTCATGTTTTTTAGTTTCTCTTCATGACCAGCAGGTGGCAGCAATTATTTACCTTTTGAAAGGTATCAGCAGCTTTACTATTTACAGTGGTACCTCGGTTCTCGAACTTAATCCATTCCGGACTCCGGATCGAATCCTAAAAAGTACGAGTCCTGATCGAATTTTTCCCATAAGAAATAATGAAAAGCCAAATAATTGGTTCCCGGCCCCCCAAAATTACACCTAAATGTTTTTTTTTTTTAGCATTTAAACACAAAATGAACAGGATAAAACAAGAAGAGCATTTTTTTCTTAATGGCTTCCAAACCGATAA